>CAXDIW010000075.1:32500-80000 GCA_963989415.1 Cerceris ruficornis
AGGCTCCACACTCTTGTAAAGGTCTACGCCGCTAGGACTTAGAAAAATTTTCATACTTTACGATTTTTTCTCTCGATTTTATCGGTATAGGAAAGCGTTGGAGAGGAAAACGTTTGGGACGAAAGTTTCATGGCTTGCTATGCTCTACAAGAATACGACACTTCGATCGCCCGCCGAAATTAGGAAATCGCTTAATTAACAATAAGTTGCAAAAATTTGTTTATTAACAAAAATTTTCACCCCGGGCAATATTGTTTCTCTTTCGATTCCGCGCCAGAAAGTATTAAAACATCTTCCTCTAGGTCGCACCGCTGCCGCTCTACTGTCTTGGCGGAAACACATCTGCCGCTCGTCCTTACGAAATCGGTTAATCAACAATAAGTCGCAAAATTCGCCTATTAACGAAATTTTTCGCCCAGTGCAATGTTGTTTCTTTTTCGATTCTGCGTAAAAAAGAAAGATACACTTTTTCCTCTAAGTCGCACCGTTGAGGCTCCACACTCTTGTAAAGGTCTACGCCGCTAGGACTTAGAAAAATTTTCATACTTTACGATTTTTTCTCTCGATTTTATCGGTATAGGAAAGCGTTGGAGAGGAAAACGTTTGGGACGAAAGTTTCATGGCTTGCGATGCTCTACAAGAATACGACACTTCGATCGCCCGTCGAAATTAGGAAATCGCTTAATTAACAATAAGTTGCAAAAATTTGTTTATTAACAAAAATTTTCGCCCCGGGCAATATTGTTTCTCTTTCGATTCCGCGCCAGAAAGTATTAAAACTTTTTCCTCTAGGTCGCACCGCTGCCGCTCTACTGTCTTGGCGGAAACACCACTGCCGCTCGTCCTTACGAAATCGGTTAATCAACAATAAGTCGCAAAATTGGCCTATTAACGAAATTTTTCGCCCAGTGCAATGTTGTTTCTTTTTCGATTCTGCGTAAAAAAGAAAGATACACTTTTTCCTCTAAGTCGCACCGTTGAGGCTCCACACTCTTGTAAAGGTCTACGCCGCTAGGACTTAGAAAAATTTTCATACTTTACGATTTTTTCTCTCGATTTTATCGGTATAGGAAAGCGTTGTAGAGGAAAACGTTTGGGACGAAAGTTTCATGGTTTGCGATGCTCTACAAGAATACGACATTTCGATCGCCCGCCGAAATTAGGAAATCGGTTAATTAACAATAAGTTGCAAAAATTTGTTTATTAACAAAAATTTTCGCCCCGGGCAATATTGTTTCTCTTTCGATTCCGCGCCAGAAAGTATTAAAACTTTTTCCACTAGGTCGCACCGCTGCCGCTCTACTGTCTTGGCGGAAACACCACTGCCGCCCGTCCTTACGAAATCGGTTAATCAACAATAAGTCGCAAAATTGGCCTATTAACGAAATTTTTCGCCCAGTGCAATGTTGTTTCTTTTTCGATTCTGCGTAAAAAAGAAAGATACACTTTTTCCTCTAAGTCGCACCGTTGAGGCTCCACACTCTTGTAAAGGTCTACGCCGCTAGGACTTAGAAAAATTTTCATACTTTACGATTTTTTCTCTCGATTTTATCGGTATAGGAAAGCGTTGGAGAGGAAAACGTTTGGGACGAAAGTTTCATGGCTTGCTATGCTCTACAAGAATACGACACTTCGATCGCCCGCCGAAATTAGGAAATCGCTTAATTAACAATAAGTTGCAAAAATTTGTTTATTAACAAAAATTTTCACCCCGGGCAATATTGTTTCTCTTTCGATTCCGCGCCAGAAAGTATTAAAACATCTTCCTCTAGGTCGCACCGCTGCCGCTCTACTGTCTTGGCGGGAATACCACTGCCGCTCGTCCTTACGAAATCGGTTAATCAACAATAAGTCGCAAAATTCGCCTATTAACGAAATTTTTCGCCCAGTGCAATGTTGTTTCTTTTTCGATTCTGCGTAAAAAAGAAAGATACACTTTTTCCTCTAAGTCGCACCGTTGAGGCTCCACACTCTTGTAAAGGTCTACGCCGCTAGGACTTAGAAAAATTTTCATACTTTACGATTTTTTCTCTCGATTTTATCGGTATAGGAAAGCGTTGTAGAGGAAAACGTTTGGGACGAAAGTTTCATGGTTTGCGATGCTCTACAAGAATACGACATTTCGATCGCCCGCCGAAATTAGGAAATCGGTTAATTAACAATAAGTTGCAAAAATTTGTTTATTAACAAAAATTTTCGCCCCGGGCAATATTGTTTCTCTTTCGATTCCGCGCCAGAAAGTATTAAAACTTTTTCCACTAGGTCGCACCGCTGCCGCTCTACTGTCTTGGCGGAAACACCACTGCCGCCCGTCCTTACGAAATCGGTTAATCAACAATAAGTCGCAAAATTGGCCTATTAACGAAATTTTTCGCCCAGTGCAATGTTGTTTCTTTTTCGATTCTGCGTAAAAAAGAAAGATACACTTTTTCCTCTAAGTCGCACCGTTGAGGCTCCACACTCTTGTAAAGGTCTACGCCGCTAGGACTTAGAAAAATTTTCATACTTTACGATTTTTTCTCTCGATTTTATCGGTATAGGAAAGCGTTGGAGAGGAAAACGTTTGGGACGAAAGTTTCATGGCTTGCTATGCTCTACAAGAATACGACACTTCGATCGCCCGCCGAAATTAGGAAATCGCTTAATTAACAATAAGTTGCAAAAATTTGTTTATTAACAAAAATTTTCACCCCGGGCAATATTGTTTCTCTTTCGATTCCGCGCCAGAAAGTATTAAAACATCTTCCTCTAGGTCGCACCGCTGCCGCTCTACTGTCTTGGCGGGAATACCACTGCCGCTCGTCCTTACGAAATCGGTTAATCAACAATAAGTCGCAAAATTCGCCTATTAACGAAATTTTTCGCCCAGTGCAATGTTGTTTCTTTTTCGATTCTGCGTAAAAAAGAAAGATACACTTTTTCCTCTAAGTCGCACCGTTGAGGCTCCACACTCTTGTAAAGGTCTACGCCGCTAGGACTTAGAAAAATTTTCATACTTTACGATTTTTTCTCTCGATTTTATCGGTATAGGAAAGCGTTGGAGAGGAAAACGTTTGGGACGAAAGTTTCATGGCTTGCGATGCTCTACAAGAATACGACACTTCGATCGCCCGTCGAAATTAGGAAATCGCTTAATTAACAATAAGTTGCAAAAATTTGTTTATTAACAAAAATTTTCGCCCCGGGCAATATTGTTTCTCTTTCGATTCCGCGCCAGAAAGTATTAAAACTTTTTCCTCTAGGTCGCACCGCTGCCGCTCTACTGTCTTGGCGGAAACACCACTGCCGCTCGTCCTTACGAAATCGGTTAATCAACAATAAGTCGCAAAATTGGCCTATTAACGAAATTTTTCGCCCAGTGCAATGTTGTTTCTTTTTCGATTCTGCGTAAAAAAGAAAGATACACTTTTTCCTCTAAGTCGCACCGTTGAGGCTCCACACTCTTGTAAAGGTCTACGCCGCTAGGACTTAGAAAAATTTTCATACTTTACGATTTTTTCTCTCGATTTTATCGGTATAGGAAAGCGTTGGAGAGGAAAACGTTTGGGACGAAAGTTTCATGGCTTGCGATGCTCTACAAGAATACGACACTTCGATCGCCCGTCGAAATTAGGAAATCGCTTAATTAACAATAAGTTGCAAAAATTTGTTTATTAACAAAAATTTTCGTCCCTCGCAATATTGTTTCTCTTTCGATTCCGCGCCAGAAAGTATTAAAACTTTTTCCACTAGGTCGCACCGCTGCCGCTCTACTGTCTTGGCGGAAACACCACTGCCGCCCGTCCTTACGAAATCGGTTAATCAACAATAAGTCGCAAAATTGGCCTATTAACGAAATTTTTCGCCCAGTGCAATGTTGTTTCTTTTTCGATTCTGCGTAAAAAAGAAAGATACACTTTTTCCTCTAAGTCGCACCGTTGAGGCTCCACACTCTTGTAAAGGTCTACGCCGCTAGGACTTAGAAAAATTTTCATACTTTACGATTTTTTCTCTCGATTTTATCGGTATAGGAAAGCGTTGGAGAGGAAAACGTTTGGGACGAAAGTTTCATGGCTTGCTATGCTCTACAAGAATACGACACTTCGATCGCCCGCCGAAATTAGGAAATCGCTTAATTAACAATAAGTTGCAAAAATTTGTTTATTAACAAAAATTTTCACCCCGGGCAATATTGTTTCTCTTTCGATTCCGCGCCAGAAAGTATTAAAACATCTTCCTCTAGGTCGCACCGCTGCCGCTCTACTGTCTTGGCGGAAACACATCTGCCGCTCGTCCTTACGAAATCGGTTAATCAACAATAAGTCGCAAAATTCGCCTATTAACGAAATTTTTCGCCCAGTGCAATGTTGTTTCTTTTTCGATTCTGCGTAAAAAAGAAAGATACACTTTTTCCTCTAAGTCGCACCGTTGAGGCTCCACACTCTTGTAAAGGTCTACGCCGCTAGGACTTAGAAAAATTTTCATACTTTACGATTTTTTCTCTCGATTTTATCGGTATAGGAAAGCGTTGGAGAGGAAAACGTTTGGGACGAAAGTTTCATGGCTTGCGATGCTCTACAAGAATACGACACTTCGATCGCCCGTCGAAATTAGGAAATCGCTTAATTAACAATAAGTTGCAAAAATTTGTTTATTAACAAAAATTTTCGCCCCGGGCAATATTGTTTCTCTTTCGATTCCGCGCCAGAAAGTATTAAAACTTTTTCCTCTAGGTCGCACCGCTGCCGCTCTACTGTCTTGGCGGAAACACCACTGCCGCTCGTCCTTACGAAATCGGTTAATCAACAATAAGTCGCAAAATTGGCCTATTAACGAAATTTTTCGCCCAGTGCAATGTTGTTTCTTTTTCGATTCTGCGTAAAAAAGAAAGATACACTTTTTCCTCTAAGTCGCACCGTTGAGGCTCCACACTCTTGTAAAGGTCTACGCCGCTAGGACTTAGAAAAATTTTCATACTTTACGATTTTTTCTCTCGATTTTATCGGTATAGGAAAGCGTTGGAGAGGAAAACGTTTGGGACGAAAGTTTCATGGCTTGCGATGCTCTACAAGAATACGACACTTCGATCGCCCGTCGAAATTAGGAAATCGCTTAATTAACAATAAGTTGCAAAAATTTGTTTATTAACAAAAATTTTCGTCCCTCGCAATATTGTTTCTCTTTCGATTCCGCGCCAGAAAGTATTAAAACTTTTTCCACTAGGTCGCACCGCTGCCGCTCTACTGTCTTGGCGGAAACACCACTGCCGCCCGTCCTTACGAAATCGGTTAATCAACAATAAGTCGCAAAATTGGCCTATTAACGAAATTTTTCGCCCAGTGCAATGTTGTTTCTTTTTCGATTCTGCGTAAAAAAGAAAGATACACTTTTTCCTCTAAGTCGCACCGTTGAGGCTCCACACTCTTGTAAAGGTCTACGCCGCTAGGACTTAGAAAAATTTTCATACTTTACGATCTTTTCTCTCGATTTTATCGGTATAGGAAAGCGTTGGAGAGGAAAACGTTTGGGACGAAAGTTTCATGGCTTGCGATGCTCTACAAGAATACGACACTTCGATCGCCCGTCGAAATTAGGAAATCGCTTAATTAACAATAAGTTGCAAAAATTTGTTTATTAACAAAAATTTTCGCCCCGGGCAATATTGTTTCTCTTTCGATTCCGCGCCAGAAAGTATTAAAACTTTTTCCTCTAGGTCGCACCGCTGCCGCTCTACTGTCTTGGCGGAAACACCACTGCCGCTCGTCCTTACGAAATCGGTTAATCAACAATAAGTCGCAAAATTGGCCTATTAACGAAATTTTTCGCCCAGTGCAATGTTGTTTCTTTTTCGATTCTGCGTAAAAAAGAAAGATACACTTTTTCCTCTAAGTCGCACCGTTGAGGCTCCACACTCTTGTAAAGGTCTACGCCGCTAGGACTTAGAAAAATTTTCATACTTTACGATTTTTTCTCTCGATTTTATCGGTATAGGAAAGCGTTGGAGAGGAAAACGTTTGGGACGAAAGTTTCATGGCTTGCGATGCTCTACAAGAATACGACACTTCGATCGCCCGTCGAAATTAGGAAATCGCTTAATTAACAATAAGTTGCAAAAATTTGTTTATTAACAAAAATTTTCGTCCCTCGCAATATTGTTTCTCTTTCGATTCCGCGCCAGAAAGTATTAAAACTTTTTCCACTAGGTCGCACCGCTGCCGCTCTACTGTCTTGGCGGAAACACCACTGCCGCCCGTCCTTACGAAATCGGTTAATCAACAATAAGTCGCAAAATTGGCCTATTAACGAAATTTTTCGCCCAGTGCAATGTTGTTTCTTTTTCGATTCTGCGTAAAAAAGAAAGATACACTTTTTCCTCTAAGTCGCACCGTTGAGGCTCCACACTCTTGTAAAGGTCTACGCCGCTAGGACTTAGAAAAATTTTCATACTTTACGATTTTTTCTCTCGATTTTATCGGTATAGGAAAGCGTTGGAGAGGAAAACGTTTGGGACGAAAGTTTCATGGCTTGCTATGCTCTACAAGAATACGACACTTCGATCGCCCGCCGAAATTAGGAAATCGCTTAATTAACAATAAGTTGCAAAAATTTGTTTATTAACAAAAATTTTCGTCCCTCGCAATATTGTTTCTCTTTCGATTCCGCGCCAGAAAGTATTAAAACTTTTTCCACTAGGTCGCACCGCTGCCGCTCTACTGTCTTGGCGGAAACACATCTGCCGCTCGTCCTTACGAAATCGGTTAATCAACAATAAGTCGCAAAATTCGCCTATTAACGAAATTTTTCGCCCAGTGCAATGTTGTTTCTTTTTCGATTCTGCGTAAAAAAGAAAGATACACTTTTTCCTCTAAGTCGCACCGTTGAGGCTCCACACTCTTGTAAAGGTCTACGCCGCTAGGACTTAGAAAAATTTTCATACTTTACGATTTTTTCTCTCGATTTTATCGGTATAGGAAAGCGTTGTAGAGGAAAACGTTTGGGACGAAAGTTTCATGGTTTGCGATGCTCTACAAGAATACGACATTTCGATCGCCCGCCGAAATTAGGAAATCGGTTAATTAACAATAAGTTGCAAAAATTTGTTTATTAACAAAAATTTTCGCCCCGGGCAATATTGTTTCTCTTTCGATTCCGCGCCAGAAAGTATTAAAACTTTTTCCACTAGGTCGCACCGCTGCCGCTCTACTGTCTTGGCGGAAACACCACTGCCGCCCGTCCTTACGAAATCGGTTAATCAACAATAAGTCGCAAAATTGGCCTATTAACGAAATTTTTCGCCCAGTGCAATGTTGTTTCTTTTTCGATTCTGCGTAAAAAAGAAAGATACACTTTTTCCTCTAAGTCGCACCGTTGAGGCTCCACACTCTTGTAAAGGTCTACGCCGCTAGGACTTAGAAAAATTTTCATACTTTACGATTTTTTCTCTCGATTTTATCGGTATAGGAAAGCGTTGGAGAGGAAAACGTTTGGGACGAAAGTTTCATGGCTTGCTATGCTCTACAAGAATACGACACTTCGATCGCCCGCCGAAATTAGGAAATCGCTTAATTAACAATAAGTTGCAAAAATTTGTTTATTAACAAAAATTTTCACCCCGGGCAATATTGTTTCTCTTTCGATTCCGCGCCAGAAAGTATTAAAACATCTTCCTCTAGGTCGCACCGCTGCCGCTCTACTGTCTTGGCGGGAATACCACTGCCGCTCGTCCTTACGAAATCGGTTAATCAACAATAAGTCGCAAAATTCGCCTATTAACGAAATTTTTCGCCCAGTGCAATGTTGTTTCTTTTTCGATTCTGCGTAAAAAAGAAAGATACACTTTTTCCTCTAAGTCGCACCGTTGAGGCTCCACACTCTTGTAAAGGTCTACGCCGCTAGGACTTAGAAAAATTTTCATACTTTACGATTTTTTCTCTCGATTTTATCGGTATAGGAAAGCGTTGTAGAGGAAAACGTTTGGGACGAAAGTTTCATGGTTTGCGATGCTCTACAAGAATACGACATTTCGATCGCCCGCCGAAATTAGGAAATCGGTTAATTAACAATAAGTTGCAAAAATTTGTTTATTAACAAAAATTTTCGCCCCGGGCAATATTGTTTCTCTTTCGATTCCGCGCCAGAAAGTATTAAAACTTTTTCCACTAGGTCGCACCGCTGCCGCTCTACTGTCTTGGCGGAAACACCACTGCCGCCCGTCCTTACGAAATCGGTTAATCAACAATAAGTCGCAAAATTGGCCTATTAACGAAATTTTTCGCCCAGTGCAATGTTGTTTCTTTTTCGATTCTGCGTAAAAAAGAAAGATACACTTTTTCCTCTAAGTCGCACCGTTGAGGCTCCACACTCTTGTAAAGGTCTACGCCGCTAGGACTTAGAAAAATTTTCATACTTTACGATTTTTTCTCTCGATTTTATCGGTATAGGAAAGCGTTGGAGAGGAAAACGTTTGGGACGAAAGTTTCATGGCTTGCTATGCTCTACAAGAATACGACACTTCGATCGCCCGCCGAAATTAGGAAATCGCTTAATTAACAATAAGTTGCAAAAATTTGTTTATTAACAAAAATTTTCACCCCGGGCAATATTGTTTCTCTTTCGATTCCGCGCCAGAAAGTATTAAAACATCTTCCTCTAGGTCGCACCGCTGCCGCTCTACTGTCTTGGCGGGAATACCACTGCCGCTCGTCCTTACGAAATCGGTTAATCAACAATAAGTCGCAAAATTCGCCTATTAACGAAATTTTTCGCCCAGTGCAATGTTGTTTCTTTTTCGATTCTGCGTAAAAAAGAAAGATACACTTTTTCCTCTAAGTCGCACCGTTGAGGCTCCACACTCTTGTAAAGGTCTACGCCGCTAGGACTTAGAAAAATTTTCATACTTTACGATTTTTTCTCTCGATTTTATCGGTATAGGAAAGCGTTGGAGAGGAAAACGTTTGGGACGAAAGTTTCATGGCTTGCGATGCTCTACAAGAATACGACACTTCGATCGCCCGTCGAAATTAGGAAATCGCTTAATTAACAATAAGTTGCAAAAATTTGTTTATTAACAAAAATTTTCGCCCCGGGCAATATTGTTTCTCTTTCGATTCCGCGCCAGAAAGTATTAAAACTTTTTCCTCTAGGTCGCACCGCTGCCGCTCTACTGTCTTGGCGGAAACACCACTGCCGCTCGTCCTTACGAAATCGGTTAATCAACAATAAGTCGCAAAATTGGCCTATTAACGAAATTTTTCGCCCAGTGCAATGTTGTTTCTTTTTCGATTCTGCGTAAAAAAGAAAGATACACTTTTTCCTCTAAGTCGCACCGTTGAGGCTCCACACTCTTGTAAAGGTCTACGCCGCTAGGACTTAGAAAAATTTTCATACTTTACGATTTTTTCTCTCGATTTTATCGGTATAGGAAAGCGTTGGAGAGGAAAACGTTTGGGACGAAAGTTTCATGGCTTGCGATGCTCTACAAGAATACGACACTTCGATCGCCCGTCGAAATTAGGAAATCGCTTAATTAACAATAAGTTGCAAAAATTTGTTTATTAACAAAAATTTTCGTCCCTCGCAATATTGTTTCTCTTTCGATTCCGCGCCAGAAAGTATTAAAACTTTTTCCACTAGGTCGCACCGCTGCCGCTCTACTGTCTTGGCGGAAACACCACTGCCGCCCGTCCTTACGAAATCGGTTAATCAACAATAAGTCGCAAAATTGGCCTATTAACGAAATTTTTCGCCCAGTGCAATGTTGTTTCTTTTTCGATTCTGCGTAAAAAAGAAAGATACACTTTTTCCTCTAAGTCGCACCGTTGAGGCTCCACACTCTTGTAAAGGTCTACGCCGCTAGGACTTAGAAAAATTTTCATACTTTACGATTTTTTCTCTCGATTTTATCGGTATAGGAAAGCGTTGGAGAGGAAAACGTTTGGGACGAAAGTTTCATGGCTTGCTATGCTCTACAAGAATACGACACTTCGATCGCCCGCCGAAATTAGGAAATCGCTTAATTAACAATAAGTTGCAAAAATTTGTTTATTAACAAAAATTTTCGTCCCGGGCAATATTGTTTCTCTTTCGATTCCGCGCCAGAAAGTATTAAAACTTTTTCCTCTAGGTCGCACCGCTGCCGCTCTACTGTCTTGGCGGAAACACATCTGCCGCTCGTCCTTACGAAATCGGTTAATCAACAATAAGTCGCAAAATTCGCCTATTAACGAAATTTTTCGCCCAGTGCAATGTTGTTTCTTTTTCGATTCTGCGTAAAAAAGAAAGATACACTTTTTCCTCTAAGTCGCACCGTTGAGGCTCCACACTCTTGTAAAGGTCTACGCCGCTAGGACTTAGAAAAATTTTCATACTTTACGATTTTTTCTCTCGATTTTATCGGTATAGGAAAGCGTTGGAGAGGAAAACGTTTGGGACGAAAGTTTCATGGCTTGCGATGCTCTACAAGAATACGACACTTCGATCGCCCGTCGAAATTAGGAAATCGCTTAATTAACAATAAGTTGCAAAAATTTGTTTATTAACAAAAATTTTCGCCCCGGGCAATATTGTTTCTCTTTCGATTCCGCGCCAGAAAGTATTAAAACTTTTTCCTCTAGGTCGCACCGCTGCCGCTCTACTGTCTTGGCGGAAACACCACTGCCGCTCGTCCTTACGAAATCGGTTAATCAACAATAAGTCGCAAAATTGGCCTATTAACGAAATTTTTCGCCCAGTGCAATGTTGTTTCTTTTTCGATTCTGCGTAAAAAAGAAAGATACACTTTTTCCTCTAAGTCGCACCGTTGAGGCTCCACACTCTTGTAAAGGTCTACGCCGCTAGGACTTAGAAAAATTTTCATACTTTACGATTTTTTCTCTCGATTTTATCGGTATAGGAAAGCGTTGGAGAGGAAAACGTTTGGGACGAAAGTTTCATGGCTTGCGATGCTCTACAAGAATACGACACTTCGATCGCCCGTCGAAATTAGGAAATCGCTTAATTAACAATAAGTTGCAAAAATTTGTTTATTAACAAAAATTTTCGTCCCTCGCAATATTGTTTCTCTTTCGATTCCGCGCCAGAAAGTATTAAAACTTTTTCCACTAGGTCGCACCGCTGCCGCTCTACTGTCTTGGCGGAAACACCACTGCCGCCCGTCCTTACGAAATCGGTTAATCAACAATAAGTCGCAAAATTGGCCTATTAACGAAATTTTTCGCCCAGTGCAATGTTGTTTCTTTTTCGATTCTGCGTAAAAAAGAAAGATACACTTTTTCCTCTAAGTCGCACCGTTGAGGCTCCACACTCTTGTAAAGGTCTACGCCGCTAGGACTTAGAAAAATTTTCATACTTTACGATCTTTTCTCTCGATTTTATCGGTATAGGAAAGCGTTGGAGAGGAAAACGTTTGGGACGAAAGTTTCATGGCTTGCGATGCTCTACAAGAATACGACACTTCGATCGCCCGTCGAAATTAGGAAATCGCTTAATTAACAATAAGTTGCAAAAATTTGTTTATTAACAAAAATTTTCGCCCCGGGCAATATTGTTTCTCTTTCGATTCCGCGCCAGAAAGTATTAAAACTTTTTCCTCTAGGTCGCACCGCTGCCGCTCTACTGTCTTGGCGGAAACACCACTGCCGCTCGTCCTTACGAAATCGGTTAATCAACAATAAGTCGCAAAATTGGCCTATTAACGAAATTTTTCGCCCAGTGCAATGTTGTTTCTTTTTCGATTCTGCGTAAAAAAGAAAGATACACTTTTTCCTCTAAGTCGCACCGTTGAGGCTCCACACTCTTGTAAAGGTCTACGCCGCTAGGACTTAGAAAAATTTTCATACTTTACGATTTTTTCTCTCGATTTTATCGGTATAGGAAAGCGTTGGAGAGGAAAACGTTTGGGACGAAAGTTTCATGGCTTGCGATGCTCTACAAGAATACGACACTTCGATCGCCCGTCGAAATTAGGAAATCGCTTAATTAACAATAAGTTGCAAAAATTTGTTTATTAACAAAAATTTTCGTCCCTCGCAATATTGTTTCTCTTTCGATTCCGCGCCAGAAAGTATTAAAACTTTTTCCACTAGGTCGCACCGCTGCCGCTCTACTGTCTTGGCGGAAACACCACTGCCGCCCGTCCTTACGAAATCGGTTAATCAACAATAAGTCGCAAAATTGGCCTATTAACGAAATTTTTCGCCCAGTGCAATGTTGTTTCTTTTTCGATTCTGCGTAAAAAAGAAAGATACACTTTTTCCTCTAAGTCGCACCGTTGAGGCTCCACACTCTTGTAAAGGTCTACGCCGCTAGGACTTAGAAAAATTTTCATACTTTACGATTTTTTCTCTCGATTTTATCGGTATAGGAAAGCGTTGGAGAGGAAAACGTTTGGGACGAAAGTTTCATGGCTTGCTATGCTCTACAAGAATACGACACTTCGATCGCCCGCCGAAATTAGGAAATCGCTTAATTAACAATAAGTTGCAAAAATTTGTTTATTAACAAAAATTTTCGTCCCTCGCAATATTGTTTCTCTTTCGATTCCGCGCCAGAAAGTATTAAAACTTTTTCCACTAGGTCGCACCGCTGCCGCTCTACTGTCTTGGCGGAAACACATCTGCCGCTCGTCCTTACGAAATCGGTTAATCAACAATAAGTCGCAAAATTCGCCTATTAACGAAATTTTTCGCCCAGTGCAATGTTGTTTCTTTTTCGATTCTGCGTAAAAAAGAAAGATACACTTTTTCCTCTAAGTCGCACCGTTGAGGCTCCACACTCTTGTAAAGGTCTACGCCGCTAGGACTTAGAAAAATTTTCATACTTTACGATTTTTTCTCTCGATTTTATCGGTATAGGAAAGCGTTGTAGAGGAAAACGTTTGGGACGAAAGTTTCATGGTTTGCGATGCTCTACAAGAATACGACATTTCGATCGCCCGCCGAAATTAGGAAATCGGTTAATTAACAATAAGTTGCAAAAATTTGTTTATTAACAAAAATTTTCGCCCCGGGCAATATTGTTTCTCTTTCGATTCCGCGCCAGAAAGTATTAAAACTTTTTCCACTAGGTCGCACCGCTGCCGCTCTACTGTCTTGGCGGAAACACCACTGCCGCCCGTCCTTACGAAATCGGTTAATCAACAATAAGTCGCAAAATTGGCCTATTAACGAAATTTTTCGCCCAGTGCAATGTTGTTTCTTTTTCGATTCTGCGTAAAAAAGAAAGATACACTTTTTCCTCTAAGTCGCACCGTTGAGGCTCCACACTCTTGTAAAGGTCTACGCCGCTAGGACTTAGAAAAATTTTCATACTTTACGATTTTTTCTCTCGATTTTATCGGTATAGGAAAGCGTTGGAGAGGAAAACGTTTGGGACGAAAGTTTCATGGCTTGCTATGCTCTACAAGAATACGACACTTCGATCGCCCGCCGAAATTAGGAAATCGCTTAATTAACAATAAGTTGCAAAAATTTGTTTATTAACAAAAATTTTCACCCCGGGCAATATTGTTTCTCTTTCGATTCCGCGCCAGAAAGTATTAAAACATCTTCCTCTAGGTCGCACCGCTGCCGCTCTACTGTCTTGGCGGGAATACCACTGCCGCTCGTCCTTACGAAATCGGTTAATCAACAATAAGTCGCAAAATTCGCCTATTAACGAAATTTTTCGCCCAGTGCAATGTTGTTTCTTTTTCGATTCTGCGTAAAAAAGAAAGATACACTTTTTCCTCTAAGTCGCACCGTTGAGGCTCCACACTCTTGTAAAGGTCTACGCCGCTAGGACTTAGAAAAATTTTCATACTTTACGATTTTTTCTCTCGATTTTATCGGTATAGGAAAGCGTTGTAGAGGAAAACGTTTGGGACGAAAGTTTCATGGTTTGCGATGCTCTACAAGAATACGACATTTCGATCGCCCGCCGAAATTAGGAAATCGGTTAATTAACAATAAGTTGCAAAAATTTGTTTATTAACAAAAATTTTCGCCCCGGGCAATATTGTTTCTCTTTCGATTCCGCGCCAGAAAGTATTAAAACTTTTTCCACTAGGTCGCACCGCTGCCGCTCTACTGTCTTGGCGGAAACACCACTGCCGCCCGTCCTTACGAAATCGGTTAATCAACAATAAGTCGCAAAATTGGCCTATTAACGAAATTTTTCGCCCAGTGCAATGTTGTTTCTTTTTCGATTCTGCGTAAAAAAGAAAGATACACTTTTTCCTCTAAGTCGCACCGTTGAGGCTCCACACTCTTGTAAAGGTCTACGCCGCTAGGACTTAGAAAAATTTTCATACTTTACGATTTTTTCTCTCGATTTTATCGGTATAGGAAAGCGTTGGAGAGGAAAACGTTTGGGACGAAAGTTTCATGGCTTGCTATGCTCTACAAGAATACGACACTTCGATCGCCCGCCGAAATTAGGAAATCGCTTAATTAACAATAAGTTGCAAAAATTTGTTTATTAACAAAAATTTTCACCCCGGGCAATATTGTTTCTCTTTCGATTCCGCGCCAGAAAGTATTAAAACATCTTCCTCTAGGTCGCACCGCTGCCGCTCTACTGTCTTGGCGGGAATACCACTGCCGCTCGTCCTTACGAAATCGGTTAATCAACAATAAGTCGCAAAATTCGCCTATTAACGAAATTTTTCGCCCAGTGCAATGTTGTTTCTTTTTCGATTCTGCGTAAAAAAGAAAGATACACTTTTTCCTCTAAGTCGCACCGTTGAGGCTCCACACTCTTGTAAAGGTCTACGCCGCTAGGACTTAGAAAAATTTTCATACTTTACGATTTTTTCTCTCGATTTTATCGGTATAGGAAAGCGTTGGAGAGGAAAACGTTTGGGACGAAAGTTTCATGGCTTGCGATGCTCTACAAGAATACGACACTTCGATCGCCCGTCGAAATTAGGAAATCGCTTAATTAACAATAAGTTGCAAAAATTTGTTTATTAACAAAAATTTTCGCCCCGGGCAATATTGTTTCTCTTTCGATTCCGCGCCAGAAAGTATTAAAACTTTTTCCTCTAGGTCGCACCGCTGCCGCTCTACTGTCTTGGCGGAAACACCACTGCCGCTCGTCCTTACGAAATCGGTTAATCAACAATAAGTCGCAAAATTGGCCTATTAACGAAATTTTTCGCCCAGTGCAATGTTGTTTCTTTTTCGATTCTGCGTAAAAAAGAAAGATACACTTTTTCCTCTAAGTCGCACCGTTGAGGCTCCACACTCTTGTAAAGGTCTACGCCGCTAGGACTTAGAAAAATTTTCATACTTTACGATTTTTTCTCTCGATTTTATCGGTATAGGAAAGCGTTGGAGAGGAAAACGTTTGGGACGAAAGTTTCATGGCTTGCGATGCTCTACAAGAATACGACACTTCGATCGCCCGTCGAAATTAGGAAATCGCTTAATTAACAATAAGTTGCAAAAATTTGTTTATTAACAAAAATTTTCGTCCCTCGCAATATTGTTTCTCTTTCGATTCCGCGCCAGAAAGTATTAAAACTTTTTCCACTAGGTCGCACCGCTGCCGCTCTACTGTCTTGGCGGAAACACCACTGCCGCCCGTCCTTACGAAATCGGTTAATCAACAATAAGTCGCAAAATTGGCCTATTAACGAAATTTTTCGCCCAGTGCAATGTTGTTTCTTTTTCGATTCTGCGTAAAAAAGAAAGATACACTTTTTCCTCTAAGTCGCACCGTTGAGGCTCCACACTCTTGTAAAGGTCTACGCCGCTAGGACTTAGAAAAATTTTCATACTTTACGATTTTTTCTCTCGATTTTATCGGTATAGGAAAGCGTTGGAGAGGAAAACGTTTGGGACGAAAGTTTCATGGCTTGCTATGCTCTACAAGAATACGACACTTCGATCGCCCGCCGAAATTAGGAAATCGCTTAATTAACAATAAGTTGCAAAAATTTGTTTATTAACAAAAATTTTCACCCCGGGCAATATTGTTTCTCTTTCGATTCCGCGCCAGAAAGTATTAAAACATCTTCCTCTAGGTCGCACCGCTGCCGCTCTACTGTCTTGGCGGAAACACATCTGCCGCTCGTCCTTACGAAATCGGTTAATCAACAATAAGTCGCAAAATTCGCCTATTAACGAAATTTTTCGCCCAGTGCAATGTTGTTTCTTTTTCGATTCTGCGTAAAAAAGAAAGATACACTTTTTCCTCTAAGTCGCACCGTTGAGGCTCCACACTCTTGTAAAGGTCTACGCCGCTAGGACTTAGAAAAATTTTCATACTTTACGATTTTTTCTCTCGATTTTATCGGTATAGGAAAGCGTTGGAGAGGAAAACGTTTGGGACGAAAGTTTCATGGCTTGCGATGCTCTACAAGAATACGACACTTCGATCGCCCGTCGAAATTAGGAAATCGCTTAATTAACAATAAGTTGCAAAAATTTGTTTATTAACAAAAATTTTCGCCCCGGGCAATATTGTTTCTCTTTCGATTCCGCGCCAGAAAGTATTAAAACTTTTTCCTCTAGGTCGCACCGCTGCCGCTCTACTGTCTTGGCGGAAACACCACTGCCGCTCGTCCTTACGAAATCGGTTAATCAACAATAAGTCGCAAAATTGGCCTATTAACGAAATTTTTCGCCCAGTGCAATGTTGTTTCTTTTTCGATTCTGCGTAAAAAAGAAAGATACACTTTTTCCTCTAAGTCGCACCGTTGAGGCTCCACACTCTTGTAAAGGTCTACGCCGCTAGGACTTAGAAAAATTTTCATACTTTACGATTTTTTCTCTCGATTTTATCGGTATAGGAAAGCGTTGGAGAGGAAAACGTTTGGGACGAAAGTTTCATGGCTTGCGATGCTCTACAAGAATACGACACTTCGATCGCCCGTCGAAATTAGGAAATCGCTTAATTAACAATAAGTTGCAAAAATTTGTTTATTAACAAAAATTTTCGTCCCTCGCAATATTGTTTCTCTTTCGATTCCGCGCCAGAAAGTATTAAAACTTTTTCCACTAGGTCGCACCGCTGCCGCTCTACTGTCTTGGCGGAAACACCACTGCCGCCCGTCCTTACGAAATCGGTTAATCAACAATAAGTCGCAAAATTGGCCTATTAACGAAATTTTTCGCCCAGTGCAATGTTGTTTCTTTTTCGATTCTGCGTAAAAAAGAAAGATACACTTTTTCCTCTAAGTCGCACCGTTGAGGCTCCACACTCTTGTAAAGGTCTACGCCGCTAGGACTTAGAAAAATTTTCATACTTTACGATCTTTTCTCTCGATTTTATCGGTATAGGAAAGCGTTGGAGAGGAAAACGTTTGGGACGAAAGTTTCATGGCTTGCGATGCTCTACAAGAATACGACACTTCGATCGCCCGTCGAAATTAGGAAATCGCTTAATTAACAATAAGTTGCAAAAATTTGTTTATTAACAAAAATTTTCGCCCCGGGCAATATTGTTTCTCTTTCGATTCCGCGCCAGAAAGTATTAAAACTTTTTCCTCTAGGTCGCACCGCTGCCGCTCTACTGTCTTGGCGGAAACACCACTGCCGCTCGTCCTTACGAAATCGGTTAATCAACAATAAGTCGCAAAATTGGCCTATTAACGAAATTTTTCGCCCAGTGCAATGTTGTTTCTTTTTCGATTCTGCGTAAAAAAGAAAGATACACTTTTTCCTCTAAGTCGCACCGTTGAGGCTCCACACTCTTGTAAAGGTCTACGCCGCTAGGACTTAGAAAAATTTTCATACTTTACGATTTTTTCTCTCGATTTTATCGGTATAGGAAAGCGTTGGAGAGGAAAACGTTTGGGACGAAAGTTTCATGGCTTGCGATGCTCTACAAGAATACGACACTTCGATCGCCCGTCGAAATTAGGAAATCGCTTAATTAACAATAAGTTGCAAAAATTTGTTTATTAACAAAAATTTTCGTCCCTCGCAATATTGTTTCTCTTTCGATTCCGCGCCAGAAAGTATTAAAACTTTTTCCACTAGGTCGCACCGCTGCCGCTCTACTGTCTTGGCGGAAACACCACTGCCGCCCGTCCTTACGAAATCGGTTAATCAACAATAAGTCGCAAAATTGGCCTATTAACGAAATTTTTCGCCCAGTGCAATGTTGTTTCTTTTTCGATTCTGCGTAAAAAAGAAAGATACACTTTTTCCTCTAAGTCGCACCGTTGAGGCTCCACACTCTTGTAAAGGTCTACGCCGCTAGGACTTAGAAAAATTTTCATACTTTACGATTTTTTCTCTCGATTTTATCGGTATAGGAAAGCGTTGGAGAGGAAAACGTTTGGGACGAAAGTTTCATGGCTTGCGATGCTCTACAAGAATACGACACTTCGATCGCCCGTCGAAATTAGGAAATCGCTTAATTAACAATAAGTTGCAAAAATTTGTTTATTAACAAAAATTTTCGTCCCGGGCAATATTGTTTCTCTTTCGATTCCGCGCCAGAAAGTATTAAAACTTTTTCCTCTAGGTCGCACCGCTGCCGCTCTACTGTCTTGGCGGAAACGCATCTGCCGCTCGTCCTTACGAAATCGGTTAATCAACAATAAGTCGCAAAATTCGCCTATTAACGAAATTTTTCGCCCAGTGCAATGTTGTTTCTTTTTCGATTCTGCGTAAAAAAGAAAGATACACTTTTTCCTCTAAGTCGCACCGTTGAGGCTCCACACTCTTGTAAAGGTCTACGCCGCTAGGACTTAGAAAAATTTTCATACTTTACGATTTTTTCTCTCGATTTTATCGGTATAGGAAAGCGTTGGAGAGGAAAACGTTTGGGACGAAAGTTTCATGGCTTGCGATGCTCTACAAGAATACGACACTTCGATCGCCCGTCGAAATTAGGAAATCGCTTAATTAACAATAAGTTGCAAAAATTTGTTTATTAACAAAAATTTTCGCCCCGGGCAATATTGTTTCTCTTTCGATTCCGCGCCAGAAAGTATTAAAACTTTTTCCTCTAGGTCGCACCGCTGCCGCTCTACTGTCTTGGCGGAAACACCACTGCCGCTCGTCCTTACGAAATCGGTTAATCAACAATAAGTCGCAAAATTGGCCTATTAACGAAATTTTTCGCCCAGTGCAATGTTGTTTCTTTTTCGATTCTGCGTAAAAAAGAAAGATACACTTTTTCCTCTAAGTCGCACCGTTGAGGCTCCACACTCTTGTAAAGGTCTACGCCGCTAGGACTTAGAAAAATTTTCATACTTTACGATTTTTTCTCTCGATTTTATCGGTATAGGAAAGCGTTGGAGAGGAAAACGTTTGGGACGAAAGCTTCATGGCTTGCGATGCTCTACAAGAATACGACACTTCGATCGCCCGTCGAAATTAGGAAATCGCTTAATTAACAATAAGTTGCAAAAATTTGTTTATTAACAAAAATTTTCGTCCCTCGCAATATTGTTTCTCTTTCGATTCCGCGCCAGAAAGTATTAAAACTTTTTCCACTAGGTCGCACCGCTGCCGCTCTACTGTCTTGGCGGAAACACCACTGCCGCCCGTCCTTACGAAATCGGTTAATCAACAATAAGTCGCAAAATTGGCCTATTAACGAAATTTTTCGCCCAGTGCAATGTTGTTTCTTTTTCGATTCTGCGTAAAAAAGAAAGATACACTTTTTCCTCTAAGTCGCACCGTTGAGGCTCCACACTCTTGTAAAGGTCTACGCCGCTAGGACTTAGAAAAATTTTCATACTTTACGATTTTTTCTCTCGATTTTATCGGTATAGGAAAGCGTTGGAGAGGAAAACGTTTGGGACGAAAGTTTCATGGCTTGCTATGCTCTACAAGAATACGACACTTCGATCGCCCGCCGAAATTAGGAAATCGCTTAATTAACAATAAGTTGCAAAAATTTGTTTATTAACAAAAATTTTCACCCCGGGCAATATTGTTTCTCTTTCGATTCCGCGCCAGAAAGTATTAAAACATCTTCCTCTAGGTCGCACCGCTGCCGCTCTACTGTCTTGGCGGAAACACATCTGCCGCTCGTCCTTACGAAATCGGTTAATCAACAATAAGTCGCAAAATTCGCCTATTAACGAAATTTTTCGCCCAGTGCAATGTTGTTTCTTTTTCGATTCTGCGTAAAAAAGAAAGATACACTTTTTCCTCTAAGTCGCACCGTTGAGGCTCCACACTCTTGTAAAGGTCTACGCCGCTAGGACTTAGAAAAATTTTCATACTTTACGATTTTTTCTCTCGATTTTATCGGTATAGGAAAGCGTTGGAGAGGAAAACGTTTGGGACGAAAGTTTCATGGCTTGCGATGCTCTACAAGAATACGACACTTCGATCGCCCGTCGAAATTAGGAAATCGCTTAATTAACAATAAGTTGCAAAAATTTGTTTATTAACAAAAATTTTCGCCCCGGGCAATATTGTTTCTCTTTCGATTCCGCGCCAGAAAGTATTAAAACTTTTTCCTCTAGGTCGCACCGCTGCCGCTCTACTGTCTTGGCGGAAACACCACTGCCGCTCGTCCTTACGAAATCGGTTAATCAACAATAAGTCGCAAAATTGGCCTATTAACGAAATTTTTCGCCCAGTGCAATGTTGTTTCTTTTTCGATTCTGCGTAAAAAAGAAAGATACACTTTTTCCTCTAAGTCGCACCGTTGAGGCTCCACACTCTTGTAAAGGTCTACGCCGCTAGGACTTAGAAAAATTTTCATACTTTACGATTTTTTCTCTCGATTTTATCGGTATAGGAAAGCGTTGGAGAGGAAAACGTTTGGGACGAAAGTTTCATGGCTTGCGATGCTCTACAAGAATACGACACTTCGATCGCCCGTCGAAATTAGGAAATCGCTTAATTAACAATAAGTTGCAAAAATTTGTTTATTAACAAAAATTTTCGCCCCGGGCAATATTGTTTCTCTTTCGATTCCGCGCCAGAAAGTATTAAAACTTTTTCCTCTAGGTCGCACCGCTGCCGCTCTACTGTCTTGGCGGAAACACCACTGCCGCTCGTCCTTACGAAATCGGTTAATCAACAATAAGTCGCAAAATTGGCCTATTAACGAAATTTTTCGCCCAGTGCAATGTTGTTTCTTTTTCGATTCTGCGTAAAAAAGAAAGATACACTTTTTCCTCTAAGTCGCACCGTTGAGGCTCCACACTCTTGTAAAGGTCTACGCCGCTAGGACTTAGAAAAATTTTCATACTTTACGATTTTTTCTCTCGATTTTATCGGTATAGGAAAGCGTTGGAGAGGAAAACGTTTGGGACGAAAGCTTCATGGCTTGCGATGCTCTACAAGAATACGACACTTCGATCGCCCGTCGAAATTAGGAAATCGCTTAATTAACAATAAGTTGCAAAAATTTGTTTATTAACAAAAATTTTCGTCCCTCGCAATATTGTTTCTCTTTCGATTCCGCGCCAGAAAGTATTAAAACTTTTTCCACTAGGTCGCACCGCTGCCGCTCTACTGTCTTGGCGGAAACACCACTGCCGCCCGTCCTTACGAAATCGGTTAATCAACAATAAGTCGCAAAATTGGCCTATTAACGAAATTTTTCGCCCAGTGCAATGTTGTTTCTTTTTCGATTCTGCGTAAAAAAGAAAGATACACTTTTTCCTCTAAGTCGCACCGTTGAGGCTCCACACTCTTGTAAAGGTCTACGCCGCTAGGACTTAGAAAAATTTTCATACTTTACGATTTTTTCTCTCGATTTTATCGGTATAGGAAAGCGTTGGAGAGGAAAACGTTTGGGACGAAAGTTTCATGGCTTGCTATGCTCTACAAGAATACGACACTTCGATCGCCCGCCGAAATTAGGAAATCGCTTAATTAACAATAAGTTGCAAAAATTTGTTTATTAACAAAAATTTTCACCCCGGGCAATATTGTTTCTCTTTCGATTCCGCGCCAGAAAGTATTAAAACATCTTCCTCTAGGTCGCACCGCTGCCGCTCTACTGTCTTGGCGGAAACACATCTGCCGCTCGTCCTTACGAAATCGGTTAATCAACAATAAGTCGCAAAATTCGCCTATTAACGAAATTTTTCGCCCAGTGCAATGTTGTTTCTTTTTCGATTCTGCGTAAAAAAGAAAGATACACTTTTTCCTCTAAGTCGCACCGTTGAGGCTCCACACTCTTGTAAAGGTCTACGCCGCTAGGACTTAGAAAAATTTTCATACTTTACGATTTTTTCTCTCGATTTTATCGGTATAGGAAAGCGTTGGAGAGGAAAACGTTTGGGACGAAAGTTTCATGGCTTGCGATGCTCTACAAGAATACGACACTTCGATCGCCCGTCGAAATTAGGAAATCGCTTAATTAACAATAAGTTGCAAAAATTTGTTTATTAACAAAAATTTTCGCCCCGGGCAATATTGTTTCTCTTTCGATTCCGCGCCAGAAAGTATTAAAACTTTTTCCTCTAGGTCGCACCGCTGCCGCTCTACTGTCTTGGCGGAAACACCACTGCCGCTCGTCCTTACGAAATCGGTTAATCAACAATAAGTCGCAAAATTGGCCTATTAACGAAATTTTTCGCCCAGTGCAATGTTGTTTCTTTTTCGATTCTGCGTAAAAAAGAAAGATACACTTTTTCCTCTAAGTCGCACCGTTGAGGCTCCACACTCTTGTAAAGGTCTACGCCGCTAGGACTTAGAAAAATTTTCATACTTTACGATTTTTTCTCTCGATTTTATCGGTATAGGAAAGCGTTGGAGAGGAAAACGTTTGGGACGAAAGTTTCATGGCTTGCGATGCTCTACAAGAATACGACACTTCGATCGCCCGTCGAAATTAGGAAATCGCTTAATTAACAATAAGTTGCAAAAATTTGTTTATTAACAAAAATTTTCGTCCCTCGCAATATTGTTTCTCTTTCGATTCCGCGCCAGAAAGTATTAAAACTTTTTCCACTAGGTCGCACCGCTGCCGCTCTACTGTCTTGGCGGAAACACCACTGCCGCCCGTCCTTACGAAATCGGTTAATCAACAATAAGTCGCAAAATTGGCCTATTAACGAAATTTTTCGCCCAGTGCAATGTTGTTTCTTTTTCGATTCTGCGTAAAAAAGAAAGATACACTTTTTCCTCTAAGTCGCACCGTTGAGGCTCCACACTCTTGTAAAGGTCTACGCCGCTAGGACTTAGAAAAATTTTCATACTTTACGATCTTTTCTCTCGATTTTATCGGTATAGGAAAGCGTTGGAGAGGAAAACGTTTGGGACGAAAGTTTCATGGCTTGCGATGCTCTACAAGAATACGACACTTCGATCGCCCGTCGAAATTAGGAAATCGCTTAATTAACAATAAGTTGCAAAAATTTGTTTATTAACAAAAATTTTCGCTCCGGGCAATATTGTTTCTCTTTCGATTCCGCGCCAGAAAGTATTAAAACTTTTTCCTCTAGGTCGCACCGCTGCCGCTCTACTGTCTTGGCGGAAACACCACTGCCGCCCGTCCTTACGAAATCGGTTAATCAACAATAAGTCGCAAAATTGGCCTATTAACGAAATTTTTCGCCCAGTGCAATGTTGTTTCTTTTTCGATTCTGCGTAAAAAAGAAAGATACACTTTTTCCTCTAAGTCGCACCGTTGAGGCTCCACACTCTTGTAAAGGTCTACGCCGCTAGGACTTAGAAAAATTTTCATACTTTACGATTTTTTCTCTCGATTTTATCGGTATAGGAAAGCGTTGGAGAGGAAAACGTTTGGGACGAAAGTTTCATGGCTTGCGATGCTCTACAAGAATACGACACTTCGATCGCCCGTCGAAATTAGGAAATCGCTTAATTAACAATAAGTTGCAAAAATTTGTTTATTAACAAAAATTTTCGTCCCGGGCAATATTGTTTCTCTTTCGATTCCGCGCCAGAAAGTATTAAAACTTTTTCCTCTAGGTCGCACCGCTGCCGCTCTACTGTCTTGGCGGAAACGCATCTGCCGCTCGTCCTTACGAAATCGGTTAATCAACAATAAGTCGCAAAATTCGCCTATTAACGAAATTTTTCGCCCAGTGCAATGTTGTTTCTTTTTCGATTCTGCGTAAAAAAGAAAGATACACTTTTTCCTCTAAGTCGCACCGTTGAGGCTCCACACTCTTGTAAAGGTCTACGCCGCTAGGACTTAGAAAAATTTTCATACTTTACGATTTTTTCTCTCGATTTTATCGGTATAGGAAAGCGTTGGAGAGGAAAACGTTTGGGACGAAAGTTTCATGGCTTGCGATGCTCTACAAGAATACGACACTTCGATCGCCCGTCGAAATTAGGAAATCGCTTAATTAACAATAAGTTGCAAAAATTTGTTTATTAACAAAAATTTTCGCCCCGGGCAATATTGTTTCTCTTTCGATTCCGCGCCAGAAAGTATTAAAACTTTTTCCTCTAGGTCGCACCGCTGCCGCTCTACTGTCTTGGCGGAAACACCACTGCCGCTCGTCCTTACGAAATCGGTTAATCAACAATAAGTCGCAAAATTGGCCTATTAACGAAATTTTTCGCCCAGTGCAATGTTGTTTCTTTTTCGATTCTGCGTAAAAAAGAAAGATACACTTTTTCCTCTAAGTCGCACCGTTGAGGCTCCACACTCTTGTAAAGGTCTACGCCGCTAGGACTTAGAAAAATTTTCATACTTTACGATTTTTTCTCTCGATTTTATCGGTATAGGAAAGCGTTGGAGAGGAAAACGTTTGGGACGAAAGTTTCATGGCTTGCGATGCTCTACAAGAATACGACACTTCGATCGCCCGTCGAAATTAGGAAATCGCTTAATTAACAATAAGTTGCAAAAATTTGTTTATTAACAAAAATTTTCGTCCCTCGCAATATTGTTTCTCTTTCGATTCCGCGCCAGAAAGTATTAAAACTTTTTCCACTAGGTCGCACCGCTGCCGCTCTACTGTCTTGGCGGAAACACCACTGCCGCCCGTCCTTACGAAATCGGTTAATCAACAATAAGTCGCAAAATTGGCCTATTAACGAAATTTTTCGCCCAGTGCAATGTTGTTTCTTTTTCGATTCTGCGTAAAAAAGAAAGATACACTTTTTCCTCTAAGTCGCACCGTTGAGGCTCCACACTCTTGTAAAGGTCTACGCCGCTAGGACTTAGAAAAATTTTCATACTTTACGATTTTTTCTCTCGATTTTATCGGTATAGGAAAGCGTTGGAGAGGAAAACGTTTGGGACGAAAGTTTCATGGCTTGCGATGCTCTACAAGAATACGACACTTCGATCGCCCGTCGAAATTAGGAAATCGCTTAATTAACAATAAGTTGCAAAAATTTGTTTATTAACAAAAATTTTCGTCCCGGGCAATATTGTTTCTCTTTCGATTCCGCGCCAGAAAGTATTAAAACTTTTTCCTCTAGGTCGCACCGCTGCCGCTCTACTGTCTTGGCGGAAACACATCTGCCGCTCGTCCTTACGAAATCGGTTAATCAACAATAAGTCGCAAAATTCGCCTATTAACGAAATTTTTCGCCCAGTGCAATGTTGTTTCTTTTTCGATTCTGCGTAAAAAAGAAAGATACACTTTTTCCTCTAAGTCGCACCGTTGAGGCTCCACACTCTTGTAAAGGTCTACGCCGCTAGGACTTAGAAAAATTTTCATACTTTACGATTTTTTCTCTCGATTTTATCGGTATAGGAAAGCGTTGGAGAGGAAAACGTTTGGGACGAAAGTTTCATGGCTTGCGATGCTCTACAAGAATACGACACTTCGATCGCCCGTCGAAATTAGGAAATCGCTTAATTAACAATAAGTTGCAAAAATTTGTTTATTAACAAAAATTTTCGCCCCGGGCAATATTGTTTCTCTTTCGATTCCGCGCCAGAAAGTATTAAAACTTTTTCCTCTAGGTCGCACCGCTGCCGCTCTACTGTCTTGGCGGAAACACCACTGCCGCTCGTCCTTACGAAATCGGTTAATCAACAATAAGTCGCAAAATTGGCCTATTAACGAAATTTTTCGCCCAGTGCAATGTTGTTTCTTTTTCGATTCTGCGTAAAAAAGAAAGATACACTTTTTCCTCTAAGTCGCACCGTTGAGGCTCCACACTCTTGTAAAGGTCTACGCCGCTAGGACTTAGAAAAATTTTCATACTTTACGATTTTTTCTCTCGATTTTATCGGTATAGGAAAGCGTTGGAGAGGAAAACGTTTGGGACGAAAGTTTCATGGCTTGCGATGCTCTACAAGAATACGACACTTCGATCGCCCGTCGAAATTAGGAAATCGCTTAATTAACAATAAGTTGCAAAAATTTGTTTATTAACAAAAATTTTCGTCCCTCGCAATATTGTTTCTCTTTCGATTCCGCGCCAGAAAGTATTAAAACTTTTTCCACTAGGTCGCACCGCTGCCGCTCTACTGTCTTGGCGGAAACACCACTGCCGCCCGTCCTTACGAAATCGGTTAATCAACAATAAGTCGCAAAATTGGCCTATTAACGAAATTTTTCGCCCAGTGCAATGTTGTTTCTTTTTCGATTCTGCGTAAAAAAGAAAGATACACTTTTTCCTCTAAGTCGCACCGTTGAGGCTCCACACTCTTGTAAAGGTCTACGCCGCTAGGACTTAGAAAAATTTTCATACTTTACGATTTTTTCTCTCGATTTTATCGGTATAGGAAAGCGTTGGAGAGGAAAACGTTTGGGACGAAAGTTTCATGGCTTGCTATGCTCTACAAGAATACGACACTTCGATCGCCCGCCGAAATTAGGAAATCGCTTAATTAACAATAAGTTGCAAAAATTTGTTTATTAACAAAAATTTTCACCCCGGGCAATATTGTTTCTCTTTCGATTCCGCGCCAGAAAGTATTAAAACATCTTCCTCTAGGTCGCACCGCTGCCGCTCTACTGTCTTGGCGGGAATACCACTGCCGCTCGTCCTTACGAAATCGGTTAATCAACAATAAGTCGCAAAATTCGCCTATTAACGAAATTTTTCGCCCAGTGCAATGTTGTTTCTTTTTCGATTCTGCGTAAAAAAGAAAGATACACTTTTTCCTCTAAGTCGCACCGTTGAGGCTCCACACTCTTGTAAAGGTCTACGCCGCTAGGACTTAGAAAAATTTTCATACTTTACGATTTTTTCTCTCGATTTTATCGGTATAGGAAAGCGTTGTAGAGGAAAACGTTTGGGACGAAAGTTTCATGGTTTGCGATGCTCTACAAGAATACGACATTTCGATCGCCCGCCGAAATTAGGAAATCGGTTAATTAACAATAAGTTGCAAAAATTTGTTTATTAACAAAAATTTTCGCCCCGGGCAATATTGTTTCTCTTTCGATTCCGCGCCAGAAAGTATTAAAACTTTTTCCACTAGGTCGCACCGCTGCCGCTCTACTGTCTTGGCGGAAACACCACTGCCGCCCGTCCTTACGAAATCGGTTAATCAACAATAAGTCGCAAAATTGGCCTATTAACGAAATTTTTCGCCCAGTGCAATGTTGTTTCTTTTTCGATTCTGCGTAAAAAAGAAAGATACACTTTTTCCTCTAAGTCGCACCGTTGAGGCTCCACACTCTTGTAAAGGTCTACGCCGCTAGGACTTAGAAAAATTTTCATACTTTACGATTTTTTCTCTCGATTTTATCGGTATAGGAAAGCGTTGGAGAGGAAAACGTTTGGGACGAAAGTTTCATGGCTTGCTATGCTCTACAAGAATACGACACTTCGATCGCCCGCCGAAATTAGGAAATCGCTTAATTAACAATAAGTTGCAAAAATTTGTTTATTAACAAAAATTTTCACCCCGGGCAATATTGTTTCTCTTTCGATTCCGCGCCAGAAAGTATTAAAACATCTTCCTCTAGGTCGCACCGCTGCCGCTCTACTGTCTTGGCGGAAACACATCTGCCGCTCGTCCTTACGAAATCGGTTAATCAACAATAAGTCGCAAAATTCGCCTATTAACGAAATTTTTCGCCCAGTGCAATGTTGTTTCTTTTTCGATTCTGCGTAAAAAAGAAAGATACACTTTTTCCTCTAAGTCGCACCGTTGAGGCTCCACACTCTTGTAAAGGTCTACGCCGCTAGGACTTAGAAAAATTTTCATACTTTACGATTTTTTCTCTCGATTTTATCGGTATAGGAAAGCGTTGGAGAGGAAAACGTTTGGGACGAAAGTTTCATGGCTTGCGATGCTCTACAAGAATACGACACTTCGATCGCCCGTCGAAATTAGGAAATCGCTTAATTAACAATAAGTTGCAAAAATTTGTTTATTAACAAAAATTTTCGCCCCGGGCAATATTGTTTCTCTTTCGATTCCGCGCCAGAAAGTATTAAAACTTTTTCCTCTAGGTCGCACCGCTGCCGCTCTACTGTCTTGGCGGAAACACCACTGCCGCTCGTCCTTACGAAATCGGTTAATCAACAATAAGTCGCAAAATTGGCCTATTAACGAAATTTTTCGCCCAGTGCAATGTTGTTTCTTTTTCGATTCTGCGTAAAAAAGAAAGATACACTTTTTCCTCTAAGTCGCACCGTTGAGGCTCCACACTCTTGTAAAGGTCTACGCCGCTAGGACTTAGAAAAATTTTCATACTTTACGATTTTTTCTCTCGATTTTATCGGTATAGGAAAGCGTTGGAGAGGAAAACGTTTGGGACGAAAGTTTCATGGCTTGCGATGCTCTACAAGAATACGACACTTCGATCGCCCGTCGAAATTAGGAAATCGCTTAATTAACAATAAGTTGCAAAAATTTGTTTATTAACAAAAATTTTCGTCCCTCGCAATATTGTTTCTCTTTCGATTCCGCGCCAGAAAGTATTAAAACTTTTTCCACTAGGTCGCACCGCTGCCGCTCTACTGTCTTGGCGGAAACACCACTGCCGCCCGTCCTTACGAAATCGGTTAATCAACAATAAGTCGCAAAATTGGCCTATTAACGAAATTTTTCGCCCAGTGCAATGTTGTTTCTTTTTCGATTCTGCGTAAAAAAGAAAGATACACTTTTTCCTCTAAGTCGCACCGTTGAGGCTCCACACTCTTGTAAAGGTCTACGCCGCTAGGACTTAGAAAAATTTTCATACTTTACGATCTTTTCTCTCGATTTTATCGGTATAGGAAAGCGTTGGAGAGGAAAACGTTTGGGACGAAAGTTTCATGGCTTGCGATGCTCTACAAGAATACGACACTTCGATCGCCCGTCGAAATTAGGAAATCGCTTAATTAACAATAAGTTGCAAAAATTTGTTTATTAACAAAAATTTTCGCCCCGGGCAATATTGTTTCTCTTTCGATTCCGCGCCAGAAAGTATTAAAACTTTTTCCTCTAGGTCGCACCGCTGCCGCTCTACTGTCTTGGCGGAAACACCACTGCCGCTCGTCCTTACGAAATCGGTTAATCAACAATAAGTCGCAAAATTGGCCTATTAACGAAATTTTTCGCCCAGTGCAATGTTGTTTCTTTTTCGATTCTGCGTAAAAAAGAAAGATACACTTTTTCCTCTAAGTCGCACCGTTGAGGCTCCACACTCTTGTAAAGGTCTACGCCGCTAGGACTTAGAAAAATTTTCATACTTTACGATTTTTTCTCTCGATTTTATCGGTATAGGAAAGCGTTGGAGAGGAAAACGTTTGGGACGAAAGTTTCATGGCTTGCGATGCTCTACAAGAATACGACACTTCGATCGCCCGTCGAAATTAGGAAATCGCTTAATTAACAATAAGTTGCAAAAATTTGTTTATTAACAAAAATTTTCGTCCCTCGCAATATTGTTTCTCTTTCGATTCCGCGCCAGAAAGTATTAAAACTTTTTCCACTAGGTCGCACCGCTGCCGCTCTACTGTCTTGGCGGAAACACCACTGCCGCCCGTCCTTACGAAATCGGTTAATCAACAATAAGTCGCAAAATTGGCCTATTAACGAAATTTTTCGCCCAGTGCAATGTTGTTTCTTTTTCGATTCTGCGTAAAAAAGAAAGATACACTTTTTCCTCTAAGTCGCACCGTTGAGGCTCCACACTCTTGTAAAGGTCTACGCCGCTAGGACTTAGAAAAATTTTCATACTTTACGATTTTTTCTCTCGATTTTATCGGTATAGGAAAGCGTTGGAGAGGAAAACGTTTGGGACGAAAGTTTCATGGCTTGCGATGCTCTACAAGAATACGACACTTCGATCGCCCGTCGAAATTAGGAAATCGCTTAATTAACAATAAGTTGCAAAAATTTGTTTATTAACAAAAATTTTCGTCCCGGGCAATATTGTTTCTCTTTCGATTCCGCGCCAGAAAGTATTAAAACTTTTTCCTCTAGGTCGCACCGCTGCCGCTCTACTGTCTTGGCGGAAACACATCTGCCGCTCGTCCTTACGAAATCGGTTAATCAACAATAAGTCGCAAAATTCGCCTATTAACGAAATTTTTCGCCCAGTGCAATGTTGTTTCTTTTTCGATTCTGCGTAAAAAAGAAAGATACACTTTTTCCTCTAAGTCGCACCGTTGAGGCTCCACACTCTTGTAAAGGTCTACGCCGCTAGGACTTAGAAAAATTTTCATACTTTACGATTTTTTCTCTCGATTTTATCGGTATAGGAAAGCGTTGGAGAGGAAAACGTTTGGGACGAAAGTTTCATGGCTTGCTATGCTCTACAAGAATACGACACTTCGATCGCCCGCCGAAATTAGGAAATCGCTTAATTAACAATAAGTTGCAAAAATTTGTTTATTAACAAAAATTTTCACCCCGGGCAATATTGTTTCTCTTTCGATTCCGCGCCAGAAAGTATTAAAACATCTTCCTCTAGGTCGCACCGCTGCCGCTCTACTGTCTTGGCGGGAATACCACTGCCGCTCGTCCTTACGAAATCGGTTAATCAACAATAAGTCGCAAAATTCGCCTATTAACGAAATTTTTCGCCCAGTGCAATGTTGTTTCTTTTTCGATTCTGCGTAAAAAAGAAAGATACACTTTTTCCTCTAAGTCGCACCGTTGAGGCTCCACACTCTTGTAAAGGTCTACGCCGCTAGGACTTAGAAAAATTTTCATACTTTACGATTTTTTCTCTCGATTTTATCGGTATAGGAAAGCGTTGGAGAGGAAAACGTTTGGGACGAAAGTTTCATGGCTTGCGATGCTCTACAAGAATACGACACTTCGATCGCCCGTCGAAATTAGGAAATCGCTTAATTAACAATAAGTTGCAAAAATTTGTTTATTAACAAAAATTTTCGCCCCGGGCAATATTGTTTCTCTTTCGATTCCGCGCCAGAAAGTATTAAAACTTTTTCCTCTAGGTCGCACCGCTGCCGCTCTACTGTCTTGGCGGGAACACCACTGCCGCTCGTCCTTACGAAATCGGTTAATCAACAATAAGTCGCAAAATTGGCCTATTAACGAAATTTTTCGCCCAGTGCAATGTTGTTTCTTTTTCGATTCTGCGTAAAAAAGAAAGATACACTTTTTCCTCTAAGTCGCACCGTTGAGGCTCCACACTCTTGTAAAGGTCTACGCCGCTAGGACTTAGAAAAATTTTCATACTTTACGATTTTTTCTCTCGATTTTATCGGTATAGGAAAGCGTTGGAGAGGAAAACGTTTGGGACGAAAGTTTCATGGCTTGCGATGCTCTACAAGAATACGACACTTCGATCGCCCGTCGAAATTAGGAAATCGCTTAATTAACAATAAGTTGCAAAAATTTGTTTATTAACAAAAATTTTCGTCCCTCGCAATATTGTTTCTCTTTCGATTCCGCGCCAGAAAGTATTAAAACTTTTTCCACTAGGTCGCACCGCTGCCGCTCTACTGTCTTGGCGGAAACACCACTGCCGCCCGTCCTTACGAAATCGGTTAATCAACAATAAGTCGCAAAATTGGCCTATTAACGAAATTTTTCGCCCAGTGCAATGTTGTTTCTTTTTCGATTCTGCGTAAAAAAGAAAGATACACTTTTTCCTCTAAGTCGCACCGTTGAGGCTCCACACTCTTGTAAAGGTCTACGCCGCTAGGACTTAGAAAAATTTTCATACTTTACGATTTTTTCTCTCGATTTTATCGGTATAGGAAAGCGTTGGAGAGGAAAACGTTTGGGACGAAAGTTTCATGGCTTGCGATGCTCTACAAGAATACGACACTTCGATCGCCCGTCGAAATTAGGAAATCGCTTAATTAACAATAAGTTGCAAAAATTTGTTTATTAACAAAAATTTTCGTCCCTCGCAATATTGTTTCTCTTTCGATTCCGCGCCAGAAAGTATTAAAACTTTTTCCACTAGGTCGCACCGCTGCCGCTCTACTGTCTTGGCGGAAACACCACTGCCGCCCGTCCTTACGAAATCGGTTAATCAACAATAAGTCGCAAAATTGGCCTATTAACGAAATTTTTCGCCCAGTGCAATGTTGTTTCTTTTTCGATTCTGCGTAAAAAAGAAAGATACACTTTTTCCTCTAAGTCGCACCGTTGAGGCTCCACACTCTTGTAAAGGTCTACGCCGCTAGGACTTAGAAAAATTTTCATACTTTACGATTTTTTCTCTCGATTTTATCGGTATAGGAAAGCGTTGGAGAGGAAAACGTTTGGGACGAAAGTTTCATGGCTTGCTATGCTCTACAAGAATACGACACTTCGATCGCCCGCCGAAATTAGGAAATCGCTTAATTAACAATAAGTTGCAAAAATTTGTTTATTAACAAAAATTTTCACCCCGGGCAATATTGTTTCTCTTTCGATTCCGCGCCAGAAAGTATTAAAACATCTTCCTCTAGGTCGCACCGCTGCCGCTCTACTGTCTTGGCGGAAACACATCTGCCGCTCGTCCTTACGAAATCGGTTAATCAACAATAAGTCGCAAAATTCGCCTATTAACGAAATTTTTCGCCCAGTGCAATGTTGTTTCTTTTTCGATTCTGCGTAAAAAAGAAAGATACACTTTTTCCTCTAAGTCGCACCGTTGAGGCTCCACACTCTTGTAAAGGTCTACGCCGCTAGGACTTAGAAAAATTTTCATACTTTACGATTTTTTCTCTCGATTTTATCGGTATAGGAAAGCGTTGGAGAGGAAAACGTTTGGGACGAAAGTTTCATGGCTTGCGATGCTCTACAAGAATACGACACTTCGATCGCCCGTCGAAATTAGGAAATCGCTTAATTAACAATAAGTTGCAAAAATTTGTTTATTAACAAAAATTTTCGCCCCGGGCAATATTGTTTCTCTTTCGATTCCGCGCCAGAAAGTATTAAAACTTTTTCCTCTAGGTCGCACCGCTGCCGCTCTACTGTCTTGGCGGAAACACCACTGCCGCTCGTCCTTACGAAATCGGTTAATCAACAATAAGTCGCAAAATTGGCCTATTAACGAAATTTTTCGCCCAGTGCAATGTTGTTTCTTTTTCGATTCTGCGTAAAAAAGAAAGATACACTTTTTCCTCTAAGTCGCACCGTTGAGGCTCCACACTCTTGTAAAGGTCTACGCCGCTAGGACTTAGAAAAATTTTCATACTTTACGATTTTTTCTCTCGATTTTATCGGTATAGGAAAGCGTTGGAGAGGAAAACGTTTGGGACGAAAGTTTCATGGCTTGCGATGCTCTACAAGAATACGACACTTCGATCGCCCGTCGAAATTAGGAAATCGCTTAATTAACAATAAGTTGCAAAAATTTGTTTATTAACAAAAATTTTCGTCCCTCGCAATATTGTTTCTCTTTCGATTCCGCGCCAGAAAGTATTAAAACTTTTTCCACTAGGTCGCACCGCTGCCGCTCTACTGTCTTGGCGGAAACACCACTGCCGCCCGTCCTTACGAAATCGGTTAATCAACAATAAGTCGCAAAATTGGCCTATTAACGAAATTTTTCGCCCAGTGCAATGTTGTTTCTTTTTCGATTCTGCGTAAAAAAGAAAGATACACTTTTTCCTCTAAGTCGCACCGTTGAGGCTCCACACTCTTGTAAAGGTCTACGCCGCTAGGACTTAGAAAAATTTTCATACTTTACGATTTTTTCTCTCGATTTTATCGGTATAGGAAAGCGTTGGAGAGGAAAACGTTTGGGACGAAAGTTTCATGGCTTGCGATGCTCTACAAGAATACGACACTTCGATCGCCCGTCGAAATTAGGAAATCGCTTAATTAACAATAAGTTGCAAAAATTTGTTTATTAACAAAAATTTTCGTCCCGGGCAATATTGTTTCTCTTTCGATTCCGCGCCAGAAAGTATTAAAACTTTTTCCTCTAGGTCGCACCGCTGCCGCTCTACTGTCTTGGCGGAAACACATCTGCCGCTCGTCCTTACGAAATCGGTTAATCAACAATAAGTCGCAAAATTCGCCTATTAACGAAATTTTTCGCCCAGTGCAATGTTGTTTCTTTTTCGATTCTGCGTAAAAAAGAAAGATACACTTTTTCCTCTAAGTCGCACCGTTGAGGCTCCACACTCTTGTAAAGGTCTACGCCGCTAGGACTTAGAAAAATTTTCATACTTTACGATTTTTTCTCTCGATTTTATCGGTATAGGAAAGCGTTGGAGAGGAAAACGTTTGGGACGAAAGTTTCATGGCTTGCGATGCTCTACAAGAATACGACACTTCGATCGCCCGTCGAAATTAGGAAATCGCTTAATTAACAATAAGTTGCAAAAATTTGTTTATTAACAAAAATTTTCGCCCCGGGCAATATTGTTTCTCTTTCGATTCCGCGCCAGAAAGTATTAAAACTTTTTCCTCTAGGTCGCACCGCTGCCGCTCTACTGTCTTGGCGGAAACACCACTGCCGCTCGTCCTTACGAAATCGGTTAATCAACAATAAGTCGCAAAATTGGCCTATTAACGAAATTTTTCGCCCAGTGCAATGTTGTTTCTTTTTCGATTCTGCGTAAAAAAGAAAGATACACTTTTTCCTCTAAGTCGCACCGTTGAGGCTCCACACTCTTGTAAAGGTCTACGCCGCTAGGACTTAGAAAAATTTTCATACTTTACGATTTTTTCTCTCGATTTTATCGGTATAGGAAAGCGTTGGAGAGGAAAACGTTTGGGACGAAAGTTTCATGGCTTGCGATGCTCTACAAGAATACGACACTTCGATCGCCCGTCGAAATTAGGAAATCGCTTAATTAACAATAAGTTGCAAAAATTTGTTTATTAACAAAAATTTTCGTCCCTCGCAATATTGTTTCTCTTTCGATTCCGCGCCAGAAAGTATTAAAACTTTTTCCACTAGGTCGCACCGCTGCCGCTCTACTGTCTTGGCGGAAACACCACTGCCGCCCGTCCTTACGAAATCGGTTAATCAACAATAAGTCGCAAAATTGGCCTATTAACGAAATTTTTCGCCCAGTGCAATGTTGTTTCTTTTTCGATTCTGCGTAAAAAAGAAAGATACACTTTTTCCTCTAAGTCGCACCGTTGAGGCTCCACACTCTTGTAAAGGTCTACGCCGCTAGGACTTAGAAAAATTTTCATACTTTACGATTTTTTCTCTCGATTTTATCGGTATAGGAAAGCGTTGGAGAGGAAAACGTTTGGGACGAAAGTTTCATGGCTTGCGATGCTCTACAAGAATACGACACTTCGATCGCCCGTCGAAATTAGGAAATCGCTTAATTAACAATAAGTTGCAAAAATTTGTTTATTAACAAAAATTTTCGTCCCGGGCAATATTGTTTCTCTTTCGATTCCGCGCCAGAAAGTATTAAAACATCTTCCTCTAGGTCGCACCGCTGCCGCTCTACTGTCTTGGCGGGAATACCACTGCCGCTCGTCCTTACGAAATCGGTTAATCAACAATAAGTCGCAAAATTCGCCTATTAACGAAATTTTTCGCCCAGTGCAATGTTGTTTCTTTTTCGATTCTGCGTAAAAAAGAAAGATACACTTTTTCCTCTAAGTCGCACCGTTGAGGCTCCACACTCTTGTAAAGGTCTACGCCGCTAGGACTTAGAAAAATTTTCATACTTTACGATTTTTTCTCTCGATTTTATCGGTATAGGAAAGCGTTGGAGAGGAAAACGTTTGGGACGAAAGTTTCATGGCTTGCGATGCTCTACAAGAATACGACACTTCGATCGCCCGTCGAAATTAGGAAATCGCTTAATTAACAATAAGTTGCAAAAATTTGTTTATTAACAAAAATTTTCGCCCCGGGCAATATTGTTTCTCTTTCGATTCCGCGCCAGAAAGTATTAAAACTTTTTCCTCTAGGTCGCACCGCTGCCGCTCTACTGTCTTGGCGGAAACACCACTGCCGCTCGTCCTTACGAAATCGGTTAATCAACAATAAGTCGCAAAATTGGCCTATTAACGAAATTTTTCGCCCAGTGCAATGTTGTTTCTTTTTCGATTCTGCGTAAAAAAGAAAGATACACTTTTTCCTCTAAGTCGCACCGTTGAGGCTCCACACTCTTGTAAAGGTCTACGCCGCTAGGACTTAGAAAAATTTTCATACTTTACGATTTTTTCTCTCGATTTTATCGGTATAGGAAAGCGTTGGAGAGGAAAACGTTTGGGACGAAAGTTTCATGGCTTGCGATGCTCTACAAGAATACGACACTTCGATCGCCCGTCGAAATTAGGAAATCGCTTAATTAACAATAAGTTGCAAAAATTTGTTTATTAACAAAAATTTTCGTCCCTCGCAATATTGTTTCTCTTTCGATTCCGCGCCAGAAAGTATTAAAACTTTTTCCACTAGGTCGCACCGCTGCCGCTCTACTGTCTTGGCGGAAACACCACTGCCGCCCGTCCTTACGAAATCGGTTAATCAACAATAAGTCGCAAAATTGGCCTATTAACGAAATTTTTCGCCCAGTGCAATGTTGTTTCTTTTTCGATTCTGCGTAAAAAAGAAAGATACACTTTTTCCTCTAAGTCGCACCGTTGAGGCTCCACACTCTTGTAAAGGTCTACGCCGCTAGGACTTAGAAAAATTTTCATACTTTACGATTTTTTCTCTCGATTTTATCGGTATAGGAAAGCGTTGGAGAGGAAAACGTTTGGGACGAAAGTTTCATGGCTTGCGATGCTCTACAAGAATACGACACTTCGATCGCCCGTCGAAATTAGGAAATCGCTTAATTAACAATAAGTTGCAAAAATTTGTTTATTAACAAAAATTTTCGTCCCTCGCAATATTGTTTCTCTTTCGATTCCGCGCCAGAAAGTATTAAAACTTTTTCCACTAGGTCGCACCGCTGCCGCTCTACTGTCTTGGCGGAAACACCACTGCCGCCCGTCCTTACGAAATCGGTTAATCAACAATAAGTCGCAAAATTGGCCTATTAACGAAATTTTTCGCCCAGTGCAATGTTGTTTCTTTTTCGATTCTGCGTAAAAAAGAAAGATACACTTTTTCCTCTAAGTCGCACCGTTGAGGCTCCACACTCTTGTAAAGGTCTACGCCGCTAGGACTTAGAAAAATTTTCATACTTTACGATTTTTTCTCTCGATTTTATCGGTATAGGAAAGCGTTGGAGAGGAAAACGTTTGGGACGAAAGTTTCATGGCTTGCTATGCTCTACAAGAATACGACACTTCGATCGCCCGCCGAAATTAGGAAATCGCTTAATTAACAATAAGTTGCAAAAATTTGTTTATTAACAAAAATTTTCACCCCGGGCAATATTGTTTCTCTTTCGATTCCGCGCCAGAAAGTATTAAAACATCTTCCTCTAGGTCGCACCGCTGCCGCTCTACTGTCTTGGCGGAAACACATCTGCCGCTCGTCCTTACGAAATCGGTTAATCAACAATAAGTCGCAAAATTCGCCTATTAACGAAATTTTTCGCCCAGTGCAATGTTGTTTCTTTTTCGATTCTGCGTAAAAAAGAAAGATACACTTTTTCCTCTAAGTCGCACCGTTGAGGCTCCACACTCTTGTAAAGGTCTACGCCGCTAGGACTTAGAAAAATTTTCATACTTTACGATTTTTTCTCTCGATTTTATCGGTATAGGAAAGCGTTGGAGAGGAAAACGTTTGGGACGAAAGTTTCATGGCTTGCGATGCTCTACAAGAATACGACACTTCGATCGCCCGTCGAAATTAGGAAATCGCTTAATTAACAATAAGTTGCAAAAATTTGTTTATTAACAAAAATTTTCGCCCCGGGCAATATTGTTTCTCTTTCGATTCCGCGCCAGAAAGTATTAAAACTTTTTCCTCTAGGTCGCACCGCTGCCGCTCTACTGTCTTGGCGGAAACACCACTGCCGCTCGTCCTTACGAAATCGGTTAATCAACAATAAGTCGCAAAATTGGCCTATTAACGAAATTTTTCGCCCAGTGCAATGTTGTTTCTTTTTCGATTCTGCGTAAAAAAGAAAGATACACTTTTTCCTCTAAGTCGCACCGTTGAGGCTCCACACTCTTGTAAAGGTCTACGCCGCTAGGACTTAGAAAAATTTTCATACTTTACGATTTTTTCTCTCGATTTTATCGGTATAGGAAAGCGTTGGAGAGGAAAACGTTTGGGACGAAAGTTTCATGGCTTGCGATGCTCTACAAGAATACGACACTTCGATCGCCCGTCGAAATTAGGAAATCGCTTAATTAACAATAAGTTGCAAAAATTTGTTTATTAACAAAAATTTTCGTCCCTCGCAATATTGTTTCTCTTTCGATTCCGCGCCAGAAAGTATTAAAACTTTTTCCACTAGGTCGCACCGCTGCCGCTCTACTGTCTTGGCGGAAACACCACTGCCGCCCGTCCTTACGAAATCGGTTAATCAACAATAAGTCGCAAAATTGGCCTATTAACGAAATTTTTCGCCCAGTGCAATGTTGTTTCTTTTTCGATTCTGCGTAAAAAAGAAAGATACACTTTTTCCTCTAAGTCGCACCGTTGAGGCTCCACACTCTTGTAAAGGTCTACGCCGCTAGGACTTAGAAAAATTTTCATACTTTACGATTTTTTCTCTCGATTTTATCGGTATAGGAAAGCGTTGGAGAGGAAAACGTTTGGGACGAAAGTTTCATGGCTTGCGATGCTCTACAAGAATACGACACTTCGATCGCCCGTCGAAATTAGGAAATCGCTTAATTAACAATAAGTTGCAAAAATTTGTTTATTAACAAAAATTTTCGTCCCGGGCAATATTGTTTCTCTTTCGATTCCGCGCCAGAAAGTATTAAAACTTTTTCCTCTAGGTCGCACCGCTGCCGCTCTACTGTCTTGGCGGAAACACATCTGCCGCTCGTCCTTACGAAATCGGTTAATCAACAATAAGTCGCAAAATTCGCCTATTAACGAAATTTTTCGCCCAGTGCAATGTTGTTTCTTTTTCGATTCTGCGTAAAAAAGAAAGATACACTTTTTCCTCTAAGTCGCACCGTTGAGGCTCCACACTCTTGTAAAGGTCTACGCCGCTAGGACTTAGAAAAATTTTCATACTTTACGATTTTTTCTCTCGATTTTATCGGTATAGGAAAGCGTTGGAGAGGAAAACGTTTGGGACGAAAGTTTCATGGCTTGCGATGCTCTACAAGAATACGACACTTCGATCGCCCGTCGAAATTAGGAAATCGCTTAATTAACAATAAGTTGCAAAAATTTGTTTATTAACAAAAATTTTCGCCCCGGGCAATATTGTTTCTCTTTCGATTCCGCGCCAGAAAGTATTAAAACTTTTTCCTCTAGGTCGCACCGCTGCCGCTCTACTGTCTTGGCGGAAACACCACTGCCGCTCGTCCTTACGAAATCGGTTAATCAACAATAAGTCGCAAAATTGGCCTATTAACGAAATTTTTCGCCCAGTGCAATGTTGTTTCTTTTTCGATTCTGCGTAAAAAAGAAAGATACACTTTTTCCTCTAAGTCGCACCGTTGAGGCTCCACACTCTTGTAAAGGTCTACGCCGCTAGGACTTAGAAAAATTTTCATACTTTACGATTTTTTCTCTCGATTTTATCGGTATAGGAAAGCGTTGGAGAGGAAAACGTTTGGGACGAAAGTTTCATGGCTTGCGATGCTCTACAAGAATACGACACTTCGATCGCCCGTCGAAATTAGGAAATCGCTTAATTAACAATAAGTTGCAAAAATTTGTTTATTAACAAAAATTTTCGTCCCTCGCAATATTGTTTCTCTTTCGATTCCGCGCCAGAAAGTATTAAAACTTTTTCCACTAGGTCGCACCGCTGCCGCTCTACTGTCTTGGCGGAAACACCACTGCCGCCCGTCCTTACGAAATCGGTTAATCAACAATAAGTCGCAAAATTGGCCTATTAACGAAATTTTTCGCCCAGTGCAATGTTGTTTCTTTTTCGATTCTGCGTAAAAAAGAAAGATACACTTTTTCCTCTAAGTCGCACCGTTGAGGCTCCACACTCTTGTAAAGGTCTACGCCGCTAGGACTTAGAAAAATTTTCATACTTTACGATTTTTTCTCTCGATTTTATCGGTATAGGAAAGCGTTGGAGAGGAAAACGTTTGGGACGAAAGTTTCATGGCTTGCGATGCTCTACAAGAATACGACACTTCGATCGCCCGTCGAAATTAGGAAATCGCTTAATTAACAATAAGTTGCAAAAATTTGTTTATTAACAAAAATTTTCGTCCCGGGCAATATTGTTTCTCTTTCGATTCCGCGCCAGAAAGTATTAAAACTTTTTCCTCTAGGTCGCACCGCTGCCGCTCTACTGTCTTGGCGGAAACACATCTGCCGCTCGTCCTTACGAAATCGGTTAATCAACAATAAGTCGCAAAATTCGCCTATTAACGAAATTTTTCGCCCAGTGCAATGTTGTTTCTTTTTCGATTCTGCGTAAAAAAGAAAGATACACTTTTTCCTCTAAGTCGCACCGTTGAGGCTCCACACTCTTGTAAAGGTCTACGCCGCTAGGACTTAGAAAAATTTTCATACTTTACGATTTTTTCTCTCGATTTTATCGGTATAGGAAAGCGTTGGAGAGGAAAACGTTTGGGACGAAAGTTTCATGGCTTGCGATGCTCTACAAGAATACGACACTTCGATCGCCCGTCGAAATTAGGAAATCGCTTAATTAACAATAAGTTGCAAAAATTTGTTTATTAACAAAAATTTTCGCCCCGGGCAATATTGTTTCTCTTTCGATTCCGCGCCAGAAAGTATTAAAACTTTTTCCTCTAGGTCGCACCGCTGCCGCTCTACTGTCTTGGCGGAAACACCACTGCCGCTCGTCCTTACGAAATCGGTTAATCAACAATAAGTCGCAAAATTGGCCTATTAACGAAATTTTTCGCCCAGTGCAATGTTGTTTCTTTTTCGATTCTGCGTAAAAAAGAAAGATACACTTTTTCCTCTAAGTCGCACCGTTGAGGCTCCACACTCTTGTAAAGGTCTACGCCGCTAGGACTTAGAAAAATTTTCATACTTTACGATTTTTTCTCTCGATTTTATCGGTATAGGAAAGCGTTGGAGAGGAAAACGTTTGGGACGAAAGTTTCATGGCTTGCGATGCTCTACAAGAATACGACACTTCGATCGCCCGTCGAAATTAGGAAATCGCTTAATTAACAATAAGTTGCAAAAATTTGTTTATTAACAAAAATTTTCGTCCCTCGCAATATTGTTTCTCTTTCGATTCCGCGCCAGAAAGTATTAAAACTTTTTCCACTAGGTCGCACCGCTGCCGCTCTACTGTCTTGGCGGAAACACCACTGCCGCCCGTCCTTACGAAATCGGTTAATCAACAATAAGTCGCAAAATTGGCCTATTAACGAAATTTTTCGCCCAGTGCAATGTTGTTTCTTTTTCGATTCTGCGTAAAAAAGAAAGATACACTTTTTCCTCTAAGTCGCACCGTTGAGGCTCCACACTCTTGTAAAGGTCTACGCCGCTAGGACTTAGAAAAATTTTCATACTTTACGATTTTTTCTCTCGATTTTATCGGTATAGGAAAGCGTTGGAGAGGAAAACGTTTGGGACGAAAGTTTCATGGCTTGCTATGCTCTACAAGAATACGACACTTCGATCGCCCGCCGAAATTAGGAAATCGCTTAATTAACAATAAGTTGCAAAAATTTGTTTATTAACAAAAATTTTCACCCCGGGCAATATTGTTTCTCTTTCGATTCCGCGCCAGAAAGTATTAAAACATCTTCCTCTAGGTCGCACCGCTGCCGCTCTACTGTCTTGGCGGAAACACATCTGCCGCCCGTCCTTACGAAATCGGTTAATCAACAATAAGTCGCAAAATTGGCCTATTAACGAAATTTTTCGCCCAGTGCAATGTTGTTTCTTTTTCGATTCTGCGTAAAAAAGAAAGATACACTTTTTCCTCTAAGTCGCACCGTTGAGGCTCCACACTCTTGTAAAGGTCTACGCCGCTAGGACTTAGAAAAATTTTCATACTTTACGATTTTTTCTCTCGATTTTATCGGTATAGGAAAGCGTTGGAGAGGAAAACGTTTGGGACGAAAGTTTCATGGCTTGCTATGCTCTACAAGAATACGACACTTCGATCGCCCGCCGAAATTAGGAAATCGCTTAATTAACAATAAGTTGCAAAAATTTGTTTATTAACAAAAATTTTCACCCCGGGCAATATTGTTTCTCTTTCGATTCCGCGCCAGAAAGTATTAAAACATCTTCCTCTAGGTCGCACCGCTGCCGCTCTACTGTCTTGGCGGAAACACATCTGCCGCTCGTCCTTACGAAATCGGTTAATCAACAATAAGTCGCAAAATTCGCCTATTAACGAAATTTTTCGCCCAGTGCAATGTTGTTTCTTTTTCGATTCTGCGTAAAAAAGAAAGATACACTTTTTCCTCTAAGTCGCACCGTTGAGGCTCCACACTCTTGTAAAGGTCTACGCCGCTAGGACTTAGAAAAATTTTCATACTTTACGATTTTTTCTCTCGATTTTATCGGTATAGGAAAGCGTTGGAGAGGAAAACGTTTGGGACGAAAGTTTCATGGCTTGCGATGCTCTACAAGAATACGACACTTCGATCGCCCGTCGAAATTAGGAAATCGCTTAATTAACAATAAGTTGCAAAAATTTGTTTATTAACAAAAATTTTCGTCCCTCGCAATATTGTTTCTCTTTCGATTCCGCGCCAGAAAGTATTAAAACTTTTTCCACTAGGTCGCACCGCTGCCGCTCTACTGTCTTGGCGGAAACACCACTGCCGCCCGTCCTTACGAAATCGGTTAATCAACAATAAGTCGCAAAATTGGCCTATTAACGAAATTTTTCGCCCAGTGCAATGTTGTTTCTTTTTCGATTCTGCGTAAAAAAGAAAGATACACTTTTTCCTCTAAGTCGCACCGTTGAGGCTCCACACTCTTGTAAAGGTCTACGCCGCTAGGACTTAGAAAAATTTTCATACTTTACGATGTTTTCTCTCGATTTTATCGGTATAGGAAAGCGTTGTAGAGGAAAACGTTTGGGACGAAAGTTTCATGGTTTGCGATGCTCTACAAGAATACGACATTTCGATCGCCCGCCGAAATTAGGAAATCGGTTAATTAACAATAAGTTGCAAAAATTTGTTTATTAACAAAAATTTTCGCCCCGGGCAATATTGTTTCTCTTTCGATTCCGCGCCAGAAAGTATTAAAACATCTTCCTCTAGGTCGCACCGCTGCCGCTCTACTGTCTTGGCGGAAACACATCTGCCGCCCGTCCTTACGAAATCGGTTAATCAACAATAAGTCGCAAAATTGGCCTATTAACGAAATTTTTCGCCCAGTGCAATGTTGTTTCTTTTTCGATTCTGCGTAAAAAAGAAAGATACACTTTTTCCTCTAAGTCGCACCGTTGAGGCTCCACACTCTTGTAAAGGTCTACGCCGCTAGGACTTAGAAAAATTTTCATACTTTACGATTTTTTCTCTCGATTTTATCGGTATAGGAAAGCGTTGGAGAGGAAAACGTTTGGGACGAAAGTTTCATGGCTTGCTATGCTCTACAAGAATACGACACTTCGATCGCCCGCCGAAATTAGGAAATCGCTTAATTAACAATAAGTTGCAAAAATTTGTTTATTAACAAAAATTTTCACCCCGGGCAATATTGTTTCTCTTTCGATTCCGCGCCAGAAAGTATTAAAACATCTTCCTCTAGGTCGCACCGCTGCCGCTCTACTGTCTTGGCGGAAACACATCTGCCGCTCGTCCTTACGAAATCGGTTAATCAACAATAAGTCGCAAAATTCGCCTATTAACGAAATTTTTCGCCCAGTGCAATGTTGTTTCTTTTTCGATTCTGCGTAAAAAAGAAAGATACACTTTTTCCTCTAAGTCGCACCGTTGAGGCTCCACACTCTTGTAAAGGTCTACGCCGCTAGGACTTAGAAAAATTTTCATACTTTACGATTTTTTCTCTCGATTTTATCGGTATAGGAAAGCGTTGGAGAGGAAAACGTTTGGGACGAAAGTTTCATGGCTTGCGATGCTCTACAAGAATACGACACTTCGATCGCCCGTCGAAATTAGGAAATCGCTTAATTAACAATAAGTTGCAAAAATTTGTTTATTAACAAAAATTTTCGTCCCTCGCAATATTGTTTCTCTTTCGATTCCGCGCCAGAAAGTATTAAAACTTTTTCCACTAGGTCGCACCGCTGCCGCTCTACTGTCTTGGCGGAAACACCACTGCCGCCCGTCCTTACGAAATCGGTTAATCAACAATAAGTCGCAAAATTGGCCTATTAACGAAATTTTTCGCCCAGTGCAATGTTGTTTCTTTTTCGATTCTGCGTAAAAAAGAAAGATACACTTTTTCCTCTAAGTCGCACCGTTGAGGCTCCACACTCTTGTAAAGGTCTACGCCGCTAGGACTTAGAAAAATTTTCATACTTTACGATTTTTTCTCTCGATTTTATCGGTATAGGAAAGCGTTGGAGAGGAAAACGTTTGGGACGAAAGTTTCATGGCTTGCTATGCTCTACAAGAATACGACACTTCGATCGCCCGCCGAAATTAGGAAATCGCTTAATTAACAATAAGTTGCAAAAATTTGTTTATTAACAAAAATTTTCACCCCGGGCAATATTGTTTCTCTTTCGATTCCGCGCCAGAAAGTATTAAAACATCTTCCTCTAGGTCGCACCGCTGCCGCTCTACTGTCTTGGCGGAAACACATCTGCCGCCCGTCCTTACGAAATCGGTTAATCAACAATAAGTCGCAAAATTGGCCTATTAACGAAATTTTTCGCCCAGTGCAATGTTGTTTCTTTTTCGATTCTGCGTAAAAAAGAAAGATACACTTTTTCCTCTAAGTCGCACCGTTGAGGCTCCACACTCTTGTAAAGGTCTACGCCGCTAGGACTTAGAAAAATTTTCATACTTTACGATTTTTTCTCTCGATTTTATCGGTATAGGAAAGCGTTGGAGAGGAAAACGTTTGGGACGAAAGTTTCATGGCTTGCTATGCTCTACAAGAATACGACACTTCGATCGCCCGCCGAAATTAGGAAATCGCTTAATTAACAATAAGTTGCAAAAATTTGTTTATTAACAAAAATTTTCACCCCGGGCAATATTGTTTCTCTTTCGATTCCGCGCCAGAAAGTATTAAAACATCTTCCTCTAGGTCGCACCGCTGCCGCTCTACTGTCTTGGCGGAAACACATCTGCCGCTCGTCCTTACGAAATCGGTTAATCAACAATAAGTCGCAAAATTCGCCTATTAACGAAATTTTTCGCCCAGTGCAATGTTGTTTCTTTTTCGATTCTGCGTAAAAAAGAAAGATACACTTTTTCCTCTAAGTCGCACCGTTGAGGCTCCACACTCTTGTAAAGGTCTACGCCGCTAGGACTTAGAAAAATTTTCATACTTTACGATTTTTTCTCTCGATTTTATCGGTATAGGAAAGCGTTGGAGAGGAAAACGTTTGGGACGAAAGTTTCATGGCTTGCGATGCTCTACAAGAATACGACACTTCGATCGCCCGTCGAAATTAGGAAATCGCTTAATTAACAATAAGTTGCAAAAATTTGTTTATTAACAAAAATTTTCGCCCCGGGCAATATTGTTTCTCTTTCGATTCCGCGCCAGAAAGTATTAAAACTTTTTCCTCTAGGTCGCACCGCTGCCGCTCTACTGTCTTGGCGGAAACACCACTGCCGCTCGTCCTTACGAAATCGGTTAATCAACAATAAGTCGCAAAATTGGCCTATTAACGAAATTTTTCGCCCAGTGCAATGTTGTTTCTTTTTCGATTCTGCGTAAAAAAGAAAGATACACTTTTTCCTCTAAGTCGCACCGTTGAGGCTCCACACTCTTGTAAAGGTCTACGCCGCTAGGACTTAGAAAAATTTTCATACTTTACGATTTTTTCTCTCGATTTTATCGGTATAGGAAAGCGTTGGAGAGGAAAACGTTTGGGACGAAAGTTTCATGGCTTGCGATGCTCTACAAGAATACGACACTTCGATCGCCCGTCGAAATTAGGAAATCGCTTAATTAACAATAAGTTGCAAAAATTTGTTTATTAACAAAAATTTTCGTCCCTCGCAATATTGTTTCTCTTTCGATTCCGCGCCAGAAAGTATTAAAACTTTTTCCACTAGGTCGCACCGCTGCCGCTCTACTGTCTTGGCGGAAACACCACTGCCGCCCGTCCTTACGAAATCGGTTAATCAACAATAAGTCGCAAAATTGGCCTATTAACGAAATTTTTCGCCCAGTGCAATGTTGTTTCTTTTTCGATTCTGCGTAAAAAAGAAAGATACACTTTTTCCTCTAAGTCGCACCGTTGAGGCTCCACACTCTTGTAAAGGTCTACGCCGCTAGGACTTAGAAAAATTTTCATACTTTACGATGTTTTCTCTCGATTTTATCGGTATAGGAAAGCGTTGTAGAGGAAAACGTTTGGGACGAAAGTTTCATGGTTTGCGATGCTCTACAAGAATACGACATTTCGATCGCCCGCCGAAATTAGGAAATCGGTTAATTAACAATAAGTTGCAAAAATTTGTTTATTAACAAAAATTTTCGCCCCGGGCAATATTGTTTCTCTTTCGATTCCGCGCCAGAAAGTATTAAAACTTTTTCCACTAGGTCGCACCGCTGCCGCTCTACTGTCTTGGCGGAAACACCACTGCCGCCCGTCCTTACGAAATCGGTTAATCAACAATAAGTCGCAAAATTGGCCTATTAACGAAATTTTTCGCCCAGTGCAATGTTGTTTCTTTTTCGATTCTGCGTAAAAAAGAAAGATACACTTTTTCCTCTAAGTCGCACCGTTGAGGCTCTACACTCTTGTAAAGGTCTACGCCGCTAGGACTTAGAAAAATTTTCATACGCAACGGTTATTCTACAATAACTTTATAAATATTTTGTTTTGCTTGTATACGTGTATAACATTAATTGCTTCAAATACCCATCCCCGTCGATTGGTGGTTTTAGAAAATTTCTGCGATTAAAAAAAATTTTTATCGCTCTAATTATTGTTAAATATTTTCTAATCTACAATGTAAAATTAAAAACACCCTTATAAAAAGTTGTTGGTATTTTGATCTTATACGAGAATCTATATTTTGTTTTCCAAAAATAATTTTTTTGAGTTTTGAGCCTAACTTCAACTCGCCGTAAAATTTAAATTTTTAAAAAAAATTAAATTTTTTCCTGGCATTATTTATTAATTAGCCCTTCCGCGAGTATCTGTAAAAAAAAAATCTCGAATTTCGAATAATTAAGCATACTTTA
>CAXDIW010000075.1:90000-97500 GCA_963989415.1 Cerceris ruficornis
TTAGTATGGGCGTAACGAACCCAAGGTGTCCGAGTTATTTGCGGAATTTATATTGTGTGATCCTCAAGGATCAGTCCAGTTTACTGGCTGATACGGGCTCAGCAAACCCGAGGTACCTTAGCTAGTGTGTTCCGCAGGAGCTGGTAGAGGCCAGTATGGGTCTGACGCACCCACGGTGTCCAAGTAGAGGCGAGGCATTAAATTGATGAGGCCCCTCAGGAGCTAACTCGGGGAGGTATCCGGTTAGTATGGGCGTAACGAACCCAAGGTGTCCGAGTTGAATGTGGACTGTGTGATGAGGCCCCTCAGGAGCTAATCGTCGAGAAATCCGATTAGTATGGGCGTAACGAACCCAAGGTGTCCGAGTTGTTTGCGGATTATATTGTGCGATCCTCAAGGATCAGTCCAGTTTACTGGCTGATACGGGCTCAGCAAACCCGAGGTACCTTAGCTAGTGTGTTCCGCAGGAGCTGGTAGAGGCCAGTATGGGTCTGACGCACCCACGGTGTCCAAGTAGAGGCGAGGCATTAAATAATGAGGCCCCTCAGGAGCTAACCGTCGAGAAATCCGGTTAGTATGGGCGTAACGAACCCAAGGTGTCCGAGTTAGTTGCGGAATTTATAATGTGTGATCCTCAAGGATCAGTCCAGTTTACTGGCTGATACGGGCTCAGCAAACCCGAGGTACCTTAGCTAGTGTGTTCCGCAGGAGCTGGTAGAGGCCAGTATGGGTCTGACGCACCCACGGTGTCCAAGTAGAGGCGAGGCATTAAATTAATGAGGCCCCTCAGGAGCTAACTTGGTGAGGTATCCAGTTAGTATGGGCGTAACGAACCCAAGGTGTCCGAGTTGAACGTGGACTGTGTGATGAGGCTCCTCAGGAGCTAACCGTTGAGAAATCCGGTTAGTATGGGCGTAACGAACCCAAGGTGTCCGAGTTTGTTGTGGACTTTATATCGTGCGATCCTCAAGGATCAGTCCAGTTTACTGGCTGATACGGGCTCAGCAAACCCGAGGTACCTTAGCTTGTGAGTTCCGCAGGAACTGGCCGCGGCCAGTATGGGTCTAACACACCCACGGTGTCCGAAGTTTCGAAGTCCTGCACAACATCTGCGGACAAGTTGGTTGAGGAGTGGTTCAATAGGGCCAATTGGGTGTCACGCGCGACACCAGGACGAGGCCGCCCCGAGGTTCCCCGTGGATGCGATCCCAGCGGGAAGTGGAAACACTTCGCGATGGGATCGTAACTAAACTCGTCCTCCTGTATCGGCGTACAGGCAGCTGGGATTTTTGCAGGCCCGGGACCCTGGCAGCGGTGGCTGCTGGAAGTGGATAGTAGATTCTGTTGCGTATGCCTATCAAGGCGAGGTCGCATGATCTGAGTCGTCTAGTACGGCCAGGTCTTACAATAGCTGTCCCTATCTCTCCGCAGGAGCTAGTCGCTACGGCGGCTAGTATGGGTATGACGCACCCACGGTGTCCAAGTCGGTGGCGAAGTAAATGATGAGGCGCCTCAGGAGCTAACCGTTGAGCAAATCCAGTTAGTATGGGCGTAACGACCCCAAGGTATCCGAGTTAATTGTGGACTTTATATTGTGCGATCCTCAAGGATCAGTCCAGTTTCCTGGCTGATACGGGCTCAGCAAACCCGAGGTACCTTAGCTAGTGTGTTCCGCAGGAGCTGGTAGAGGCCAGTATGGGTCTGACGCACCCACGGTGTCCAAGTAGAGGCGAGGAATTAAATTGATGAGGCCCCTCAGGAGCTAACCGTCGAGAAATCCGGTTAGTATGGGCGTAACGAACCCAAGGTGTCCGAGTTAGTTGCGGAATTTATATTGTGTGATCCTCAAGGATCAGTCCAGTTTACTGGCTGATACGGGCTCAGCAAACCCGAGGTACCTTAGCTAGTGTGTTCCGCAGGAGCTGGTAGAGGCCAGTATGGGTCTGACGCACCCACGGTGTCCAAGTAGAGGCGAGGCATTAAATTGATGAGGCCCCTCAGGAGCTAACTCGGTGAGGTATCCGGTTAGTATGGGCGTAACGAACCCAAGGTGTCCGAGTTGAATGTGGACTGTGTGATGAGGCCCCTCAGGAGCTAATCGTCGAGAAATCCGATTAGTATGGGCATAACGAACCCAAGGTGTCCGAGTTGTTTGCGGATTATATTGTGCGATCCTCAAGGATCAGTCCAGTTTACTGGCTGATACGGGCTCAGCAAACCCGAGGTACCTTAGCTAGTGTGTTCCGCAGGAGCTGGTAGAGGCCAGTATGGGTCTGACGCACCCACGGTGTCCAAGTAGAGGCGAGGCATTAAATAATGAGGCCCCTCAGGAGCTAACCGTCGAGAAATCCGGTTAGTATGGGCGTAACGAACCCAAGGTGTCCGAGTTAGTTGCGGAATTTATAATGTGTGATCCTCAAGGATCAGTCCAGTTTACTGGCTGATACGGGCTCAGCAAACCCGAGGTACCTTAGCTAGTGTGTTCCGCAGGAGCTGGTAGAGGCCAGTATGGGTCTGACGCACCCACGGTGTCCAAGTAGATGCGAGGCATTAAATTAATGAGGCCCCTCAGGAGCTAACTTGGTGAGGTATCCAGTTAGTATGGGCGTAACGAACCCAAGGTGTCCGAGTTAGTTGCGGAATTTATAATGTGTGATCCTCAAGGATCAGTCCAGTTTACTGGCTGATACGGGCTCAGCAAACCCGAGGTACCTTAGCTTGTGAGTTCCGCAGGAACTGGCCGCGGCCAGTATGGGTCTAACACACCCACGGTGTCCGAAGTTTCGAAGTCCTGCACAACATCTGCGGACAAGTTGGTTGAGGAGTTGTTCAATAGGGCCAATTGGGTGTCACGCGCGACACCAGGACGAGGCCGCCCCGAGGTTCCCCGTGGATGCGATCCCAGCGGGAGTGGAAACACTTCGCGATGGGATCGTAACTAAACTCGTCCTCCTGTATCGGCGTACAGGCAGCTGGGATTTTTGCAGGCCCGGGACCCTGGCAGCGGTGGCTGCTGGAAGTGGATAGTAGATTCTGTTGCGTATGCCTATCAAGGCGAGGTCGCATGATCTGAGTCGTCTAGTACGGCCAGGTCTTACAATAGCTGTCCCTATCTGGGAGGTGTAAAGGTTTTAAAGCCAAGGTTTTAAGGCCAAAAGCCAACCGCACTTCCCAGTAGTGCACCTCGGGCAACGGGCGAAGCCCGGCAAACGCGGCTCTGGCTAGTGAGCTCCGCAGGAGCTAGTCGCTACGGCGGCTAGTATGGGTATGACGCACCCACGGTGTCCAAGTCGGTGGCGAAGTAAATGATGAGGCGCCTCAGGAGCTAACCGTTGAGCAAATCCAGTTAGTATGGGCGTAACGACCCCAAGGTATCCGAGTTAATTGTGGACTTTATATTGTGCGATCCTCAAGGATCAGTCCAGTTTACTGGCTGATACGGGCTCAGCAAACCCGAGGTACCTTAGCTAGTGTGTTCCGCAGGAGCTGGTAGAGGCCAGTATGGGTCTGACGCACCCACGGTGTCCAAGTAGAGGCGAGGAATTAAATTGATGAGGCCCCTCAGGAGCTAACCGTCGAGAAATCCGGTTAGTATGGGCGTAACGAACCCAAGGTGTCCGAGTTAGTTGCGGAATTTATATTGTGTGATCCTCAAGGATCAGTCCAGTTTACTGGCTGATACGGGCTCAGCAAACCCGAGGTACCTTAGCTAGTGTGTTCCGCAGGAGCTGGTAGAGGCCAGTATGGGTCTGACGCACCCACGGTGTCCAAGTAGAGGCGAGGCATTAAATTGATGAGGCCCCTCAGGAGCTAACTCGGTGAGGTATCCGGTTAGTATGGGCGTAACGAACCCAAGGTGTCCGAGTTGAATGTGGACTGTGTGATGAGGCCCCTCAGGAGCTAATCGTCGAGAAATCCGATTAGTATGGGCGTAACGAACCCAAGGTGTCCGAGTTGTTTGCGGCTTATATTGTGCGATCCTCAAGGATCAGTCCAGTTTACTGGCTGATACGGGCTCAGCAAACCCGAGGTACCTTAGCTAGTGTGTTCCGCAGGAGCTGGTAGAGGCCAGTATGGGTCTGACGCACCCACGGTGTCCAAGTAGAGGCGAGGCATTAAATAATGAGGCCCCTCAGGAGCTAACCGTCGAGAAATCCGGTTAGTATGGGCGTAACGAACCCAAGGTGTCCGAGTTAGTTGCGGAATTTATAATGTGTGATCCTCAAGGATCAGTCCAGTTTACTGGCTGATACGGGCTCAGCAAACCCGAGGTACCTTAGCTAGTGTGTTCCGCAGGAGCTGGTAGAGGCCAGTATGGGTCTGACGCACCCACGGTGTCCAAGTAGAGGCGAGGCATTAAATTAATGAGGCCCCTCAGGAGCTAACTTGGTGAGGTATCCAGTTAGTATGGGCGTAACGAACCCAAGGTGTCCGAGTTGAACGTGGACTGTGTGATGAGGCTCCTCAGGAGCTAACCGTTGAGAAATCCGGTTAGTATGGGCGTAACGAACCCAAGGTGTCCGAGTTTGTTGTGGACTTTATATCGTGCGATCCTCAAGGATCAGTCCAGTTTACTGGCTGATACGGGCTCAGCAAACCCGAGGTACCTTAGCTTGTGAGTTCCGCAGGAACTGGCCGCGGCCAGTATGGGTCTAACACACCCACGGTGTCCGAAGTTTCGAAGTCCTGCACAACATCTGCGGACAAGTTGGTTGAGGAGTTGTTCAATAGGGCCAATTGGGTGTCACGCGCGACACCAGGACGAGGCCGCCCCGAGGTTCCCCGTGGATGCGATCCCAGCGGGAAGTGGAAACACTTCGCGATGGGATCGTAACTAAACTCGTCCTCCTGTATCGGCGTACAGGCAGCTGGGATTTTTGCAGGCCCGGGACCCTGGCAGCGGTGGCTGCTGGAAGTGGATAGTAGATTCTGTTGCGTATGCCTATCAAGGCGAGGTCGCATGATCTGAGTCGTCTAGTACGGCCAGGTCTTACAATAGCTGTCCCTATCTGGCGGAAGTATAGCAGGGAGATCAGGAGGGCAAAGCTTGAAAGCTGGCGGAACTTCGTCACGTCGAACGGTAACTCGGAGCCTTGGGGCTACGTTTACAAACTCCTTGCGCAAAAGATCCGAGTACAGACGGTGCTCAGCACAGTCCGGCGTGGCGATGGAACCACTACGGAGAGTATAGAGGAAACCGCCAGCTACCTTTTGGATACGCATGTCCCAAATGACCGGGTAGAAGATGACACGCCTTCTCAGCGTGCCATCAGGGACACTTCGACGATTCCTCCCGGTGCGGCAGATGCGCCTCCTTTCACGGAGGATGAGGTCGTCGCTGCCGCGAGGACGTTGAAGAACAAAAAAGCGCCTGGACCGGACAATATCGAAGTCTGTGTCCTTAAAGCGGCGGTTAAGTTAATCCCCGGTCAGATAGTCCGTCTTTTCAACGGGTGCCTTCAGCTGGGCGTCTTCCCCTCGGCCTGGAAGGAGGGCTCACTACGAGTGCTCCTGAAAGGCAGGGACAAGGACGAGAAGGACCCGAAATCGTACCGTCCAATTTGTCTCCTCTCCGTGATAGGGAAACTCTTCGAGAAGCTCCTCAAGCTTCGTCTCACCAGCACGTCGATGGCTCCTGGGAAGATCTCCGACCGGCAGTTCGGGTTTACTCCTGGAAAGTCGACGGAAGATGCGGTCGTGGAGCTGCGCCGCATGGTGGCTGCCGATGAGGCAAGGTACTGTGTGGGGCTGCTCTTCGACATCTCGGGGGCTTTCGATAATGTGTGGTGGCCCTTAGTTCTAGAGTCTTTGAAGGAGAGAGACTGCCCCCGGAATGTTTTCGAGGTAATCAAGAGTTACTTCGACGCCCGACGGGTTAAGATCTCTCTCGGTACAGTAGAGGTCTCCAAGCAGGCTACTAGGGGCTGTCCTCAAGGCTCCGTCCTTGGCCCTGCCTGCTGGAACCTAATGTTCGATGGTCTCCTGAGGCTCCTTGAAGCCTCAGGATGTAGGTTCATCGTTTACGCGGATGATCTCCTCGTCCTCGTAAGCGCAAGTACGCGTCGCGAGCTAGAGCTCGAAGGTCAACGCGTCGCGGACCTCGTAGTTAATTGGTGTTCGGCGGCAAAATTAGAAATCTCAGCCCGCAAGACAGAAGCAATCGTGCTTAAGTGCGGCTGGGTGGAGAGAGCTCCAGTAGGAAGACGGGGAGGAGCGAGGCCCGACCGTAAGCGCAAGCAGCTGCGCAATAAGAAACCCAATCTTCTCTCGCGTGCACCGACCATTAGGATAGGCGATAAAACGATAGTGTTTAAGAAGACGGTTCGTTATCTTGGTGTCTACTTTGACCAAGGCATGGGTGTCCGATCCCATTGCAAATACCTCAGCGACAAGGTCGGGTCGCTGTTCGGGATGCTTAGAAAGCTCGCGGGAAGTCAGTGGGGACTCCGGTTCGACACACTCGCGACGCTGTACCGCGGGGTCTTCTGCCCTGTGGCTGCCTACGCGGCTGCTGGGTGGAGTGACCTATGCGGGGCTCACGAAGTGAGGACCCTTAAGGCCATGCAAAGACGAGCACTAATCTCAGTATGCTCAGCCTACAGGAAGGCTTCCTTTGACTCGCTTTGCATTGTGGCGGGTGTGGCTCCCATTGACATCTTCCTCGCCCAGCGAAGGGCGTTGTACGATTTAAAGAAATGCAAAGACACCAAGATCGGGGAAGTCCTGGTCCCGGCCGCGGCTGAAGACGCGACCGAGCGCGTTAAGGTAGAGGCGAACAGGATGTGGCAGGCGCAGTGGGAGAGTTCCACGAAGGGCCGTACCACGTTCGCCTTCTTTGAGTCCGTGCAGCAGAGACTTGCTGCGCGGTGGGTGGTGCCTAACCACTTTAGCACACAGGCGCTGACTGGTCACGGCAACTTTCGCGAGCGTCTCGCGGAGTACACGGTTGTCGATGACGCAGAATGCGCCTGCGGTGGCGGCACTGACTCCGTGGCGCACCATCTCCTGGAGTGCCCGGAGTTCGCTCCTCAGAGAGTAGCTCTGCAGGAAACAATCGGTGAAGAGAGATGGCCGGCGGTGGCGCGAACTCTCGTGGATACCCCGGAGGCATTTTGCGTCTTCGCCGATTTTTGCAAAGAATCCCTCTGGTTGAAGGGATTCGATGAAAGAGATAGGTAGGCTTGACTCCAGGACGTAGAGTCATAGTTATAAGATAAGAAAGTTAGAGCCGAGCGGCAGAACGAAGCCGCTATACTGCGAACCGCGAACCGCGATTAGCTCTGGGTCGCTCACCTGGTTGGCGTCGGAGCTTCCAGGCATGAGAGCACGACCTCGCAACTTTGCGAGACAACCGTGCTCTCGAGCGATTAGGAAGGCCGTCTCTTCAGGCCACTAATATCAAAATTTTTCTTTCAGGGTTAATGACAACAGGGTCAATGGGTGTCACGCGTGGCACCAGGACGAAGCCTCCCCGTGGATCCCCGCGGATGCGGCTCCAAC
>CAXDIW010000075.1:102500-107500 GCA_963989415.1 Cerceris ruficornis
CAAACGGACGCGGCTAGCATCGCCAGCCAGGGTTACGGCAGAGAAGGAGGCGGCCCGCCCCACTGCAGCGGAGATGGACGGAGGAGAGAACACCCTGGAGGGTGTAAGGAGAGCGGCAGCCGCGGCGCAGAAGGAGATCACCTCCTTCTGCCTCGATGAGCAGGGAGGAGTAACGAGGGCTCAGGCGAGCTACATTCTGGCACGCGTGAGTATTCTTAGTGAGGCGATCGGCAACCTCACGCTCAAGTGCGGGCGCCTGGAAGGACGCCTGGAGGAGAGGAGCGGCCGACAGCAGCCCCAAGCGGCTCCAAGGAAGAGGCCGGCGGCCGCAGCCGCAGCCAAGGAGGCCAATAACAGCAGGCCTGTCACCGGCGCCGCGGCCTCGAACGTCCCCGTCAGCGGCGCCGTGCGATCCTTCGCTGCGGCACTTAAGACAGCGGCTTCCACGACGGCACAGCGGAGACCGACGAGGACGGCGATCACGACCGCCGCTGCCATCGAGGCCTCATCGAAGGCTCCCGCGAGAGCCGAGGTCTTGATTCGACCTGTAACGGCGGCAGTCGCAGGCAGCAGCGAGGCAACGAAAAAGGCCCTAATGGCCTTAATCAACCCCGCGGCTGAGAAAATCTCGGTCAAAGCGGTGAGGAAAGCACGCGAAAGTGGCGTGATCGTGGAAACCGCGAGTGTGGAGCATCTGAAGGTGTTCTATCAGAGCTCCAAACTAAAAGACGCTGGTTTCACCGTCACGAAACCAGTGGCCGACCGACCGCGTGTTATTATCTTCGATGTGCCGCGAGAAATGGAACCGGCGGAAATTTCCGATGCGATCGTCGCGCAAAATTTCCTAGACCGTCCAACGGGAAACATCGCGGACTTAATTACGCCGATCCACCGTTCCGGTAAGCGCGATCGCGAAGTAGTGGATTGGGTCGTCGAAGTCGTTCCAGACCTACGCAGGCGGATCGTCGCGAAAAACCGCCTGTGCCTGGGCTGGAAAACGTGTCCAGTGCGCGACTACCTGCAGGCGACGAGGTGCTATAGGTGTCAAGCATACGGGCACATCGCGAAAAACTGCAGCCAGAAGGAGGACACATGCAAGCACTGCACGAGGACGGGACATCGTGCAGCCGACTGCCCCGCGAAGGAGAGGCCTGCCTGCTGCATAAACTGCAGAAAGGCCGGACGCCCATCACAGCACAGCGCCAGCTACAGGGGATGCCCGTCCTACGCAGCAGCATTGCAGTGGAAAGCTTCCCGGATCCATTATGGATAAAGCAGCCTCCGGAAGCCGAGCAGCGTCCACCCGAAGCAGCGCAGCATCATCGAAAGGTAACGGCCTTCGAGCCGCTTTTGATACGCGCTGTTCCTTAAATCGGGTCAGTAGGGCCCTCAGATCGGAGACGGCTCCGCCTGAGGGAAGTAGAATCACGTATCCCCACGCCCGCGCGGTCGAAACCGCGCTGTCCGCGCCACGCGCCGCGAACCCCACCGCGAACCCCACCGCGTCAACCGCGCCGCGCTCTCTCGCGAGTTCTTCCGCCGCGCAGCCGCAACCGCCGCCGCCGACCGAAACCGCGAACGGGACCACGGGAATTAGGATACTGCAGCTGAATATGCGGCGTTCAGCTGCAGTAAGCGGCGAGGTACGCCAACTCGTGGCCGAGAAGCGCCTCGACGTCCTGCTTCTGCAGGAACCATACGTCAGAGCGCTCGGCACGAGATATAGTCTTTGCGGATTAGGTACTGGAATTAGGGTCGCCGCCGTACGCACACAGCGTCCGTGGGCTGCGGTTGCCGTAGCGAACCCCTCGGTCCAGATTCTCCTCGTCTCACAGCTAAGCACGAGCCACTGCGTCGTGGCGGAAGTGCAAGCGCCCAGCCTCTCTTTCTACGCCGTCTCGTGCTATTTTCAGTACAGCGACGAGATTGAGAAGCACCTCAGACACCTCGAGGCGGTGTTCCATTCTCTGAGGGGGAAGAGACTTTTAGTAGGAGTAGATGCAAACGCCCGATCGTCCCTCTGGGGTCCCCAGAGCACCGACGAAAGAGGTTCTCTATTCGAGGATTTCATCCGGGCGTTTGATATGACGGTGGTCAACGTCCCCGGCCAAGGTCCCACCTACGAGGCGGTAACAGGTTCGTCTTTCATCGACGTTACCCTGGCATCGCCTCCCATCACCCAATTCATCGGGGAATGGAAGGTGAGGCGCGACTGGACCAATAGCGACCATCACTCCATCGATGTGAGGCTCAGGGTGCCGAAAACCGCTCGAGATGGTCGGCGCCTCGCTTCCGGCCGGTTCGACACCCGTCGGGCCGACTGGGATCGATTCGCCGACGCCCTCGCGGAGCTCTCGCGGGAGAGATTGGATCCCTGCGCCTTGAACTCGATGGAGGAAGTAGAGGCGATGGCAGAGACGCTTACCGAAGTCCTTACGGACGCCAGTACAGCGTCGATGCCCCGTAAACGGCAATTTAGGAAGTCCAACCCGTGGTGGACAGCGAAATTGACGAACTTAAAGAAGGCCGTGTACCGTAAAAGACGCGCGCTGCAGAGGAGTAGAGACGAACCCTCCCACCTCGAAAACCTGCGTATTTACCGCTCTTCTTTGCGGGAATATAGCAGGGAGGTCAGAAGGGCGAAGCTCGAAAGCTGGCAGAACTTCGTCTCGTCGCACGGGAACTCGGAGCCGTGGGGCTTCGTTTACAAGCACCAGGCGGAGAAAGTCCGGCTTCAGACCGTGCTCAGCACGGTCCGGCGAGACGACGGTTCCAACACGAGGAGTATTAAGGAAACTGCCAGCTACCTCTTGGACGCTCACGTCCCAGACGATCGGGAAGACGATGACACGCCATCCCAGCGTGTAGTTAGGCTGTCTTCATCGGCACCGCCGAGCACGGCAGACGCGACTCCTTTCACGGAGGTCGAGGTGGCCGCTGCCACGAAGACGTTCTATAAGGACAAGGCGCCCGGACCGGACGAGATCGAAGTCCGGGTTCTCAAAGCGGCGATTAGAGTAATTCCCGACCAGGTACTGCGGCTCTTCAACGCGTGCCTTCAGTGGGGCGTCTTTCCCTCCGCTTGGAAGGTAGGCTCTCTGAGAGCCCTCCTGAAAGGCAAGGACAAGGACGAGAAGGATCCGCGATCATATAGACCGATTTGCCTCCTCTCCGTCATAGGAAAGCTCTTCGAAAAACTCTTAAAGAGTAGAATTACCAGCACGGCGTTGGCGCCGGGAAAAGTCTCCGATAGACAATTCGGGTTCACCCCCGGAAAATCTACGGAAGACGCGATCGTTGAGCTGCGCCGCATGGTATCCGCCGACGAGGCGAGATACTGCGTGGCGTTGCTCTTTGATATTACCGGTGCCTTCGACAATGTATGGTGGCCCCTTGTTTTAGCGTCCCTTAAGGAAAGAGACTGCCCCCGGAACGTTTTCGAGGTAATAAAGAATTACTTCGTCTTCCGGCGGGTTATGATCTCGATAGGAAACGAACAGGTCTCCAAGCAGGCCACGCGCGGTTGCCCGCAAGGATCAGTCCTTGGACCGGCCTGCTGGAACCTCGTCTTCGACGGTCTCCTCAGGCTTCTCGAGGAGAGCATAGGACCCCGGTTCATCGCCTACGCGGACGATCTCCTCGTCCTCGTAAGCGCAAACACGCGCCGTGAGCTAGAGCTCAAAGGTCAACGCGTCGCGGACCTCGTAGTAGGATGGTGTAAAGACGCCAAACTCCAGATCTCAGCCCGCAAAACAGAAGCGATAGCGCTTAAATGCGGCTGGATCAGGAGAGCCGTGGTAGGAAGACGGGGAGGAGCTCGTCCGGACCGGAAGCGGAAACAGCTTCGCGCGAAAAAACCTGAAATACTATCGCGGCCACCGACCCTTAAGATAGGCGAAACGAGAATCGCGTTTAAGAAAACGGTCCGTTATCTTGGCGTCCACTTCGACCAGGGAATGGGAGTTCACTCCCACTGTAGCTACCTCAGCGGCAAGGTCGGGCCGCTGTTCGGCAAACTTAGAAGACTCGCGGCGAGTCAATGGGGCCTTCGCTTCACAACGCTCGCGACATTGTACCGCGGAGTCTTCTGCCCGGTCGTCGGCTACGCGGCCGCCGGCTGGAGCGATCGATGTAACGCGGGCGATATTAAGACCCTTCAGGCAGCGCAGCGGCGAGCACTTATTTCAGTGTGCGCCGCCTATAGAAAGACGTCCTTCGAGGCGCTCTGCGTTGTCGCAGGCGAGGTCCCCATCGACCTGCACTTAGAAGTGCGTAGGGCCATATATGAAATCAGGAAAGGCAGGGACGCCAAGATCGGGGATATCCTGGTCCCCGCCGCGGCGGAAGACGCGACCGAGCGCGTCAAAACACAGGCGATATATTTGTGGCAGGCTCGGTGGGAAGTCTCCACCAAAGGCCGCACCACACACGCGTTTTTCGAGACCGTGCAGCAGCGACTCGCTGCACGGTGGGTCACGCCTGATCACCATTGCACCCAGGTACTGACCGGCCACGGCAACTTCCGCGAGCGCCTCGCGATGTACGAAGTTGTCGAGGATCCGCAATGTACATGTGGTGAAGGCATCGACTCCGTTGCGCACCATGTCTTAGAGTGCAAGGAATTCGCCCCCCAGAGAATAGCTCTGGAGGAGTTCATAGGAAACGCGGAATGGCCAACGGCGGCACGAAATCTCGTTGCCTCCCCGGAAGCCTTCCGCGTACTCGCGGATTTTAGTAGGGAAACTCTTCAGTTGAAGAGTTTCCAATAGGACGCTCAATAGGGCCAAATGGGTGTCACGCGCGACACCGGGACGAGGCCGCCCCGTGGTTCCCCGTGGATGCGATCTCAGCGGGAAGTTGAAACACTTCGCGATGGGATCGTAACTAAACTCGTCCTCCTGTAACGGCGTACAGGCAGTTGGGATTTTTGCAGGCCCGAGCCCCTGGCAGCATAACTGCTGGAAGTAGATGGTTAGATTCTGTTGCGTATGCCTATCAAG
>CAXDIW010000075.1:112500-139489 GCA_963989415.1 Cerceris ruficornis
TTGTAAAGGTCTACGCCGCTAGGACTTAGAAAAATTTTCATACTTTACGATTTTTTCTCTCGATTTTATCGGTATAGGAAAGCGTTGGAGAGGAAAACGTTTGGGACGAAAGTTTCATGGCTTGCGATGCTCTACAAGAATACGACACTTCGATCGCCCGTCGAAATTAGGAAATCGCTTAATTAACAATAAGTTGCAAAAATTTGTTTATTAACAAAAATTTTCGCCCCGGGCAATATTGTTTCTCTTTCGATTCCGCGCCAGAAAGTATTAAAACTTTTTCCTCTAGGTCGCACCGCTGCCGCTCTACTGTCTTGGCGGAAACACCACTGCCGCTCGTCCTTACGAAATCGGTTAATCAACAATAAGTCGCAAAATTGGCCTATTAACGAAATTTTTCGCCCAGTGCAATGTTGTTTCTTTTTCGATTCTGCGTAAAAAAGAAAGATACACTTTTTCCTCTAAGTCGCACCGTTGAGGCTCCACACTCTTGTAAAGGTCTACGCCGCTAGGACTTAGAAAAATTTTCATACTTTACGATTTTTTCTCTCGATTTTATCGGTATAGGAAAGCGTTGGAGAGGAAAACGTTTGGGACGAAAGTTTCATGGCTTGCGATGCTCTACAAGAATACGACACTTCGATCGCCCGTCGAAATTAGGAAATCGCTTAATTAACAATAAGTTGCAAAAATTTGTTTATTAACAAAAATTTTCGTCCCTCGCAATATTGTTTCTCTTTCGATTCCGCGCCAGAAAGTATTAAAACTTTTTCCACTAGGTCGCACCGCTGCCGCTCTACTGTCTTGGCGGAAACACCACTGCCGCCCGTCCTTACGAAATCGGTTAATCAACAATAAGTCGCAAAATTGGCCTATTAACGAAATTTTTCGCCCAGTGCAATGTTGTTTCTTTTTCGATTCTGCGTAAAAAAGAAAGATACACTTTTTCCTCTAAGTCGCACCGTTGAGGCTCCACACTCTTGTAAAGGTCTACGCCGCTAGGACTTAGAAAAATTTTCATACTTTACGATTTTTTCTCTCGATTTTATCGGTATAGGAAAGCGTTGGAGAGGAAAACGTTTGGGACGAAAGTTTCATGGCTTGCTATGCTCTACAAGAATACGACACTTCGATCGCCCGCCGAAATTAGGAAATCGCTTAATTAACAATAAGTTGCAAAAATTTGTTTATTAACAAAAATTTTCACCCCGGGCAATATTGTTTCTCTTTCGATTCCGCGCCAGAAAGTATTAAAACATCTTCCTCTAGGTCGCACCGCTGCCGCTCTACTGTCTTGGCGGAAACACATCTGCCGCTCGTCCTTACGAAATCGGTTAATCAACAATAAGTCGCAAAATTCGCCTATTAACGAAATTTTTCGCCCAGTGCAATGTTGTTTCTTTTTCGATTCTGCGTAAAAAAGAAAGATACACTTTTTCCTCTAAGTCGCACCGTTGAGGCTCCACACTCTTGTAAAGGTCTACGCCGCTAGGACTTAGAAAAATTTTCATACTTTACGATTTTTTCTCTCGATTTTATCGGTATAGGAAAGCGTTGGAGAGGAAAACGTTTGGGACGAAAGTTTCATGGCTTGCGATGCTCTACAAGAATACGACACTTCGATCGCCCGTCGAAATTAGGAAATCGCTTAATTAACAATAAGTTGCAAAAATTTGTTTATTAACAAAAATTTTCGTCCCTCGCAATATTGTTTCTCTTTCGATTCCGCGCCAGAAAGTATTAAAACTTTTTCCACTAGGTCGCACCGCTGCCGCTCTACTGTCTTGGCGGAAACACCACTGCCGCCCGTCCTTACGAAATCGGTTAATCAACAATAAGTCGCAAAATTGGCCTATTAACGAAATTTTTCGCCCAGTGCAATGTTGTTTCTTTTTCGATTCTGCGTAAAAAAGAAAGATACACTTTTTCCTCTAAGTCGCACCGTTGAGGCTCCACACTCTTGTAAAGGTCTACGCCGCTAGGACTTAGAAAAATTTTCATACTTTACGATCTTTTCTCTCGATTTTATCGGTATAGGAAAGCGTTGGAGAGGAAAACGTTTGGGACGAAAGTTTCATGGCTTGCGATGCTCTACAAGAATACGACACTTCGATCGCCCGTCGAAATTAGGAAATCGCTTAATTAACAATAAGTTGCAAAAATTTGTTTATTAACAAAAATTTTCGCCCCGGGCAATATTGTTTCTCTTTCGATTCCGCGCCAGAAAGTATTAAAACTTTTTCCTCTAGGTCGCACCGCTGCCGCTCTACTGTCTTGGCGGAAACACCACTGCCGCTCGTCCTTACGAAATCGGTTAATCAACAATAAGTCGCAAAATTGGCCTATTAACGAAATTTTTCGCCCAGTGCAATGTTGTTTCTTTTTCGATTCTGCGTAAAAAAGAAAGATACACTTTTTCCTCTAAGTCGCACCGTTGAGGCTCCACACTCTTGTAAAGGTCTACGCCGCTAGGACTTAGAAAAATTTTCATACTTTACGATTTTTTCTCTCGATTTTATCGGTATAGGAAAGCGTTGGAGAGGAAAACGTTTGGGACGAAAGTTTCATGGCTTGCGATGCTCTACAAGAATACGACACTTCGATCGCCCGTCGAAATTAGGAAATCGCTTAATTAACAATAAGTTGCAAAAATTTGTTTATTAACAAAAATTTTCGTCCCTCGCAATATTGTTTCTCTTTCGATTCCGCGCCAGAAAGTATTAAAACTTTTTCCACTAGGTCGCACCGCTGCCGCTCTACTGTCTTGGCGGAAACACCACTGCCGCCCGTCCTTACGAAATCGGTTAATCAACAATAAGTCGCAAAATTGGCCTATTAACGAAATTTTTCGCCCAGTGCAATGTTGTTTCTTTTTCGATTCTGCGTAAAAAAGAAAGATACACTTTTTCCTCTAAGTCGCACCGTTGAGGCTCCACACTCTTGTAAAGGTCTACGCCGCTAGGACTTAGAAAAATTTTCATACTTTACGATTTTTTCTCTCGATTTTATCGGTATAGGAAAGCGTTGGAGAGGAAAACGTTTGGGACGAAAGTTTCATGGCTTGCGATGCTCTACAAGAATACGACACTTCGATCGCCCGTCGAAATTAGGAAATCGCTTAATTAACAATAAGTTGCAAAAATTTGTTTATTAACAAAAATTTTCGTCCCGGGCAATATTGTTTCTCTTTCGATTCCGCGCCAGAAAGTATTAAAACTTTTTCCTCTAGGTCGCACCGCTGCCGCTCTACTGTCTTGGCGGAAACACATCTGCCGCTCGTCCTTACGAAATCGGTTAATCAACAATAAGTCGCAAAATTCGCCTATTAACGAAATTTTTCGCCCAGTGCAATGTTGTTTCTTTTTCGATTCTGCGTAAAAAAGAAAGATACACTTTTTCCTCTAAGTCGCACCGTTGAGGCTCCACACTCTTGTAAAGGTCTACGCCGCTAGGACTTAGAAAAATTTTCATACTTTACGATTTTTTCTCTCGATTTTATCGGTATAGGAAAGCGTTGGAGAGGAAAACGTTTGGGACGAAAGTTTCATGGCTTGCGATGCTCTACAAGAATACGACACTTCGATCGCCCGTCGAAATTAGGAAATCGCTTAATTAACAATAAGTTGCAAAAATTTGTTTATTAACAAAAATTTTCGTCCCGGGCAATATTGTTTCTCTTTCGATTCCGCGCCAGAAAGTATTAAAACTTTTTCCTCTAGGTCGCACCGCTGCCGCTCTACTGTCTTGGCGGAAACACATCTGCCGCTCGTCCTTACGAAATCGGTTAATCAACAATAAGTCGCAAAATTCGCCTATTAACGAAATTTTTCGCCCAGTGCAATGTTGTTTCTTTTTCGATTCTGCGTAAAAAAGAAAGATACACTTTTTCCTCTAAGTCGCACCGTTGAGGCTCCACACTCTTGTAAAGGTCTACGCCGCTAGGACTTAGAAAAATTTTCATACTTTACGATTTTTTCTCTCGATTTTATCGGTATAGGAAAGCGTTGGAGAGGAAAACGTTTGGGACGAAAGTTTCATGGCTTGCGATGCTCTACAAGAATACGACACTTCGATCGCCCGTCGAAATTAGGAAATCGCTTAATTAACAATAAGTTGCAAAAATTTGTTTATTAACAAAAATTTTCGTCCCTCGCAATATTGTTTCTCTTTCGATTCCGCGCCAGAAAGTATTAAAACTTTTTCCACTAGGTCGCACCGCTGCCGCTCTACTGTCTTGGCGGAAACACCACTGCCGCCCGTCCTTACGAAATCGGTTAATCAACAATAAGTCGCAAAATTGGCCTATTAACGAAATTTTTCGCCCAGTGCAATGTTGTTTCTTTTTCGATTCTGCGTAAAAAAGAAAGATACACTTTTTCCTCTAAGTCGCACCGTTGAGGCTCCACACTCTTGTAAAGGTCTACGCCGCTAGGACTTAGAAAAATTTTCATACTTTACGATTTTTTCTCTCGATTTTATCGGTATAGGAAAGCGTTGGAGAGGAAAACGTTTGGGACGAAAGTTTCATGGCTTGCGATGCTCTACAAGAATACGACACTTCGATCGCCCGTCGAAATTAGGAAATCGCTTAATTAACAATAAGTTGCAAAAATTTGTTTATTAACAAAAATTTTCGTCCCGGGCAATATTGTTTCTCTTTCGATTCCGCGCCAGAAAGTATTAAAACTTTTTCCTCTAGGTCGCACCGCTGCCGCTCTACTGTCTTGGCGGAAACACATCTGCCGCTCGTCCTTACGAAATCGGTTAATCAACAATAAGTCGCAAAATTCGCCTATTAACGAAATTTTTCGCCCAGTGCAATGTTGTTTCTTTTTCGATTCTGCGTAAAAAAGAAAGATACACTTTTTCCTCTAAGTCGCACCGTTGAGGCTCCACACTCTTGTAAAGGTCTACGCCGCTAGGACTTAGAAAAATTTTCATACTTTACGATTTTTTCTCTCGATTTTATCGGTATAGGAAAGCGTTGGAGAGGAAAACGTTTGGGACGAAAGTTTCATGGCTTGCGATGCTCTACAAGAATACGACACTTCGATCGCCCGTCGAAATTAGGAAATCGCTTAATTAACAATAAGTTGCAAAAATTTGTTTATTAACAAAAATTTTCGCCCCGGGCAATATTGTTTCTCTTTCGATTCCGCGCCAGAAAGTATTAAAACTTTTTCCTCTAGGTCGCACCGCTGCCGCTCTACTGTCTTGGCGGAAACACCACTGCCGCTCGTCCTTACGAAATCGGTTAATCAACAATAAGTCGCAAAATTGGCCTATTAACGAAATTTTTCGCCCAGTGCAATGTTGTTTCTTTTTCGATTCTGCGTAAAAAAGAAAGATACACTTTTTCCTCTAAGTCGCACCGTTGAGGCTCCACACTCTTGTAAAGGTCTACGCCGCTAGGACTTAGAAAAATTTTCATACTTTACGATTTTTTCTCTCGATTTTATCGGTATAGGAAAGCGTTGGAGAGGAAAACGTTTGGGACGAAAGTTTCATGGCTTGCGATGCTCTACAAGAATACGACACTTCGATCGCCCGTCGAAATTAGGAAATCGCTTAATTAACAATAAGTTGCAAAAATTTGTTTATTAACAAAAATTTTCGTCCCTCGCAATATTGTTTCTCTTTCGATTCCGCGCCAGAAAGTATTAAAACTTTTTCCACTAGGTCGCACCGCTGCCGCTCTACTGTCTTGGCGGAAACACCACTGCCGCCCGTCCTTACGAAATCGGTTAATCAACAATAAGTCGCAAAATTGGCCTATTAACGAAATTTTTCGCCCAGTGCAATGTTGTTTCTTTTTCGATTCTGCGTAAAAAAGAAAGATACACTTTTTCCTCTAAGTCGCACCGTTGAGGCTCCACACTCTTGTAAAGGTCTACGCCGCTAGGACTTAGAAAAATTTTCATACTTTACGATTTTTTCTCTCGATTTTATCGGTATAGGAAAGCGTTGGAGAGGAAAACGTTTGGGACGAAAGTTTCATGGCTTGCTATGCTCTACAAGAATACGACACTTCGATCGCCCGCCGAAATTAGGAAATCGCTTAATTAACAATAAGTTGCAAAAATTTGTTTATTAACAAAAATTTTCACCCCGGGCAATATTGTTTCTCTTTCGATTCCGCGCCAGAAAGTATTAAAACATCTTCCTCTAGGTCGCACCGCTGCCGCTCTACTGTCTTGGCGGGAATACCACTGCCGCTCGTCCTTACGAAATCGGTTAATCAACAATAAGTCGCAAAATTCGCCTATTAACGAAATTTTTCGCCCAGTGCAATGTTGTTTCTTTTTCGATTCTGCGTAAAAAAGAAAGATACACTTTTTCCTCTAAGTCGCACCGTTGAGGCTCCACACTCTTGTAAAGGTCTACGCCGCTAGGACTTAGAAAAATTTTCATACTTTACGATTTTTTCTCTCGATTTTATCGGTATAGGAAAGCGTTGTAGAGGAAAACGTTTGGGACGAAAGTTTCATGGTTTGCGATGCTCTACAAGAATACGACATTTCGATCGCCCGCCGAAATTAGGAAATCGGTTAATTAACAATAAGTTGCAAAAATTTGTTTATTAACAAAAATTTTCGCCCCGGGCAATATTGTTTCTCTTTCGATTCCGCGCCAGAAAGTATTAAAACTTTTTCCACTAGGTCGCACCGCTGCCGCTCTACTGTCTTGGCGGAAACACCACTGCCGCCCGTCCTTACGAAATCGGTTAATCAACAATAAGTCGCAAAATTGGCCTATTAACGAAATTTTTCGCCCAGTGCAATGTTGTTTCTTTTTCGATTCTGCGTAAAAAAGAAAGATACACTTTTTCCTCTAAGTCGCACCGTTGAGGCTCCACACTCTTGTAAAGGTCTACGCCGCTAGGACTTAGAAAAATTTTCATACTTTACGATTTTTTCTCTCGATTTTATCGGTATAGGAAAGCGTTGGAGAGGAAAACGTTTGGGACGAAAGTTTCATGGCTTGCTATGCTCTACAAGAATACGACACTTCGATCGCCCGCCGAAATTAGGAAATCGCTTAATTAACAATAAGTTGCAAAAATTTGTTTATTAACAAAAATTTTCACCCCGGGCAATATTGTTTCTCTTTCGATTCCGCGCCAGAAAGTATTAAAACATCTTCCTCTAGGTCGCACCGCTGCCGCTCTACTGTCTTGGCGGAAACACATCTGCCGCTCGTCCTTACGAAATCGGTTAATCAACAATAAGTCGCAAAATTCGCCTATTAACGAAATTTTTCGCCCAGTGCAATGTTGTTTCTTTTTCGATTCTGCGTAAAAAAGAAAGATACACTTTTTCCTCTAAGTCGCACCGTTGAGGCTCCACACTCTTGTAAAGGTCTACGCCGCTAGGACTTAGAAAAATTTTCATACTTTACGATTTTTTCTCTCGATTTTATCGGTATAGGAAAGCGTTGGAGAGGAAAACGTTTGGGACGAAAGTTTCATGGCTTGCGATGCTCTACAAGAATACGACACTTCGATCGCCCGTCGAAATTAGGAAATCGCTTAATTAACAATAAGTTGCAAAAATTTGTTTATTAACAAAAATTTTCGCCCCGGGCAATATTGTTTCTCTTTCGATTCCGCGCCAGAAAGTATTAAAACTTTTTCCTCTAGGTCGCACCGCTGCCGCTCTACTGTCTTGGCGGAAACACCACTGCCGCTCGTCCTTACGAAATCGGTTAATCAACAATAAGTCGCAAAATTGGCCTATTAACGAAATTTTTCGCCCAGTGCAATGTTGTTTCTTTTTCGATTCTGCGTAAAAAAGAAAGATACACTTTTTCCTCTAAGTCGCACCGTTGAGGCTCCACACTCTTGTAAAGGTCTACGCCGCTAGGACTTAGAAAAATTTTCATACTTTACGATTTTTTCTCTCGATTTTATCGGTATAGGAAAGCGTTGGAGAGGAAAACGTTTGGGACGAAAGTTTCATGGCTTGCGATGCTCTACAAGAATACGACACTTCGATCGCCCGTCGAAATTAGGAAATCGCTTAATTAACAATAAGTTGCAAAAATTTGTTTATTAACAAAAATTTTCGTCCCTCGCAATATTGTTTCTCTTTCGATTCCGCGCCAGAAAGTATTAAAACTTTTTCCACTAGGTCGCACCGCTGCCGCTCTACTGTCTTGGCGGAAACACCACTGCCGCCCGTCCTTACGAAATCGGTTAATCAACAATAAGTCGCAAAATTGGCCTATTAACGAAATTTTTCGCCCAGTGCAATGTTGTTTCTTTTTCGATTCTGCGTAAAAAAGAAAGATACACTTTTTCCTCTAAGTCGCACCGTTGAGGCTCCACACTCTTGTAAAGGTCTACGCCGCTAGGACTTAGAAAAATTTTCATACTTTACGATCTTTTCTCTCGATTTTATCGGTATAGGAAAGCGTTGGAGAGGAAAACGTTTGGGACGAAAGTTTCATGGCTTGCGATGCTCTACAAGAATACGACACTTCGATCGCCCGTCGAAATTAGGAAATCGCTTAATTAACAATAAGTTGCAAAAATTTGTTTATTAACAAAAATTTTCGCCCCGGGCAATATTGTTTCTCTTTCGATTCCGCGCCAGAAAGTATTAAAACTTTTTCCTCTAGGTCGCACCGCTGCCGCTCTACTGTCTTGGCGGAAACACCACTGCCGCTCGTCCTTACGAAATCGGTTAATCAACAATAAGTCGCAAAATTGGCCTATTAACGAAATTTTTCGCCCAGTGCAATGTTGTTTCTTTTTCGATTCTGCGTAAAAAAGAAAGATACACTTTTTCCTCTAAGTCGCACCGTTGAGGCTCCACACTCTTGTAAAGGTCTACGCCGCTAGGACTTAGAAAAATTTTCATACTTTACGATTTTTTCTCTCGATTTTATCGGTATAGGAAAGCGTTGGAGAGGAAAACGTTTGGGACGAAAGTTTCATGGCTTGCGATGCTCTACAAGAATACGACACTTCGATCGCCCGTCGAAATTAGGAAATCGCTTAATTAACAATAAGTTGCAAAAATTTGTTTATTAACAAAAATTTTCGTCCCTCGCAATATTGTTTCTCTTTCGATTCCGCGCCAGAAAGTATTAAAACTTTTTCCACTAGGTCGCACCGCTGCCGCTCTACTGTCTTGGCGGAAACACCACTGCCGCCCGTCCTTACGAAATCGGTTAATCAACAATAAGTCGCAAAATTGGCCTATTAACGAAATTTTTCGCCCAGTGCAATGTTGTTTCTTTTTCGATTCTGCGTAAAAAAGAAAGATACACTTTTTCCTCTAAGTCGCACCGTTGAGGCTCCACACTCTTGTAAAGGTCTACGCCGCTAGGACTTAGAAAAATTTTCATACTTTACGATTTTTTCTCTCGATTTTATCGGTATAGGAAAGCGTTGGAGAGGAAAACGTTTGGGACGAAAGTTTCATGGCTTGCTATGCTCTACAAGAATACGACACTTCGATCGCCCGCCGAAATTAGGAAATCGCTTAATTAACAATAAGTTGCAAAAATTTGTTTATTAACAAAAATTTTCACCCCGGGCAATATTGTTTCTCTTTCGATTCCGCGCCAGAAAGTATTAAAACATCTTCCTCTAGGTCGCACCGCTGCCGCTCTACTGTCTTGGCGGGAATACCACTGCCGCTCGTCCTTACGAAATCGGTTAATCAACAATAAGTCGCAAAATTCGCCTATTAACGAAATTTTTCGCCCAGTGCAATGTTGTTTCTTTTTCGATTCTGCGTAAAAAAGAAAGATACACTTTTTCCTCTAAGTCGCACCGTTGAGGCTCCACACTCTTGTAAAGGTCTACGCCGCTAGGACTTAGAAAAATTTTCATACTTTACGATTTTTTCTCTCGATTTTATCGGTATAGGAAAGCGTTGGAGAGGAAAACGTTTGGGACGAAAGTTTCATGGCTTGCGATGCTCTACAAGAATACGACACTTCGATCGCCCGTCGAAATTAGGAAATCGCTTAATTAACAATAAGTTGCAAAAATTTGTTTATTAACAAAAATTTTCGCCCCGGGCAATATTGTTTCTCTTTCGATTCCGCGCCAGAAAGTATTAAAACTTTTTCCTCTAGGTCGCACCGCTGCCGCTCTACTGTCTTGGCGGAAACACCACTGCCGCTCGTCCTTACGAAATCGGTTAATCAACAATAAGTCGCAAAATTGGCCTATTAACGAAATTTTTCGCCCAGTGCAATGTTGTTTCTTTTTCGATTCTGCGTAAAAAAGAAAGATACACTTTTTCCTCTAAGTCGCACCGTTGAGGCTCCACACTCTTGTAAAGGTCTACGCCGCTAGGACTTAGAAAAATTTTCATACTTTACGATTTTTTCTCTCGATTTTATCGGTATAGGAAAGCGTTGGAGAGGAAAACGTTTGGGACGAAAGTTTCATGGCTTGCGATGCTCTACAAGAATACGACACTTCGATCGCCCGTCGAAATTAGGAAATCGCTTAATTAACAATAAGTTGCAAAAATTTGTTTATTAACAAAAATTTTCGTCCCTCGCAATATTGTTTCTCTTTCGATTCCGCGCCAGAAAGTATTAAAACTTTTTCCACTAGGTCGCACCGCTGCCGCTCTACTGTCTTGGCGGAAACACCACTGCCGCCCGTCCTTACGAAATCGGTTAATCAACAATAAGTCGCAAAATTGGCCTATTAACGAAATTTTTCGCCCAGTGCAATGTTGTTTCTTTTTCGATTCTGCGTAAAAAAGAAAGATACACTTTTTCCTCTAAGTCGCACCGTTGAGGCTCCACACTCTTGTAAAGGTCTACGCCGCTAGGACTTAGAAAAATTTTCATACTTTACGATTTTTTCTCTCGATTTTATCGGTATAGGAAAGCGTTGGAGAGGAAAACGTTTGGGACGAAAGTTTCATGGCTTGCTATGCTCTACAAGAATACGACACTTCGATCGCCCGCCGAAATTAGGAAATCGCTTAATTAACAATAAGTTGCAAAAATTTGTTTATTAACAAAAATTTTCACCCCGGGCAATATTGTTTCTCTTTCGATTCCGCGCCAGAAAGTATTAAAACATCTTCCTCTAGGTCGCACCGCTGCCGCTCTACTGTCTTGGCGGAAACACATCTGCCGCTCGTCCTTACGAAATCGGTTAATCAACAATAAGTCGCAAAATTCGCCTATTAACGAAATTTTTCGCCCAGTGCAATGTTGTTTCTTTTTCGATTCTGCGTAAAAAAGAAAGATACACTTTTTCCTCTAAGTCGCACCGTTGAGGCTCCACACTCTTGTAAAGGTCTACGCCGCTAGGACTTAGAAAAATTTTCATACTTTACGATTTTTTCTCTCGATTTTATCGGTATAGGAAAGCGTTGGAGAGGAAAACGTTTGGGACGAAAGTTTCATGGCTTGCGATGCTCTACAAGAATACGACACTTCGATCGCCCGTCGAAATTAGGAAATCGCTTAATTAACAATAAGTTGCAAAAATTTGTTTATTAACAAAAATTTTCGCCCCGGGCAATATTGTTTCTCTTTCGATTCCGCGCCAGAAAGTATTAAAACTTTTTCCTCTAGGTCGCACCGCTGCCGCTCTACTGTCTTGGCGGAAACACCACTGCCGCTCGTCCTTACGAAATCGGTTAATCAACAATAAGTCGCAAAATTGGCCTATTAACGAAATTTTTCGCCCAGTGCAATGTTGTTTCTTTTTCGATTCTGCGTAAAAAAGAAAGATACACTTTTTCCTCTAAGTCGCACCGTTGAGGCTCCACACTCTTGTAAAGGTCTACGCCGCTAGGACTTAGAAAAATTTTCATACTTTACGATTTTTTCTCTCGATTTTATCGGTATAGGAAAGCGTTGGAGAGGAAAACGTTTGGGACGAAAGTTTCATGGCTTGCGATGCTCTACAAGAATACGACACTTCGATCGCCCGTCGAAATTAGGAAATCGCTTAATTAACAATAAGTTGCAAAAATTTGTTTATTAACAAAAATTTTCGTCCCTCGCAATATTGTTTCTCTTTCGATTCCGCGCCAGAAAGTATTAAAACTTTTTCCACTAGGTCGCACCGCTGCCGCTCTACTGTCTTGGCGGAAACACCACTGCCGCCCGTCCTTACGAAATCGGTTAATCAACAATAAGTCGCAAAATTGGCCTATTAACGAAATTTTTCGCCCAGTGCAATGTTGTTTCTTTTTCGATTCTGCGTAAAAAAGAAAGATACACTTTTTCCTCTAAGTCGCACCGTTGAGGCTCCACACTCTTGTAAAGGTCTACGCCGCTAGGACTTAGAAAAATTTTCATACTTTACGATCTTTTCTCTCGATTTTATCGGTATAGGAAAGCGTTGGAGAGGAAAACGTTTGGGACGAAAGTTTCATGGCTTGCGATGCTCTACAAGAATACGACACTTCGATCGCCCGTCGAAATTAGGAAATCGCTTAATTAACAATAAGTTGCAAAAATTTGTTTATTAACAAAAATTTTCGCCCCGGGCAATATTGTTTCTCTTTCGATTCCGCGCCAGAAAGTATTAAAACTTTTTCCTCTAGGTCGCACCGCTGCCGCTCTACTGTCTTGGCGGAAACACCACTGCCGCTCGTCCTTACGAAATCGGTTAATCAACAATAAGTCGCAAAATTGGCCTATTAACGAAATTTTTCGCCCAGTGCAATGTTGTTTCTTTTTCGATTCTGCGTAAAAAAGAAAGATACACTTTTTCCTCTAAGTCGCACCGTTGAGGCTCCACACTCTTGTAAAGGTCTACGCCGCTAGGACTTAGAAAAATTTTCATACTTTACGATTTTTTCTCTCGATTTTATCGGTATAGGAAAGCGTTGGAGAGGAAAACGTTTGGGACGAAAGTTTCATGGCTTGCGATGCTCTACAAGAATACGACACTTCGATCGCCCGTCGAAATTAGGAAATCGCTTAATTAACAATAAGTTGCAAAAATTTGTTTATTAACAAAAATTTTCGTCCCTCGCAATATTGTTTCTCTTTCGATTCCGCGCCAGAAAGTATTAAAACTTTTTCCACTAGGTCGCACCGCTGCCGCTCTACTGTCTTGGCGGAAACACCACTGCCGCCCGTCCTTACGAAATCGGTTAATCAACAATAAGTCGCAAAATTGGCCTATTAACGAAATTTTTCGCCCAGTGCAATGTTGTTTCTTTTTCGATTCTGCGTAAAAAAGAAAGATACACTTTTTCCTCTAAGTCGCACCGTTGAGGCTCCACACTCTTGTAAAGGTCTACGCCGCTAGGACTTAGAAAAATTTTCATACTTTACGATTTTTTCTCTCGATTTTATCGGTATAGGAAAGCGTTGGAGAGGAAAACGTTTGGGACGAAAGTTTCATGGCTTGCTATGCTCTACAAGAATACGACACTTCGATCGCCCGCCGAAATTAGGAAATCGCTTAATTAACAATAAGTTGCAAAAATTTGTTTATTAACAAAAATTTTCACCCCGGGCAATATTGTTTCTCTTTCGATTCCGCGCCAGAAAGTATTAAAACATCTTCCTCTAGGTCGCACCGCTGCCGCTCTACTGTCTTGGCGGAAACACATCTGCCGCTCGTCCTTACGAAATCGGTTAATCAACAATAAGTCGCAAAATTCGCCTATTAACGAAATTTTTCGCCCAGTGCAATGTTGTTTCTTTTTCGATTCTGCGTAAAAAAGAAAGATACACTTTTTCCTCTAAGTCGCACCGTTGAGGCTCCACACTCTTGTAAAGGTCTACGCCGCTAGGACTTAGAAAAATTTTCATACTTTACGATTTTTTCTCTCGATTTTATCGGTATAGGAAAGCGTTGGAGAGGAAAACGTTTGGGTTAGGTCTGGGTTAGGTCTGGGTTAGGTCTGGGTTAGGTCTGGGTTAGGTCTGGGTTAGGTCTGGGTTAGGTCTGGGTTAGGTCTGGGTTAGGTCTGGGTTAGGTCTGGGTTAGGTCTGGGTTAGGTCTGGGTTAGGTCTGGGTTAGGTCTGGGTTAGGTCTGGGTTAGGTCTGGGTTAGGTCTGGGTTAGGTCTGGGTTAGGTCTGGGTTAGGTCTGGGTTAGGTCTGGGTTAGGTCTGGGTTAGGTCTGGGTTAGGTCTGGGTTAGGTCTGGGTTAGGTCTGGGTTAGGTCTGGGTTAGGTCTGGGTTAGGTCTGGGTTAGGTCTGGGTTAGGTCTGGGTTAGGTCTGGGTTAGGTCTGGGTTAGGTCTGGGTTAGGTCTGGGTTAGGTCTGGGTTAGGTCTGGGTTAGGTCTGGGTTAGGTCTGGGTTAGGTCTGGGTTAGGTCTGGGTTAGGTCTGGGTTAGGTCTGGGTTAGGTCTGGGTTAGGTCTGGGTTAGGTCTGGGTTAGGTCTGGGTTAGGTCTGGGTTAGGTCTGGGTTAGGTCTGGGTTAGGTCTGGGTTAGGTCTGGGTTAGGTCTGGGTTAGGTCTGGGTTAGGTCTGGGTTAGGTCTGGGTTAGGTCTGGGTTAGGTCTGGGTTAGGTCTGGGTTAGGTCTGGGTTAGGTCTGGGTTAGGTCTGGGTTAGGTCTGGGTTAGGTCTGGGTTAGGTCTGGGTTAGGTCTGGGTTAGGTCTGGGTTAGGTCTGGGTTAGGTCTGGGTTAGGTCTGGGTTAGGTCTGGGTTAGGTCTGGGTTAGGTCTGGGTTAGGTCTGGGTTAGGTCTGGGTTAGGTCTGGGTTAGGTCTGGGTTAGGTCTGGGTTAGGTCTGGGTTAGGTCTGGGTTAGGTCTGGGTTAGGTCTGGGTTAGGTCTGGGTTAGGTCTGGGTTAGGTCTGGGTTAGGTCTGGGTTAGGTCTGGGTTAGGTCTGGGTTAGGTCTGGGTTAGGTCTGGGTTAGGTCTGGGTTAGGTCTGGGTTAGGTCTGGGTTAGGTCTGGGTTAGGTCTGGGTTAGGTCTGGGTTAGGTCTGGGTTAGGTCTGGGTTAGGTCTGGGTTAGGTCTGGGTTAGGTCTGGGTTAGGTCTGGGTTAGGTCTGGGTTAGGTCTGGGTTAGGTCTGGGTTAGGTCTGGGTTAGGTCTGGGTTAGGTCTGGGTTAGGTCTGGGTTAGGTCTGGGTTAGGTCTGGGTTAGGTCTGGGTTAGGTCTGGGTTAGGTCTGGGTTAGGTCTGGGTTAGGTCTGGGTTAGGTCTGGGTTAGGTCTGGGTTAGGTCTGGGTTAGGTCTGGGTTAGGTCTGGGTTAGGTCTGGGTTAGGTCTGGGTTAGGTCTGGGTTAGGTCTGGGTTAGGTCTGGGTTAGGTCTGGGTTAGGTCTGGGTTAGGTCTGGGTTAGGTCTGGGTTAGGTCTGGGTTAGGTCTGGGTTAGGTCTGGGTTAGGTCTGGGTTAGGTCTGGGTTAGGTCTGGGTTAGGTCTGGGTTAGGTCTGGGTTAGGTCTGGGTTAGGTCTGGGTTAGGTCTGGGTTAGGTCTGGGTTAGGTCTGGGTTAGGTCTGGGTTAGGTCTGGGTTAGGTCTGGGTTAGGTCTGGGTTAGGTCTGGGTTAGGTCTGGGTTAGGTCTGGGTTAGGTCTGGGTTAGGTCTGGGTTAGGTCTGGGTTAGGTCTGGGTTAGGTCTGGGTTAGGTCTGGGTTAGGTCTGGGTTAGGTCTGGGTTAGGTCTGGGTTAGGTCTGGGTTAGGTCTGGGTTAGGTCTGGGTTAGGTCTGGGTTAGGTCTGGGTTAGGTCTGGGTTAGGTCTGGGTTAGGTCTGGGTTAGGTCTGGGTTAGGTCTGGGTTAGGTCTGGGTTAGGTCTGGGTTAGGTCTGGGTTAGGTCTGGGTTAGGTCTGGGTTAGGTCTGGGTTAGGTCTGGGTTAGGTCTGGGTTAGGTCTGGGTTAGGTCTGGGTTAGGTCTGGGTTAGGTCTGGGTTAGGTCTGGGTTAGGTCTGGGTTAGGTCTGGGTTAGGTCTGGGTTAGGTCTGGGTTAGGTCTGGGTTAGGTCTGGGTTAGGTCTGGGTTAGGTCTGGGTTAGGTCTGGGTTAGGTCTGGGTTAGGTCTGGGTTAGGTCTGGGTTAGGTCTGGGTTAGGTCTGGGTTAGGTCTGGGTTAGGTCTGGGTTAGGTCTGGGTTAGGTCTGGGTTAGGTCTGGGTTAGGTCTGGGTTAGGTCTGGGTTAGGTCTGGGTTAGGTCTGGGTTAGGTCTGGGTTAGGTCTGGGTTAGGTCTGGGTTAGGTCTGGGTTAGGTCTGGGTTAGGTCTGGGTTAGGTCTGGGTTAGGTCTGGGTTAGGTCTGGGTTAGGTCTGGGTTAGGTCTGGGTTAGGTCTGGGTTAGGTCTGGGTTAGGTCTGGGTTAGGTCTGGGTTAGGTCTGGGTTAGGTCTGGGTTAGGTCTGGGTTAGGTCTGGGTTAGGTCTGGGTTAGGTCTGGGTTAGGTCTGGGTTAGGTCTGGGTTAGGTCTGGGTTAGGTCTGGGTTAGGTCTGGGTTAGGTCTGGGTTAGGTCTGGGTTAGGTCTGGGTTAGGTCTGGGTTAGGTCTGGGTTAGGTCTGGGTTAGGTCTGGGTTAGGTCTGGGTTAGGTCTGGGTTAGGTCTGGGTTAGGTCTGGGTTAGGTCTGGGTTAGGTCTGGGTTAGGTCTGGGTTAGGTCTGGGTTAGGTCTGGGTTAGGTCTGGGTTAGGTCTGGGTTAGGTCTGGGTTAGGTCTGGGTTAGGTCTGGGTTAGGTCTGGGTTAGGTCTGGGTTAGGTCTGGGTTAGGTCTGGGTTAGGTCTGGGTTAGGTCTGGGTTAGGTCTGGGTTAGGTCTGGGTTAGGTCTGGGTTAGGTCTGGGTTAGGTCTGGGTTAGGTCTGGGTTAGGTCTGGGTTAGGTCTGGGTTAGGTCTGGGTTAGGTCTGGGTTAGGTCTGGGTTAGGTCTGGGTTAGGTCTGGGTTAGGTCTGGGTTAGGTCTGGGTTAGGTCTGGGTTAGGTCTGGGTTAGGTCTGGGTTAGGTCTGGGTTAGGTCTGGGTTAGGTCTGGGTTAGGTCTGGGTTAGGTCTGGGTTAGGTCTGGGTTAGGTCTGGGTTAGGTCTGGGTTAGGTCTGGGTTAGGTCTGGGTTAGGTCTGGGTTAGGTCTGGGTTAGGTCTGGGTTAGGTCTGGGTTAGGTCTGGGTTAGGTCTGGGTTAGGTCTGGGTTAGGTCTGGGTTAGGTCTGGGTTAGGTCTGGGTTAGGTCTGGGTTAGGTCTGGGTTAGGTCTGGGTTAGGTCTGGGTTAGGTCTGGGTTAGGTCTGGGTTAGGTCTGGGTTAGGTCTGGGTTAGGTCTGGGTTAGGTCTGGGTTAGGTCTGGGTTAGGTCTGGGTTAGGTCTGGGTTAGGTCTGGGTTAGGTCTGGGTTAGGTCTGGGTTAGGTCTGGGTTAGGTCTGGGTTAGGTCTGGGTTAGGTCTGGGTTAGGTCTGGGTTAGGTCTGGGTTAGGTCTGGGTTAGGTCTGGGTTAGGTCTGGGTTAGGTCTGGGTTAGGTCTGGGTTAGGTCTGGGTTAGGTCTGGGTTAGGTCTGGGTTAGGTCTGGGTTAGGTCTGGGTTAGGTCTGGGTTAGGTCTGGGTTAGGTCTGGGTTAGGTCTGGGTTAGGTCTGGGTTAGGTCTGGGTTAGGTCTGGGTTAGGTCTGGGTTAGGTCTGGGTTAGGTCTGGGTTAGGTCTGGGTTAGGTCTGGGTTAGGTCTGGGTTAGGTCTGGGTTAGGTCTGGGTTAGGTCTGGGTTAGGTCTGGGTTAGGTCTGGGTTAGGTCTGGGTTAGGTCTGGGTTAGGTCTGGGTTAGGTCTGGGTTAGGTCTGGGTTAGGTCTGGGTTAGGTCTGGGTTAGGTCTGGGTTAGGTCTGGGTTAGGTCTGGGTTAGGTCTGGGTTAGGTCTGGGTTAGGTCTGGGTTAGGTCTGGGTTAGGTCTGGGTTAGGTCTGGGTTAGGTCTGGGTTAGGTCTGGGTTAGGTCTGGGTTAGGTCTGGGTTAGGTCTGGGTTAGGTCTGGGTTAGGTCTGGGTTAGGTCTGGGTTAGGTCTGGGTTAGGTCTGGGTTAGGTCTGGGTTAGGTCTGGGTTAGGTCTGGGTTAGGTCTGGGTTAGGTCTGGGTTAGGTCTGGGTTAGGTCTGGGTTAGGTCTGGGTTAGGTCTGGGTTAGGTCTGGGTTAGGTCTGGGTTAGGTCTGGGTTAGGTCTGGGTTAGGTCTGGGTTAGGTCTGGGTTAGGTCTGGGTTAGGTCTGGGTTAGGTCTGGGTTAGGTCTGGGTTAGGTCTGGGTTAGGTCTGGGTTAGGTCTGGGTTAGGTCTGGGTTAGGTCTGGGTTAGGTCTGGGTTAGGTCTGGGTTAGGTCTGGGTTAGGTCTGGGTTAGGTCTGGGTTAGGTCTGGGTTAGGTCTGGGTTAGGTCTGGGTTAGGTCTGGGTTAGGTCTGGGTTAGGTCTGGGTTAGGTCTGGGTTAGGTCTGGGTTAGGTCTGGGTTAGGTCTGGGTTAGGTCTGGGTTAGGTCTGGGTTAGGTCTGGGTTAGGTCTGGGTTAGGTCTGGGTTAGGTCTGGGTTAGGTCTGGGTTAGGTCTGGGTTAGGTCTGGGTTAGGTCTGGGTTAGGTCTGGGTTAGGTCTGGGTTAGGTCTGGGTTAGGTCTGGGTTAGGTCTGGGTTAGGTCTGGGTTAGGTCTGGGTTAGGTCTGGGTTAGGTCTGGGTTAGGTCTGGGTTAGGTCTGGGTTAGGTCTGGGTTAGGTCTGGGTTAGGTCTGGGTTAGGTCTGGGTTAGGTCTGGGTTAGGTCTGGGTTAGGTCTGGGTTAGGTCTGGGTTAGGTCTGGGTTAGGTCTGGGTTAGGTCTGGGTTAGGTCTGGGTTAGGTCTGGGTTAGGTCTGGGTTAGGTCTGGGTTAGGTCTGGGTTAGGTCTGGGTTAGGTCTGGGTTAGGTCTGGGTTAGGTCTGGGTTAGGTCTGGGTTAGGTCTGGGTTAGGTCTGGGTTAGGTCTGGGTTAGGTCTGGGTTAGGTCTGGGTTAGGTCTGGGTTAGGTCTGGGTTAGGTCTGGGTTAGGTCTGGGTTAGGTCTGGGTTAGGTCTGGGTTAGGTCTGGGTTAGGTCTGGGTTAGGTCTGGGTTAGGTCTGGGTTAGGTCTGGGTTAGGTCTGGGTTAGGTCTGGGTTAGGTCTGGGTTAGGTCTGGGTTAGGTCTGGGTTAGGTCTGGGTTAGGTCTGGGTTAGGTCTGGGTTAGGTCTGGGTTAGGTCTGGGTTAGGTCTGGGTTAGGTCTGGGTTAGGTCTGGGTTAGGTCTGGGTTAGGTCTGGGTTAGGTCTGGGTTAGGTCTGGGTTAGGTCTGGGTTAGGTCTGGGTTAGGTCTGGGTTAGGTCTGGGTTAGGTCTGGGTTAGGTCTGGGTTAGGTCTGGGTTAGGTCTGGGTTAGGTCTGGGTTAGGTCTGGGTTAGGTCTGGGTTAGGTCTGGGTTAGGTCTGGGTTAGGTCTGGGTTAGGTCTGGGTTAGGTCTGGGTTAGGTCTGGGTTAGGTCTGGGTTAGGTCTGGGTTAGGTCTGGGTTAGGTCTGGGTTAGGTCTGGGTTAGGTCTGGGTTAGGTCTGGGTTAGGTCTGGGTTAGGTCTGGGTTAGGTCTGGGTTAGGTCTGGGTTAGGTCTGGGTTAGGTCTGGGTTAGGTCTGGGTTAGGTCTGGGTTAGGTCTGGGTTAGGTCTGGGTTAGGTCTGGGTTAGGTCTGGGTTAGGTCTGGGTTAGGTCTGGGTTAGGTCTGGGTTAGGTCTGGGTTAGGTCTGGGTTAGGTCTGGGTTAGGTCTGGGTTAGGTCTGGGTTAGGTCTGGGTTAGGTCTGGGTTAGGTCTGGGTTAGGTCTGGGTTAGGTCTGGGTTAGGTCTGGGTTAGGTCTGGGTTAGGTCTGGGTTAGGTCTGGGTTAGGTCTGGGTTAGGTCTGGGTTAGGTCTGGGTTAGGTCTGGGTTAGGTCTGGGTTAGGTCTGGGTTAGGTCTGGGTTAGGTCTGGGTTAGGTCTGGGTTAGGTCTGGGTTAGGTCTGGGTTAGGTCTGGGTTAGGTCTGGGTTAGGTCTGGGTTAGGTCTGGGTTAGGTCTGGGTTAGGTCTGGGTTAGGTCTGGGTTAGGTCTGGGTTAGGTCTGGGTTAGGTCTGGGTTAGGTCTGGGTTAGGTCTGGGTTAGGTCTGGGTTAGGTCTGGGTTAGGTCTGGGTTAGGTCTGGGTTAGGTCTGGGTTAGGTCTGGGTTAGGTCTGGGTTAGGTCTGGGTTAGGTCTGGGTTAGGTCTGGGTTAGGTCTGGGTTAGGTCTGGGTTAGGTCTGGGTTAGGTCTGGGTTAGGTCTGGGTTAGGTCTGGGTTAGGTCTGGGTTAGGTCTGGGTTAGGTCTGGGTTAGGTCTGGGTTAGGTCTGGGTTAGGTCTGGGTTAGGTCTGGGTTAGGTCTGGGTTAGGTCTGGGTTAGGTCTGGGTTAGGTCTGGGTTAGGTCTGGGTTAGGTCTGGGTTAGGTCTGGGTTAGGTCTGGGTTAGGTCTGGGTTAGGTCTGGGTTAGGTCTGGGTTAGGTCTGGGTTAGGTCTGGGTTAGGTCTGGGTTAGGTCTGGGTTAGGTCTGGGTTAGGTCTGGGTTAGGTCTGGGTTAGGTCTGGGTTAGGTCTGGGTTAGGTCTGGGTTAGGTCTGGGTTAGGTCTGGGTTAGGTCTGGGTTAGGTCTGGGTTAGGTCTGGGTTAGGTCTGGGTTAGGTCTGGGTTAGGTCTGGGTTAGGTCTGGGTTAGGTCTGGGTTAGGTCTGGGTTAGGTCTGGGTTAGGTCTGGGTTAGGTCTGGGTTAGGTCTGGGTTAGGTCTGGGTTAGGTCTGGGTTAGGTCTGGGTTAGGTCTGGGTTAGGTCTGGGTTAGGTCTGGGTTAGGTCTGGGTTAGGTCTGGGTTAGGTCTGGGTTAGGTCTGGGTTAGGTCTGGGTTAGGTCTGGGTTAGGTCTGGGTTAGGTCTGGGTTAGGTCTGGGTTAGGTCTGGGTTAGGTCTGGGTTAGGTCTGGGTTAGGTCTGGGTTAGGTCTGGGTTAGGTCTGGGTTAGGTCTGGGTTAGGTCTGGGTTAGGTCTGGGTTAGGTCTGGGTTAGGTCTGGGTTAGGTCTGGGTTAGGTCTGGGTTAGGTCTGGGTTAGGTCTGGGTTAGGTCTGGGTTAGGTCTGGGTTAGGTCTGGGTTAGGTCTGGGTTAGGTCTGGGTTAGGTCTGGGTTAGGTCTGGGTTAGGTCTGGGTTAGGTCTGGGTTAGGTCTGGGTTAGGTCTGGGTTAGGTCTGGGTTAGGTCTGGGTTAGGTCTGGGTTAGGTCTGGGTTAGGTCTGGGTTAGGTCTGGGTTAGGTCTGGGTTAGGTCTGGGTTAGGTCTGGGTTAGGTCTGGGTTAGGTCTGGGTTAGGTCTGGGTTAGGTCTGGGTTAGGTCTGGGTTAGGTCTGGGTTAGGTCTGGGTTAGGTCTGGGTTAGGTCTGGGTTAGGTCTGGGTTAGGTCTGGGTTAGGTCTGGGTTAGGTCTGGGTTAGGTCTGGGTTAGGTCTGGGTTAGGTCTGGGTTAGGTCTGGGTTAGGTCTGGGTTAGGTCTGGGTTAGGTCTGGGTTAGGTCTGGGTTAGGTCTGGGTTAGGTCTGGGTTAGGTCTGGGTTAGGTCTGGGTTAGGTCTGGGTTAGGTCTGGGTTAGGTCTGGGTTAGGTCTGGGTTAGGTCTGGGTTAGGTCTGGGTTAGGTCTGGGTTAGGTCTGGGTTAGGTCTGGGTTAGGTCTGGGTTAGGTCTGGGTTAGGTCTGGGTTAGGTCTGGGTTAGGTCTGGGTTAGGTCTGGGTTAGGTCTGGGTTAGGTCTGGGTTAGGTCTGGGTTAGGTCTGGGTTAGGTCTGGGTTAGGTCTGGGTTAGGTCTGGGTTAGGTCTGGGTTAGGTCTGGGTTAGGTCTGGGTTAGGTCTGGGTTAGGTCTGGGTTAGGTCTGGGTTAGGTCTGGGTTAGGTCTGGGTTAGGTCTGGGTTAGGTCTGGGTTAGGTCTGGGTTAGGTCTGGGTTAGGTCTGGGTTAGGTCTGGGTTAGGTCTGGGTTAGGTCTGGGTTAGGTCTGGGTTAGGTCTGGGTTAGGTCTGGGTTAGGTCTGGGTTAGGTCTGGGTTAGGTCTGGGTTAGGTCTGGGTTAGGTCTGGGTTAGGTCTGGGTTAGGTCTGGGTTAGGTCTGGGTTAGGTCTGGGTTAGGTCTGGGTTAGGTCTGGGTTAGGTCTGGGTTAGGTCTGGGTTAGGTCTGGGTTAGGTCTGGGTTAGGTCTGGGTTAGGTCTGGGTTAGGTCTGGGTTAGGTCTGGGTTAGGTCTGGGTTAGGTCTGGGTTAGGTCTGGGTTAGGTCTGGGTTAGGTCTGGGTTAGGTCTGGGTTAGGTCTGGGTTAGGTCTGGGTTAGGTCTGGGTTAGGTCTGGGTTAGGTCTGGGTTAGGTCTGGGTTAGGTCTGGGTTAGGTCTGGGTTAGGTCTGGGTTAGGTCTGGGTTAGGTCTGGGTTAGGTCTGGGTTAGGTCTGGGTTAGGTCTGGGTTAGGTCTGGGTTAGGTCTGGGTTAGGTCTGGGTTAGGTCTGGGTTAGGTCTGGGTTAGGTCTGGGTTAGGTCTGGGTTAGGTCTGGGTTAGGTCTGGGTTAGGTCTGGGTTAGGTCTGGGTTAGGTCTGGGTTAGGTCTGGGTTAGGTCTGGGTTAGGTCTGGGTTAGGTCTGGGTTAGGTCTGGGTTAGGTCTGGGTTAGGTCTGGGTTAGGTCTGGGTTAGGTCTGGGTTAGGTCTGGGTTAGGTCTGGGTTAGGTCTGGGTTAGGTCTGGGTTAGGTCTGGGTTAGGTCTGGGTTAGGTCTGGGTTAGGTCTGGGTTAGGTCTGGGTTAGGTCTGGGTTAGGTCTGGGTTAGGTCTGGGTTAGGTCTGGGTTAGGTCTGGGTTAGGTCTGGGTTAGGTCTGGGTTAGGTCTGGGTTAGGTCTGGGTTAGGTCTGGGTTAGGTCTGGGTTAGGTCTGGGTTAGGTCTGGGTTAGGTCTGGGTTAGGTCTGGGTTAGGTCTGGGTTAGGTCTGGGTTAGGTCTGGGTTAGGTCTGGGTTAGGTCTGGGTTAGGTCTGGGTTAGGTCTGGGTTAGGTCTGGGTTAGGTCTGGGTTAGGTCTGGGTTAGGTCTGGGTTAGGTCTGGGTTAGGTCTGGGTTAGGTCTGGGTTAGGTCTGGGTTAGGTCTGGGTTAGGTCTGGGTTAGGTCTGGGTTAGGTCTGGGTTAGGTCTGGGTTAGGTCTGGGTTAGGTCTGGGTTAGGTCTGGGTTAGGTCTGGGTTAGGTCTGGGTTAGGTCTGGGTTAGGTCTGGGTTAGGTCTGGGTTAGGTCTGGGTTAGGTCTGGGTTAGGTCTGGGTTAGGTCTGGGTTAGGTCTGGGTTAGGTCTGGGTTAGGTCTGGGTTAGGTCTGGGTTAGGTCTGGGTTAGGTCTGGGTTAGGTCTGGGTTAGGTCTGGGTTAGGTCTGGGTTAGGTCTGGGTTAGGTCTGGGTTAGGTCTGGGTTAGGTCTGGGTTAGGTCTGGGTTAGGTCTGGGTTAGGTCTGGGTTAGGTCTGGGTTAGGTCTGGGTTAGGTCTGGGTTAGGTCTGGGTTAGGTCTGGGTTAGGTCTGGGTTAGGTCTGGGTTAGGTCTGGGTTAGGTCTGGGTTAGGTCTGGGTTAGGTCTGGGTTAGGTCTGGGTTAGGTCTGGGTTAGGTCTGGGTTAGGTCTGGGTTAGGTCTGGGTTAGGTCTGGGTTAGGTCTGGGTTAGGTCTGGGTTAGGTCTGGGTTAGGTCTGGGTTAGGTCTGGGTTAGGTCTGGGTTAGGTCTGGGTTAGGTCTGGGTTAGGTCTGGGTTAGGTCTGGGTTAGGTCTGGGTTAGGTCTGGGTTAGGTCTGGGTTAGGTCTGGGTTAGGTCTGGGTTAGGTCTGGGTTAGGTCTGGGTTAGGTCTGGGTTAGGTCTGGGTTAGGTCTGGGTTAGGTCTGGGTTAGGTCTGGGTTAGGTCTGGGTTAGGTCTGGGTTAGGTCTGGGTTAGGTCTGGGTTAGGTCTGGGTTAGGTCTGGGTTAGGTCTGGGTTAGGTCTGGGTTAGGTCTGGGTTAGGTCTGGGTTAGGTCTGGGTTAGGTCTGGGTTAGGTCTGGGTTAGGTCTGGGTTAGGTCTGGGTTAGGTCTGGGTTAGGTCTGGGTTAGGTCTGGGTTAGGTCTGGGTTAGGTCTGGGTTAGGTCTGGGTTAGGTCTGGGTTAGGTCTGGGTTAGGTCTGGGTTAGGTCTGGGTTAGGTCTGGGTTAGGTCTGGGTTAGGTCTGGGTTAGGTCTGGGTTAGGTCTGGGTTAGGTCTGGGTTAGGTCTGGGTTAGGTCTGGGTTAGGTCTGGGTTAGGTCTGGGTTAGGTCTGGGTTAGGTCTGGGTTAGGTCTGGGTTAGGTCTGGGTTAGGTCTGGGTTAGGTCTGGGTTAGGTCTGGGTTAGGTCTGGGTTAGGTCTGGGTTAGGTCTGGGTTAGGTCTGGGTTAGGTCTGGGTTAGGTCTGGGTTAGGTCTGGGTTAGGTCTGGGTTAGGTCTGGGTTAGGTCTGGGTTAGGTCTGGGTTAGGTCTGGGTTAGGTCTGGGTTAGGTCTGGGTTAGGTCTGGGTTAGGTCTGGGTTAGGTCTGGGTTAGGTCTGGGTTAGGTCTGGGTTAGGTCTGGGTTAGGTCTGGGTTAGGTCTGGGTTAGGTCTGGGTTAGGTCTGGGTTAGGTCTGGGTTAGGTCTGGGTTAGGTCTGGGTTAGGTCTGGGTTAGGTCTGGGTTAGGTCTGGGTTAGGTCTGGGTTAGGTCTGGGTTAGGTCTGGGTTAGGTCTGGGTTAGGTCTGGGTTAGGTCTGGGTTAGGTCTGGGTTAGGTCTGGGTTAGGTCTGGGTTAGGTCTGGGTTAGGTCTGGGTTAGGTCTGGGTTAGGTCTGGGTTAGGTCTGGGTTAGGTCTGGGTTAGGTCTGGGTTAGGTCTGGGTTAGGTCTGGGTTAGGTCTGGGTTAGGTCTGGGTTAGGTCTGGGTTAGGTCTGGGTTAGGTCTGGGTTAGGTCTGGGTTAGGTCTGGGTTAGGTCTGGGTTAGGTCTGGGTTAGGTCTGGGTTAGGTCTGGGTTAGGTCTGGGTTAGGTCTGGGTTAGGTCTGGGTTAGGTCTGGGTTAGGTCTGGGTTAGGTCTGGGTTAGGTCTGGGTTAGGTCTGGGTTAGGTCTGGGTTAGGTCTGGGTTAGGTCTGGGTTAGGTCTGGGTTAGGTCTGGGTTAGGTCTGGGTTAGGTCTGGGTTAGGTCTGGGTTAGGTCTGGGTTAGGTCTGGGTTAGGTCTGGGTTAGGTCTGGGTTAGGTCTGGGTTAGGTCTGGGTTAGGTCTGGGTTAGGTCTGGGTTAGGTCTGGGTTAGGTCTGGGTTAGGTCTGGGTTAGGTCTGGGTTAGGTCTGGGTTAGGTCTGGGTTAGGTCTGGGTTAGGTCTGGGTTAGGTCTGGGTTAGGTCTGGGTTAGGTCTGGGTTAGGTCTGGGTTAGGTCTGGGTTAGGTCTGGGTTAGGTCTGGGTTAGGTCTGGGTTAGGTCTGGGTTAGGTCTGGGTTAGGTCTGGGTTAGGTCTGGGTTAGGTCTGGGTTAGGTCTGGGTTAGGTCTGGGTTAGGTCTGGGTTAGGTCTGGGTTAGGTCTGGGTTAGGTCTGGGTTAGGTCTGGGTTAGGTCTGGGTTAGGTCTGGGTTAGGTCTGGGTTAGGTCTGGGTTAGGTCTGGGTTAGGTCTGGGTTAGGTCTGGGTTAGGTCTGGGTTAGGTCTGGGTTAGGTCTGGGTTAGGTCTGGGTTAGGTCTGGGTTAGGTCTGGGTTAGGTCTGGGTTAGGTCTGGGTTAGGTCTGGGTTAGGTCTGGGTTAGGTCTGGGTTAGGTCTGGGTTAGGTCTGGGTTAGGTCTGGGTTAGGTCTGGGTTAGGTCTGGGTTAGGTCTGGGTTAGGTCTGGGTTAGGTCTGGGTTAGGTCTGGGTTAGGTCTGGGTTAGGTCTGGGTTAGGTCTGGGTTAGGTCTGGGTTAGGTCTGGGTTAGGTCTGGGTTAGGTCTGGGTTAGGTCTGGGTTAGGTCTGGGTTAGGTCTGGGTTAGGTCTGGGTTAGGTCTGGGTTAGGTCTGGGTTAGGTCTGGGTTAGGTCTGGGTTAGGTCTGGGTTAGGTCTGGGTTAGGTCTGGGTTAGGTCTGGGTTAGGTCTGGGTTAGGTCTGGGTTAGGTCTGGGTTAGGTCTGGGTTAGGTCTGGGTTAGGTCTGGGTTAGGTCTGGGTTAGGTCTGGGTTAGGTCTGGGTTAGGTCTGGGTTAGGTCTGGGTTAGGTCTGGGTTAGGTCTGGGTTAGGTCTGGGTTAGGTCTGGGTTAGGTCTGGGTTAGGTCTGGGTTAGGTCTGGGTTAGGTCTGGGTTAGGTCTGGGTTAGGTCTGGGTTAGGTCTGGGTTAGGTCTGGGTTAGGTCTGGGTTAGGTCTGGGTTAGGTCTGGGTTAGGTCTGGGTTAGGTCTGGGTTAGGTCTGGGTTAGGTCTGGGTTAGGTCTGGGTTAGGTCTGGGTTAGGTCTGGGTTAGGTCTGGGTTAGGTCTGGGTTAGGTCTGGGTTAGGTCTGGGTTAGGTCTGGGTTAGGTCTGGGTTAGGTCTGGGTTAGGTCTGGGTTAGGTCTGGGTTAGGTCTGGGTTAGGTCTGGGTTAGGTCTGGGTTAGGTCTGGGTTAGGTCTGGGTTAGGTCTGGGTTAGGTCTGGGTTAGGTCTGGGTTAGGTCTGGGTTAGGTCTGGGTTAGGTCTGGGTTAGGTCTGGGTTAGGTCTGGGTTAGGTCTGGGTTAGGTCTGGGTTAGGTCTGGGTTAGGTCTGGGTTAGGTCTGGGTTAGGTCTGGGTTAGGTCTGGGTTAGGTCTGGGTTAGGTCTGGGTTAGGTCTGGGTTAGGTCTGGGTTAGGTCTGGGTTAGGTCTGGGTTAGGTCTGGGTTAGGTCTGGGTTAGGTCTGGGTTAGGTCTGGGTTAGGTCTGGGTTAGGTCTGGGTTAGGTCTGGGTTAGGTCTGGGTTAGGTCTGGGTTAGGTCTGGGTTAGGTCTGGGTTAGGTCTGGGTTAGGTCTGGGTTAGGTCTGGGTTAGGTCTGGGTTAGGTCTGGGTTAGGTCTGGGTTAGGTCTGGGTTAGGTCTGGGTTAGGTCTGGGTTAGGTCTGGGTTAGGTCT
>CAXDIW010000077.1:0-135000 GCA_963989415.1 Cerceris ruficornis
AGAACAAAAAATTGGCGAATTGTACTGTTTGGATGCTTTGCATATATGTTTCTTAGACTATATAGAAGCAATATATACAAAGATTTCAACCGTCTACCTGTTCCATTCATTGTTCGACTTGTCGAAAATTACAGATAATTTCCGATAAAGGATTAACAATGGGGCTCATTGTTCACTTAAACTTGAAGGACAAAAAATTGGCGAATGGTACTGTTTGGATGCTTGGCGTACATGTTTCTTAAACTATATGGAAGCAATATATACAATGATTTCAACCGTCTACCTGTTCCATTCATTGTTCTACTTGTCGAAAGTTACAATTAATTTCCGTTAAAGGATTAACAATGGGGCTCATTGTTCACTTAAACTTGAAGAACAAAAAATTGGCGAATGGTACTGTTTGGATGCTTTGCGTACATGTTTCTTAGACTATATGGAAGCAATATATACAAAGATTTCAACCGTCTACGTGTTCCATTCAATGTTCTGCTTGTCGAAAGTTACAAATAATTTCCGATAAAGGATTAACAATGGGGCTCATTGTTCACTTAAACTTGAAGAACAATAAATTGGCGAATTGTACTGTTTGGATGCTTTGCGTACATGTTTCTTAGACTATATAGAATCAATATATACAAAGATTTAAACCGTCTACCTGTTCCATTCATTGTTCTACTTGTCGAAAGTTACAAATAATTTCCGATAACGGATTAAACATTGGGGCTCATTGTTCACTTAAACTTGAAGAACAAAAAATTGGCGAATGGTACTGTTTGGATGCTTTGCATATATGTTTCTTATACTATATAGAAGCAATATATACAAAGATTTCAACCGTCTACCAGTTCCATTCACTGTTCTACTTGTCGAAAGTTACAAATAATTTCCGTTAAGGGATTAACAATGGGGATCGTAGTTTACTTAAACTTGAAGAACAAATAATTGGCGAATTGTACTGTTTGGTTGCTTTGCATATATGTTTCTTATACTATATAGAAGCAATATATACAAATATTTCAACCGTCTACGTGTTCCATTCATTGTTCTACTTGTCGCAAGTTACAAATAATTTCCGTTAAAGTATTAACAATGGGGCTCATTGTTCACTTAAACTTGAAGAACAAAAAATTGGCGAATGGTACTGTTTGGATGCTTTGCGTACATGTTTCTTAGACTATATGGAAGCAATATATACAAAGATTTCAACCGTCTACGTGTTCCAATCATTGTTCTACTTGCCGAAATTTACAAATAATTTCCTTTAAAGGATTAACAATGGGGCTCGTAGTTCACTTAAACTTGAAGAGCAAAAAATTGTCGAATTGTACTGTTTGGATGCTTTGCATATATGTTTCTTAGACTATATAGAAGCAATATATACAATGATTTCAACCGTCTACCTGTTCCATTCATTGTTCTACTTGTCGAAAGTTACAAATAATTTCCGTTAAGGGATTAACAATGGGGATCGTAGTTTACTTAAACTTGAAGAACAAAAAATTGGCGAATTGTACTGTTTGGATGCTTTGCATATATGTTTCTTAGACTATATAGAAGCAATATATACAATGATTTCAACCGTCTACCTGTTCCATTCATTGTTCTACTTGTCGAAAGTTACAAATAATTTCCGTTAAGGGATTAACAATGGGGATCGTAGTTTACTTAAACTTGAAGAACAAAAAATTGGCGAATTGTACTGTTTGGATGCTTTGCATATATGTTTCTTAGACTATATAGAAGCAATATATACAAAGATTTCAACCGGCTACCTGTTCCATTCATTGTTCTACTTGGCGAAATTTACAAATAATTTCCGATAAAGGATTAACCATTAGGGCTCATTGTTCACTTAAACTTGAAGAACAAAAAATTGGTGAATTGTACTATTTGGATGCTTTGCATATATTTTTCTTAGACTATATAGAAGCAATATATACAAAGATTTCAACCGTCTACCTGTTCCATTCATTGTTCTACTTGTCGAAAGTTACAAATAATTTCCTTTAAAGGATTAACAATGGGGCTCGTTGTTCACTTAAACTTGAAGAACAATAAATTGGCGAATTGTACTGTTTGGATGCTTTGCATATATGTTTCTTAGACTATATAGAAGCAATATATACAAAGATTTCAACCGGCTACCTGTTCCATTCATTGTTCTACTTGTCGAAATTTACAAATAATTTCCGATAAAGGATTAACCATTGGGGCTCATTGTTCACTTAAACTTGTAGAACAAAAAATTGGCGAATTGTACTGTTTGGATGCTTTGCATATATGTTTCTTAGACTATATAGAAGCAATATATACAAAGATTTCAACCGTCTACCTGTTCCATTCATTGTTCTACTTGTCGAAAGTTACAAATAATTTCCTTTAAAGGATTAACAATGGGGCTCGTTGTTCACTTAAACTTGAAGAACAATAAATTGGCGAATTGTACTGTTTGGATGCTTTGCATATATGTTTCTTAGACTATATAGAAGCAATATATACAAAGATTTCAACCGTCTACCTGTTCCATTCATTGTTCTACTTGTCGAAATTTACAATTAATTTCCGTTAAAGGATTAACAATGGGGCTCGTAGTTCACTTAAACTTGAAGTACAAAAAATTGGCGAATTGTACTGTTTGGATGCTTTGCATATATGTTTCGTAGACTATATAGAAGCAATATATACAATGATTTCAACCATCTACCTTTTCCATTCATTGTTCTAGTTGTCGAAAGTTACAAATAATTTCCGCTAAGGGATTAACAATGGGGATCGTAGTTTACTTAAACTTGAAGAACAATAAATTGGCGAATTGTACTGTTTGGATGCTTTGCATATATGTTTCTTAGACTATATAGAAGCAATATATACAAAGATTTCAACCGTCTACCAGTTCCATTCATTGTTCTACTTGTCGAAATTTACAAATAGTTTCCGATAAAGGATTAACCATTGGGGCTCATTGTTCACTTAAACTTGTTGAACAAAAAATTGGCGAATTGTACTGTTTGGATGCTTTGCATATATGTTTCTTAGACTATATAGAAGCAATATATACAAAGATTTCAACCGTCTACCTGTTCCATTCATTGTTCTACTTGTCGAAAGTTACAAATAATTTCCTTTAAATGATTAACAATGGGGCTCGTTGTTCACTTAAACTTGAAGAACAATAAATTGGCGAATTGTACTGTTTGGATGCTTTGCATATATGTTTCTTAGACTATATAGAAGCAATATATACAAAGATTTCAACCGTCTACCAGTTCCATTCATTGTTCTACTTGTCGAAATTTACAAATAATTTCCGATAAAGGATTAACCATTGGGGCTCATTGTTCACTTAAACTTGTTGAACAAAAAATTAGCGAATTGTACTGTTTGGATGCTTTGCATATATGTTTCTTAGACTATATAGAAGCAATATATACAAAGATTTCAACCGTCTACCAGTTCCATTCATTGTTCTACTTGTCGAAATTTACAAATAATTTCCGATAAAGGATTAACCATTGGGGCTCATTGTTCACTTAAACTTGTTGAACAAAAAATTAGCGAATTGTACTGTTTGGATGCTTTGCATATATGTTTCTTAGACTATATAGAAGCAATATATACAAAGATTTCAACCGTCTACCTGTTCCATTCATTGTTCTACTTGTCGAAAGTTACAAATAATTTCCTTTAAAGGATTAACAATGGGGCTCGTTGTTCACTTAAACTTGAAGAACAATAAATTGGCGAATTGTACTGTTTGGATGCTTTGCATATATGTTTCTTAGACTATATAGAAGCAATATATACAATGATTTCAACCGTCTACCTGTTCCATTCATTGTTATAGCTGTCGAAAGTTACAAATAATTTCCGTTAAGGGATTAACAATGGGGATCGTAGTTTACTTAAACTTGAAGAACAATAAATTGGCGAATTGTACTGTTTGGATGCTTTGCATATATGTTTCTTAGACTATATAGAAGCAATATATACAAAGATTTCAACCGTCTACCAGTTCCATTCATTGTTCTACTTGTCGAAATTTACAAATAATTTCCGATAAAGGATTAACCATTGGGGCTCATTGTTCACTTAAACTTGTTGAACAAAAAATTGGCGAATTGTACTGTTTGGATGCTTTGCATATATGTTTCTTAGACTATATAGAAGCAATATATACAAAGATTTCAACCGTCTACCTGTTCCATTCATTGTTCTACTTGTCGAAAGTTACAAATAATTTCCGATAACGGATTAACCATTGGGGCTCATTGTTCACTTAAACTTGAAGAACAAAAAATTGGCGAATTGTACTGTTTGGATGCTTTGCATATATGTTTCTTATACTATATAGAAGCAATATATACAAAGATTTCAACCGTCTACCTGTTCCATTCACTGTTCTACTTGTCGAAAGTTACAAATAATTTCCGTTAAGGGATTAACAATGGGGATCGTAGTTCACTTAAACTTGAAGAACAAAAAATTGGCGAATTGTACTGTTTGGATGCTTTGCGTACATGTTTCTTAGACTATATGGAAGCAATATATACAAAGATTTCAACCGTCTACGTGTTCCAATCATTGTTCTACTTGTAGAAAGTTACAATTAATTTCCGTTAAGGGATTAACAATGGGGCTCGTAGTTCACTTAAACTTGAAGAACAAGAAATTGGCGAATGGTACTGTTTGGATGCTTTGCATATATGCTTCTTAGACTATATAGAAGCAATATATTCATTGATTTCAACCGGCTACCTGTTCCATTCATTGTTCTACTTGTCGAAATTTACAAATAATTTCCGATAAAGGATTAACCATTGGAGCTCATTGTCCACTTAAACTTGAAGAACAAAAAATTGGCGAATTATACTGATTGGATGCTTTGCATATATGTTTCTTAGACTATATAGAAGCAATATATACAAAGATTTCAACCGGCTACCTGTTCCATTCATTGTTCTACTTGGCGAAATTTACAAATAATTTCCGATAAAGGATTAACCATTAGGGCTCATTGTTCACTTAAACTTGAAGAACAAAAAACTGGCGAATTGTACTATTTGGATGCTTTGCATATATTTTTCTTAGACTATATAGAAGCAATATATACAAAGATTTCAACCGTCTACCTGTTCCATTCATTGTTCTACTTGTCGAATGTTACAAATAATTTCCTTTAAAGGATTAACAATGGGGCTCGTTGTTCACTTAAACTTGAAGAACAAGAAATTGGCGAATGGTACTGTTTGGATGCTTTGCATATATGCTTCTTAGACTATATAGAAGCAATATATTCATTGATTTCAACCGGCTACCTGTTCCATTCATTGTTCTACTTGTCGAAATTTACAAATAATTTCCGATAAAGGATTAACCATTGGAGCTCATTGTCCACTTAAACTTGAAGAACAAAAAATTGGCGAATTGTACTGTTTGGATGCTTTGCATATATGTTTCTTATACTATATAGAAGCAATATATACAAAGATTTCAACCGTCTACCTGTTCCATTCACTGTTCTACTTGTCGAAAGTTACAAATAATTTCCGTTAAGGGATTAACAATGGGGATCGTAGTTCACTTAAACTTGAAGAACAAAAAATTGGCGAATTGTACTGTTTGGATGCTTTGCGTACATGTTTCTTAGACTATATGGAAGCAATATATACAAAGATTTCAACCGTCTACGTGTTCCAATCATTGTTCTACTTGCAGAAAGTTACAATTAATTTCCGTTAAGGGATTAACAATGGGGCTCGTAGTTCACTTAAACTTGAAGAACAAAAAATTGGCGAATGGTACTGTTTGGATGCTTTGCATATATGTTTCTTAGATTATATAGAAGCAATATATACAAAGATTTCAACCTTCTACCTGTTCCATTCATTGTTCTACTTGTCGAAAATTACAAATAATTTCCGATAAAGGATTAACCATTGGGGCTCATTGTTCACTTAAACTTGAAGAACAAAAAAGTGGCAAACGGTACTGTTTGGATGCTTTGCATATATGTTTCTTAGATTATATAGAAGCAATATATACAAAGATTTCAACCTTCTACCTGTTCCATTCATTGTTCTACTTGTCGAAAATTACAAATAATTTCCGATAAAGGATTAACCATTGGGGCTCATTGTTCACTTAAACTTGTTGAACAAAAAATTGGCGAATGGTACTGTTTGGATGCTTTGCGTACATGTTTCTTAAACTATATGGAAGCAATAAATACAATGATTTCAACCGTCTACCTGTTCCATTCATTGTTCTACTTGTCGAAAGTTACAAATAATTACCGATAAAGGACTAACCATTGGGGCTCATTGTTCACTTAAACTTGAAGAACAAAAAATTGGCGAATTTTACTGTTTGGATGCTTTCCATATATGTTTTTTAGATTATATAGAAGCAATATATACAAAGATTTCAACCGTCTACCTGTTCCACTCATTGTTCTACTTGTCGCAAGTTACAAATAATTTCCGATAACGGATTAACCATTGGGGCTCATTGTTCACTTAAACTTGAAGAACAAAAAATTGGCGAATTGTACTGTTTGGATGCTTTGCATATATGTTTCTTAGACTATATAGAAACAATATATACAAAGATTTCAACCGTCTACCTGTTCCATTCATTCATCTACTTGTCGAAAGTTACAAATAATTTCCGATAAAGGATTAACAATGGGTCTCATTGTTCACTTAAACTTGAAGAACAAAAAATTGGCGAATGGTACTGTTTGGATGCTTTGCATATATGTTTCTTAGACTATATGGAAGCAATATATACAAAGATTTCAACCGTCTACGTGTTCCAATCATTGTTCTACTTGTAGAAAGTTACAATTAATTTCCGTTAAAGGATTAACAATGGGGCTCGCTGTTCACTTAAATTTGAAGATCAAAAAATTGGCGATTGTTACTGTTTAGTTGCTTTGCATATATATTTCTTAGATTATATCGAAGCAATATATACAAAGATTTCAACCGTCTACCAGTTCCATTCATTGTTCTACTTGTCGAAAGTTACAAATAATTACCGATAAAGGATTAACCATTGGGGCTCATTGTTCACTTAAACTTGAAGAACAAAAAATTGCCGAATTGTACTGTTTGGATGCTTTGCATATATGTTTCTTAGACTATATAGAAGCAATATATACAAAGATTTCAACCGTCTACCTGTTCCATTCATTGTTCTACTTGTCGAAAGTTACAAATAATTTCCGTTAAAGGATTAACAATGGGGCTCGTAGTTCACTTAAACTTGAAGTACAAAAAAAAGGCGAATTGTACTGTTTGGATGCTTTGCATATATGTTTCGTACACTATATAGAAGCAATATATACAATTTTTTCAACCGTCTACATGATCCATTCATTGTTCTACTTGTCGAAATTTACAAATAATTTCCTTTAAAGGATTAACAATGGGGCTCGTAGTTCACTTAAACTTGAAGAACAAAAAATTGGCGAATTGTACTGTTTGGATGCTTTGCATATATGTTTCTTAGGCTATTTAGAAGCAATATATAGAAAGATTTCACCCGTCTACCTGTACTATTCATTGTTCTACTTGTAGAAAGTTACAAATAATTTCCATTTCATGATTATGAATAGGGCTCGCTGTTCACTTAAACTTGAAGATCAAAAAATTGGCGATTGTTACTGTTTAGATGCTTTGCATATATGTTTCTTAGATTATATAGAAGCAATATGTACAAAGATTTCAACCGTCTACCTGTTCCATTCATTGTTCTACTTGTCGAAAATTACAAATAATTTCCGATAAAGGATTAACCATTGGGGCTCATTGTTCACTTAAACTTGAAGAACAAAAAATTGTCGAATTGTACTATTTGGATACTTTGCATATATGTTTCTTAGACTATATAGAAGCAATATATACAATGTTTTCAACCGTCTACCTGTTCCATTCATTGTTCTACTTGTCGAAAGTTACAAATAATTTCCGATAACGGATTAACCATTGGGGCTCATTGTTCACTTAAACTTGAAGAACAAAAAATTGGCAAATGGTACTGTTTGGATGCTTTGCGTACATGTTTCTTAGACTATTTAGAAGCAATATATAGAAAGATTTCACTCGTCTAACTGTACTATTCATTGTTCTACTTGTAGAAAGTTACAAATAATTTCCATTTCATGATTATCAATGGGGCTCGCTGTTCACTTAAACTTGAAGATCAAAAAATTGGCGATTGTTACTGTTTAGATGCTTTGCATATATGTTTCTTAGATTATATAGAAGCAATATATACAAAGATTTCAACCGTCTACCTGTTCCATTCAATGTTCTACTTGTCGAAAGTTACAAATAATTTCCGATAAAGGATTAACAATGGGGCTCATTGTTCACTTAAACTTGAAGAACAAAAAATTGGCGAATGGTACTGTTTGGATGCTTTGCATATATGTTTCTTAGACTAGATGGAAGCAATATATACAAAGATTTTAACCGTCTGCGTGTTCCAATCATTGTTCTACTTGTAGAAAGTTATAATTAATTTCCGTTAAAGGATTAACAATGGGACTCGTAGTTCACTTAAACTTGAAGAACGAAAAATTGGCGAATTGTACTGTTTGGATGCTTTGCATATATGTTTCGTAGGCTATATAGAAGCAATATATACAAAGATTTCAACCGTCTACCTGTTCCATTCATTGTTCTACTTGTCGAAATTTACAAATAATTTCCTTTAAAGGATTAACAATGGGGCTCGTTGTTCACTTAAACTTGAAGATCAAAAAATTGGCGATTGTTACTGTTTAGATGCTTTGCATATATGTTTTTTAGATTATATAGAAGCAATATATACAAAGATTTCAACCGTCTACCTGTTCCATTCATTGTTCTACTTGTCGAAAGTTAAAAATAATTACCGATAAAGGATTAACCATTGGGGCTCATTGTTCACTTAAACTTGAAGATCAAAAAATTGGCGAATTGTACTGTTTGGATGCTTTGCATATATGTTTCTTAGACTATATAGAAGCAATATATACAAAGATTTCAACCGTCTACCTGTTCCATTCATTGTTCTACCTGTCGAAAGTTACAAATAATTTCCTTTAAAGGATTAACAATGGGGCTCATTGTTCACTTAATCTTGAAGAACAAAAAATTGGCGAATTGTACTGTTTGGATGCTTTGCATATATGTTTCTTAGACTATATAGAAGCAATATATACAATGATTTCAACAGTCTACCTGTTCCATTCATTGTTCTACTTGTCGAAAGTTACAAATAATTTCCGATAACGGATTAACCATTGGGGCTCATTGTTCACTTAAACTTGAAGAACAAAAAATTGGCGAATTGTACTGTTTGGATGATTTGCATATATGTTTCTTATACTATATAGAAGCAATATATACAAAGATTTCAACCGTCTACCTGTTCCATTCACTGTTCTACTTGTCGAAAGTTACAAATAATTTCCGTTAAGGGATTAACAATGGGGATCGTAGTTCACTTAAACTTGAAGAACAATAAATTGGCGAATTGTACTGTTTGGATGCTTTGCATATATGTTTCTTAGACTATATAGAAGCAATATATACAAAGATTTCAACCGTCTACCTGTTCCATTCATTGTTCTACTTGTCGAAAGTTACAATTAATTTCCGTTAAAGGATTAACAATGGGGCTCGCAGTTCACTTAAACTTGAAGAACAAAAAATTGGCGAATGGTACTGTTTGGATGCTTTGTATATATGTTTCTTAGACTATATAGAAGCAATATATACAAAGATTTCAAAAGTCTTCCTTTTCCATTCATTGTTCTACTTGTCGAAAGTTACAAATAATTTCCGATAACGGATTAACCATTGGGGCTCATTGTTCACTTAAACTTGAAGAACAAAAAATTGGCGAATTGTACTGTTTGGATGATTTGCATATATGTTTCTTATACTATATAGAAGCAATATATACAAAGATTTCAACCGTCTACCTGTTCCATTCACTGTTCTACTTGTCGAAAGTTACAAATAATTTCCGTTAAGGGATTAACAATGGGGATCGTAGTTCACTTAAACTTGAAGAACAAAAAATTGGCGAATTGTACTGTTTGGATGCTTTGCGTACATGTTTCTTAGACTATATGGAAGCAATATATAGAAAGATTTCACCCGTCTACCTGTACTATTCATTGTTCTACTTGTAGAAAGTTACAAATAATTTCCATTTCATGATTATGAATAGGGCTCGCTGTTCACTTAAACTTGAAGATCAAAAAATTGGCGATTGTTACTGTTTAGATGCTTTGCATATATGTTTCTTAGATTATGTAGAAGCAATATATACAAAGATTTCAACCGTCTACCTGTTCCATTCACTGTTCTACTTGTCGAAAGTTACAAATAATTTCCTTTAAAGGATTAACAATGGGGCTCGTTGTTCACTTAAACTTGAAGAACAATAAATTGGCGAATTGTACTGTTTGGATGCTTTGCATATATGTTTCGTAGACTATATAGAAGCAATATATACAATTTTTTCAACCGTCTACATGATCCATTCAATGTTCTACTTGTCGAAATTTACAAATAATTTCCTTTAAAGGATTAACAATGGGGCTCGCAGTTCACTTAAACTTGAAGAACAAAAAATTGGCGAATGGTACTGTTTGGATGCTTTGTATATATGTTTCTTAGACTATATAGAAGCAATATATACATTGATTTCAACCGGCTACCTGTTCCATTCATTGTTCTACTTGTCGAAATTTACAAATAATTTCCGATAAAGGATTAACCATTGGGGCTCATTGTTCACTTAAACTTGAAGAACAAAAAATTTGCGAATTGTACTGTTTGGATGCTTTGCATATATGTTTCTTAGACTATATAGAAGCAATATATACAAAGATTTCAACCGGCTACCAGTTCCATTCATTGTTCTACTTGTCGAAATTTACAAATAATTTCCGATAAAGGATTAACCATTGGGGCTCATTGTTCACTTAAACTTGAAGAACAAAAAATTGGCGAATTGTACTGTTTGGATGCTTTGCATATATGTTTCTTAGACTATATAGAAGCAATATATACAAAGATTTCAACCGTCTACCTGTTCCATTCATTGTTCTACTTGTCGAAAGTTACAAATAATTTCCTTTAAAGGATTAACAATGGGGCTCGTTGTTCACTTAAACTTGAAGAACAATAAATTGGCGAATTGTACTGTTTGGATGCTTTGCATGTATGTTTCTTAGACTATATAGAAGCAATATATACAAAGATTTCAACCGTCTACCTGTTCCATTCATTGTTCTACTTGTCGAAATTTACAAATAATTTCCTTTAAAGGATTAACAATGGGGTTCGCAGTTCACTTAAACTTGAAGAACAAAAAATTGGCGAATGGTACTGTTTGGATGCTTTGTATATATGTTTCTTAGACTATACAGAAGCAATATATACAAAGATTTCAAAAGTCTTCCTTTTCCATTCATTGTTCTACTTGTCGAAAGTTACAAATAATTTCCGATAACGGATTAACCATTGGGGCTCATTGTTCACTTAAACTTGAAGAACAAAAAATTGGCGAATTGTACTGTTTGGATGATTTGCATATATGTTTCTTATACTATATAGAAGCAATATATACAAAGATTTCAACCGTCTACCTGTTCCATTCACTGTTCTACTTGTCGAAAGTTACAAATAATTTCCGTTAAGGGATTAACAATGGGGATCGTAGTTCACTTAAACTTGAAGAACAATAAATTGGCGAATTGTACTGTTTGGATGCTTTGCATATATGTTTCTTAGACTATATAGAAGCAATATATACAAAGATTTCAACCGTCTACCTGTTCCATTCATTGTTCTACTTGTCGAAAGTTACAATTAATTTCCGTTAAAGGATTAACAATGGGGCTCGCAGTTCACTTAAACTTGAAGAACAAAAAATTGGCGAATGGTACTGTTTGGATGCTTTGTATATATGTTTCTTAGACTATATAGAAGCAATATATACAAAGATTTCAAAAGTCTTCCTTTTCCATTCATTGTTCTACTTGTCGAAAGTTACAAATAATTTCCGATAACGGATTAACCATTGGGGCTCATTGTTCACTTAAACTTGAAGAACAAAAAATTGGCGAATTGTACTGTTTGGATGATTTGCATATATGTTTCTTATACTATATAGAAGCAATATATACAAAGATTTCAACCGTCTACCTGTTCCATTCACTGTTCTACTTGCCGAAAGTTACAAATAATTTCCGTTAAGGGATTAACAATGGGGATCGTAGTTCACTTAAACTTGAAGAACAAAAAATTGGCGAATTGTACTGTTTGGATGCTTTGCGTACATGTTTCTTAGACTATATAGAAGCAATATATACATTGATTTCAACCGGCTACCTGTTCCATTCATTGTTCTACTTGTCGAAATTTACAAATAATTTCCGATAAAGGATTAACCATTGGGGCTCATTGTTCACTTAAACTTGAAGAACAAAAAATTGGCGAATTGTACTGTTTGGATGCTTTGCATATATGTTTCTTAGACTATATAGAAGCAATATATACAAAGATTTCAACCGTCTACCTGTTCCATTCATTGTTCTACTTGTCGAAAGTTACAAATAATTTCCTTTAAAGGATTAACAATGGGGCTCGTTGTTCACTTAAACTTGAAGAACAATAAATTGGCGAATTGTACTGTTTGGATGCTTTGCATATATGTTTCTTAGACTATATAGAAGCAATATATACAAAGATTTCAACCGTCTACCTGTTCCATTCATTGTTCTACTTGTCGAAAGTTACAATTAATTTCCGTTAAAGGATTAACAATGGGGCTCGTAGTTCACTTAAACTTGAAGTACAAAAAATTGGCGTATTGTACTGTTTGGATGCTTTGCATATATGTTTCTTAGACTATATAGAAGCAATATATACAATGTTTTCAACCGTCTACATGATCCATTCATTGTTCTACTTGTCGAAATTTACAAATAATTTCCGATAAAGGATTAACCATTGGGGCTCATTGTTCACTTAAACTTGAAGAACAAAAAATTGGCGAAATGTACTGTTTGGATTCTTGCATATATGTTTCTTAGACTATATAGAAGCAATATATACAAAGATTTCAACCGGCTACCAGTTCCATTCATTGTTCTACTTGTCGAAAGTTACAAATAATTTCCTTTAAAGGATTAACAATGGGGCTCGTTGTTCACTTAAACTTGAAGAACAATAAATTGGCGAATTGTACTGTTTGGATGCTTTGCATATATGTTTCTTAGACTATATAGAAGCAATATATACAAAGATTTCAACCGTCTACCTGTTCCATTCATTGTTCTACTTGTCGAAAGTTACAATTAATTTCCGTTAAAGGATTAACAATGAGGCTCGTAGTTCACTTAAACTTGAAGTACAAAAAATTGGCGAATTGTACTGTTTGGATGCTTTGCATATATGTTTCGTAGACTATATAGAAGCAATATATACAATTTTTTCAACCGTCTACATGATCCATTCATTGTTCTACTTGTCGAAATTTACAAATAATTTCCTTTAAAGGATTAACAATGGGGCTCGTAGTTCACTTATACTTGAAGAACAAAAAATTGGCGAATTGTACTGTTTGGATGCTTTGCATAGATGTTTCTTAGACTATTTAGAAGCAATATATAGAAAGATTTCACCCGTCTACCTGTACTATTCATTGTTCTACTTGTCGAAATTTACAAATAATTTCCGATAAAGGATTAACCATTGGGGCTCATTGTTCAGTTAAACTTGAAGAACAGAAAATTCGCGAATTGTACTGTTTGGATGCTTTGCATATATGTTTCTTAGACTATATAGAAGCAATATATACAAAGATTTCAACCGTCTACCTGTTCCATTCATTGTTCTACTTGTCGAAAGTTACAAATAATTTCCTTTAAAGGATTAACAATGGGGCTCGTAGTTCTCTTAAACTTGAAGAACATAAAATTGGCGAATGGTACTGTTTGGATGCTTTGCATATATGTTTCTTAGACTATATAAAAGCAATATATACATTGATTTCAACCGGCTACCTGTTCCATTCATTGTTCTACTTGTCGAAATTTACAAATAATTTCCGATAAAGGATTAACCATTGGGGCTCATTGTTCACTTAAACTTGAAGAACAAAAAATTGGCGAATTGTACCGTTTGGATGCTTTGCATATATGTTTCTTAGACTATATAGAAGCAATATATACAAAGATTTCAACCGGCTACCAGTTCCATTCATTGTTCTACTTGTCGAAATTTACAAATAATTTCCGATAAAGGATTAACCATTGGGGCTCATTGTTCACTTAAACTTGAAGAACAAAAAATTGGCGAATTGTACTGTTTGGATGCTTTGCGTACATGTTTCTTAGACTATTTAGAAGCAACATATAGAAAGATTTCACCCGTCTAACTGTACTATTCATAGTTCTACTTGTAGAAAGTTACAAATAATTTCCATTTCATGATTATCAATAGGGCTCGCTGTTCACTTAAACTTGAAGATCAAAAAATTGGCGATTGTTACTGTTTAGATGCTTTGCATATATGTTTCTTAGATTATATAGAAGCAATATGTACAAAGATTTCAACCGTCTACCTGTTCCATTCATTGTTCTACTTGTCGAAAATTACAAATAATTTCCGATAAAGGATTAACCATTGGGGCTCATTGTTCACTTAAACTTGAAGAACAAAAAATTGTCGAATTGTACTATTTGGATGCTTTGCATATATGTTTCTTAGACTATATAGAAGCAATATATACAATGTTTTCAACCGTCTACCTGTTCCATTCATTGTTCTACTTGTCGAAAATTACAAATAATTTCCGATAACGGATTAACCATTGGGGCTCATTGTTCACTTAAACTTGAAGAACAAAAAATTGGCAAATGGTACTGTTTGGATGCTTTGCGTACATGTTTCTTAGACTATTTAGAAGCAATATATAGAAAGATTTCACTCGTCTAACTGTACTATTCATTGTTCTACTTGTAGAAAGTTACAAATAATTTCCATTTCATGATTATCAATGGGGCTCGCTGTTCACTTAAACTTGAAGATCAAAAAATTGGCGATTGTTACTGTTTAGATGCTTTGCATATATGTTTCTTAGATTATATAGAAGCAATATATACAAAGATTTCAACCGTCTACCTGTTCCATTCAATGTTCTACTTGTCGAAAGTTACAAATAATTTCCGATAAAGGATTAACAATGGGGCTCATTGTTCACTTAAACTTGAAGAACAAAAAATTGGCGAATGGTACTGTTTGGATGCTTTGCATATATGTTTCTTAGACTATATGGAAGCAATATATACAAAGATTTTAACCGTCTGCGTGTTCCAATCATTGTTCTACTTGTAGAAAGTTATAATTAATTTCCGTTAAAGGATTAACAATGGGACTCGTAGTTCACTTAAACTTGAAGAACGAAAAATTGGCGAATTGTACTGTTAGGATGCTTTGCATATATGTTTCGTAGGCTATATAGAAGCAATATATACAAAGATTTCAACCGTCTACCTGTTCCATTCATTGTTCTACTTGTCGAAATTTACAAATAATTTCCTTTAAAGGATTAACAATGGGGCTCGTTGTTCACTTAAACTTGAAGATCAAAAAATTGGCGATTGTTACTGTTTAGATGCTTGGCATATATGTTTTTTAGATTATATAGAAGCAATATATACAAAGATTTCAACCGTCTACCTGTTCCATTCATTGTTCTACTTGTCGAAAGTTAAAAATAATTACCGATAAAGGATTAACCATTGGGGCTCATTGTTCACTTAAACTTGAAGAACAAAAAATTGGCGAATTGTACTGTTTGGATGCTTTGCATATATGTTTCTTAGACTATATAGAAGCAATATATACAAAGATTTCAACCGTCTACCTGTTCCATTCATTGTTCTACTTGTCGAAAGTTACAAATAATTTCCTTTAAAGGATTAACAATGGGGCTCATTGTTCACTTAATCTTGAAGAACAAAAAATTGGCGAATTGTACTGTTTGGATGCTTTGCATATATGTTTCTTAGACTATATAGAAGCAATATATACAATGATTTCAACAGTCTACCTGTTCCATTCATTGTTCTACTTGTCGAAAGTTACAAATAATTTCCGATAACGGATTAACCATTGGGGCTCATTGTTCACTTAAACTTGAAGAACAAAAAATTGGCGAATTGTACTGTTTGGATGATTTGCATATATGTTTCTTATACTATATAGAAGCAATATATACAAAGATTTCAACCGTCTACCTGTTCCATTCACTGTTCTACTTGTCGAAAGTTACAAATAATTTCCGTTAAGGGATTAACAATGGGGATCGTAGTTCACTTAAACTTGAAGAACAATAAATTGGCGAATTGTACTGTTTGGATGCTTTGCATATATGTTTCTTAGACTATATAGAAGCAATATATACAAAGATTTCAACCGTCTACCTGTTCCATTCATTGTTCTACTTGTCGAAAGTTACAATTAATTTCCGTTAAAGGATTAACAATGGGGCTCGCAGTTCACTTAAACTTGAAGAACAAAAAATTGGCGAATGGTACTGTTTGGATGCTTTGTATATATGTTTCTTAGACTATATAGAAGCAATATATACAAAGATTTCAAAAGTCTTCCTTTTCCATTCATTGTTCTACTTGTTGAAAGTTACAAATAATTTCCGATAACGGATTAACCATTGGGGCTCATTGTTCACTTAAACTTGAAGAACAAAAAATTGGCGAATTGTACTGTTTGGATGATTTGCATATATGTTTCTTATACTATATAGAAGCAATATATACAAAGATTTCAACCGTCTACCTGTTCCATTCACTGTTCTACTTGTCGAAAGTTACAAATAATTTCCGTTAAGGGATTAACAATGGGGATCGTAGTTCACTTAAACTTGAAGAACAAGAAATTGGCGAATTGTACTGTTTGGATGCTTTGCGTACATGTTTCTTAGACTATATAGAAGCAATATATACATTGATTTCAACAGTCTACCTGTTCCATTCATTGTTCTACTTGTCGAAATTTACAAATAATTTCCTTTAAAGGATTAACAATGGGGCTCGCAGTTCACTTAAACTTGAAGAACAAAAAATTGGCGAATGGTACTGTTTGGATGATTTGTATATATGTTTCTTAGACTATATAGAAGCAATATATACAAAGATTTCAAAAGTCTTCCTTTTCCATTCATTGTTCTACTTGTCGAAAGTTACAAATAATTTCCGATAACGGATTAACCATTGGGGCTCATTGTTCACTTAAACTTGAAGAACAAAAAATTGGCGAATTGTACTGTTTGGATGATTTGCATATATGTTTCTTATACTATATAGAAGCAATATATACAAAGATTTCAACCGTCTACCTGTTCCATTCACTGTTCTACTTGTCGAAAGTTACAAATAATTTCCGTTAAGGGATTAACAATGGGGATCGTAGTTCACTTAAACTTGAAGAACAAAAAATTGGCGAATTGTACTGTTTGGATGCTTTGCGTACATGTTTCTTAGACTATATAGAAGCAATATATACATTGATTTCAACAGTCTACCTGTTCCATTCATTGTTCTACTTGTCGAAATTTACAAATAATTTCCTTTAAAGGATTAACAATGGGGCTCGCAGTTCACTTAAACTTGAAGAACAAAAAATTGGCGAATGGTACTGTTTGGATGCTTTGTATATATGTTTCTTAGACTATATAGAAGCAATATATACAAAGATTTCAAAAGTCTTCCTTTTCCATTCATTGTTCTACTTGTCGAAAGTTACAAATAATTTCCGATAAAGGATTAACAATGGGGCTCATTGTTCACTTAAACTTGAAGAACAAAAAATTGGCGAATGGTACTGTTTGGATGCTTTGCGTATATGTTTCTTAGACTATATAGAAGCAATATATACAAAGATTTCAACCGTCTACCTGTTCCATTCATTGTTCTACTTGTCGAAAGTTACAAATAATTTCCTTTAAAGGATTAACAATGGGGCTCATTGTTCACTTAAACTTGAAGAACAAAAAATTGGCGAATTGTACTGTTTGGATGCTTTGCATATATGTTTCTTAGACTATATAGAAGCAATATATACAATGATTTCAACCGTCTACCTGTTCCATTCATTGTTCTACTTGTCGAATGTTACAAATAATTTCCGTTCAGGGATTAACAATGGGGGTCGTAGTTTACTTAAACTTGAAGAACAAAAAATTGGCGAATGGTACTGTTTGGATGCTTTGCATATATGTTTCTTAGACTATATAGAAGCAATATATACAATTTTTTCAACCGTCTACATGATCCATTCATTGTTCTACTTGTCGAAATTTACAAATAATTTCCTTTAAAGGATTAACAATGGGGCTCGTAGTTCACTTAAACTTGAAGAACAAAAAATTTGCGAATTGTACTGTTTGGATGCTTTGCATATATGTTTCGTAGACTACATAGAAGCAATATATACAATTTTTTCAACCGTCTACATGATCCATTCATTGTTCTACTTGTCGAAATTTACAAATAATTTCCTTTAAAGGATTAACAATGGGGCTCGTAGTTCACTTAAACTTGAAGTACAAAAAATTGGCGAATTGTACTGTTTGGATGCTTTGCATATATGTTTCGTAGACTATATAGAAGCAATATATACAATTTTTTCAACCGTCTACATGATCCATTCATTGTTCTACTTGTCGAAATTTACAAATAATTTCCTTTAAAGGATTAACAATGGGGCTCGTAGTTCACTTATACTTGAAGAACAAAAAATTGGCGAATTGTACTGTTTTTATGCTTTGCACAGATGTTTCTTAGACTATTTAGAAGCAATATATAGAAAGATTTCACCCGTCTACCTGTACTATTCATTGTTCTACTTGTCGAAATTTACAAATAATTTCCGATAAAGGATTAACCATTGGGGCTCATTGTTCAGTTAAACTTGAAGAACAAAAAATTCGCGAATTGTACTGTTTGGATGCTTTGCATATATGTTTCTTAGACTATATAGAAGCAATATATACAAAGATTTCAACCGTCTACCTGTTCCATTCATTGTTCTACTTGTCGAAAGTTACAAATAATTTCCTTTAAAGGATTAACAATGGGGCTCGTAGTTCTCTTAAACTTGAAGAACATAAAATTGGCGAATGGTACTGTTTGGATGCTTTGCATATATGTTTCTTAGACTATATAAAAGCAATATATACATTGATTTCAACCGGCTACCTGTTCCATTCATTGTTCTACTTGTCGAAATTTACAAATAATTTCCGATAAAGGATTAACCATTGGGGCTCATTGTTCACTTAAACTTGAAGAACAAAAAATTGGCGAATTGTACTGTTTGGATGCTTTGCGTACATGTTTCTTAGTCTATATGGAAGCAATATATACAAGGATTTCAACCGTCTACCTGTTCCATTCACTGTTCTACTTGTCGAAAGTTACAAATAATTTCCGTTAAGGGATTAACAATGGGGATCGTAGTTCACTTAAACTTGAAGAACAATAAATTGGCGAATTGTACTGTTTGGATGCTTTGCATATATGTTTCTTAGACTATATAGAAGCAATATATACAATGTTTTCAACCGTCTACATGATCCATTCATTGTTCTACTTGTCGAAATTTACAAATAATTTCCGATAAAGGATTAACCATTGGGGCTCATTGTTCACTTAAACTTGAAGAACAAAAAATTGGCGAAATGTACTGTTTGGATTCTTGCATATATGTTTCTTAGACTATATAGAAGCAATATATACAAAGATTTCAACCGGCTACCAGTTCCATTCATTGTTCTACTTGTCGAAAGTTACAAATAATTTCCTTTAAAGGATTAACAATGGGGCTCGTTGTTCACTTAAACTTGAAGAACAATAAATTGGCGAATTGTACTGTTTGGATGCTTTGCATATAGGTTTCTTAGACTATATAGAAGCAATATATGCAAAGAATTCAACCGTCTACCTGTTCCATTCATTGTTCTACTTGTAGAAAGTTACAAATAATTTCCATTTCATGATTATCAATGGGGCTCGCTGTTCACTTAAACTTGAAGAACAAAAAATTGGCGAATGTTACTGTTTGGATGCTTTGCATATATGTTTCTTAGATTATATACAAGCAATATATACAAAGATTTCAACCGTCTACCTGTTACATTCATTGTTCTGCTTGTCGAAAATTACAAATAATTTCCTTTAAAGGATTAACAATGGGGCTCGTTGTTCACTTAAACTTGAAGAACAATAAATAGGCGAATTTTACTGTTTGGATGCTTTGCATATATGTTTCTTAGACTATTTAGAAGAAATATATAGAAAGATTTCACCCGTATACCTGTACTATTCATTGTTCTACTTGTAGAAAGTTACAAATAATTTTCATTTCATGATTATCAATGGGGCTCGCTGTTCACTTAAACTTGAAGAACAAAAAATTGGCGATTGTTACTGTTTAGATGCTTTGCATATAGGTTTCGTAGACTATATAGAAGCAACATATACAAAGATTTCAACCGTCTACCTGATCCATTCATTGTTCTACTTGTCGAAATTTACAAATAATTTCCTTTAAAGGATTAACAACGGGGCTCGTAGTTCACTTAAACTTGAAGAACACAAAATTGGCGAATGGTACTGTTTGGATGCTTTGCGTAAATGTTTCTTAGACTATATGGAAGCAATATATACAAAGATATCAACCGTCTACGTGTTCCAATCATTGTTCTACTTGTCGAAATTTACAAATAATCTCCTTTAAAGGATTAACAATGGGGCTCGTAGTTCACTTAAACTTGATGAACAAAAAATTGGCGAATTGTACTGTTTAGATGCTTCGCATATAGGTTTCTTAGACTATATAGAAGCAACATATACAAAGATTTCAACCGTCTACCTGTTCTATTCATTGTTCATCTTGTCGAAAGTTACAAATAATTTCCGTTTCATGATTATCAATGGGCCTCGGTGTTCACTTAAACTTGAAGAACAAAAAATTGGCGACTGGCACTGGTTGGATGCTTTCCATATATGTTTCTTAGACTATATAGAAGCAATGTATAAAAAGATTTCATCCGTCTACGTGTTCCAATCATTGTTCTACTTGTCGAAATTTACAAATAATCTCCTTTAAAGGATTAACAATGGGGCTCGTAGTTCACTTAAACTTGATGAACAAAAAATTGGCGAATTGTACTGTTTGGATGCTTTGCATATATGTTTCTTAGACTATTTAGAAGCAATATATAGGAAGAATTCCCCCGTCTACCTGTACTATTCATTATTCTACTTGTAGAAAGTTACAAATAATTTCCATTTCATGATTATCAATGGGGCTCGTTCTTCACTTAAAATTGAAGAACAAAAAATTGGCGAATGGTACTGTTTGGATGCTTTGCATATATGTTTCTTAGATTATATAGAAGCAATATATACAAAGATTTCAAACGTCTACCTGTTCCATTCATTGTTCTACTTGTCGAAAGTTACAAACAATTTCCGTCAAGGGATTAACAATGGGGATCGTAGTTTACTTAAACTTGAAGAACAAAAAAGTGGCGAATGGTACTGTTTGGATGCTTTGCATATATGTTTCTTAGACTATATAGAAGCAATATATACAATGATTTCAACCGTCTACCTATTTCATTCATTGTTCTACTTGCCGAAATTTACAAATAATTTCCTTTAAAGGATTAACAATGGGGCTCGTAGTTCACTTAAACATGAAGAACAAAAAATTGGCGAATGGTACTGTTTGGATGCTTTGCATATATGTTTCTTAGACTATATAGAAGCAATATATACAAAGATTTCAACCGTCTACGTGTTCCAATCATTGTTCTACTTGTCGAAATTTACAAATAATTTCCTTTAAAGGATTAACAATGGGGCTCGTTGTTCACTTAAACTTGAAGAACAATAAATTGGCGAATTGTACTGTTTGGATGCTTTGCATATATGTTTCGTAGATTATATAGAAGCAATATATACAATGATTTCAACCGTCTACCTGTTCCATTCATTGTTCTACTTGTTGAAAATTACAAATAATTTCCGATAAAGGATTAACCATTGGCGCTCATTGTTCACTTAAACTTGAAGAACAAAAAATTGGCGAATGGTACTGTTTGGATGCTTTGGATATATGTTTCTTAGACTATAAGGAAGCAATATATACATTGATTTCAAGCGTCTACCTGTTCCATTCATTGTTCTACTTGTCGAAAGTTACAAACAATTTCCGTCAAGGGATTAACAATGGGGATCGTAGTTTACTTAAACTTGATGAACAAAAAAGTGGCGAATGGTACTGTTTGGATGCTTTGCATATATGTTTCTTAGACTATATAGAAGCAATATATACAATGATTTCAACCGTCTACCTATTTCATTCATTGTTCTACTTGCCGAAATTTACAAATAATTTCCTTTAAAGGATTAACAATGGGGCTCGTAGTTCACTTAAACATGAAGAACAAAAAATTGGCGAATGGTACTGTTTGGATGCTTTGCATATATGTTTCTTAGACTATATAGAAGCAATATATACAAAGATTTCAACCGTCTACGTGTTCCAATCATTGTTCTACTTGTCGAAATTTACAAATAATTTCCTTTAAAGGATTAACAATGGGGCTCGTTGTTCACTTAAACTTGAAGAACAATAAATTGGCGAATTGTACTGTTTGGATGCTTTGCATATATGTTTCGTAGATTATATAGAAGCAATATATACAATGATTTCAACCGTCTACCTGTTCCATTCATTGTTCTACTTGTTGAAAATTACAAATAATTTCCGATAAAGGATTAACCATTGGCGCTCATTGTTCACTTAAACTTGAAGAACAAAAAATTGGCGAATGGTACTGTTTGGATGCTTTGGATATATGTTTCTTAGACTATAAGGAAGCAATATATACATTGATTTCAACCGTCTACCTGTTCCATTCATTGTTCTACTTGTCGAAAGTTACAAACAATTTCCGTCAAGGGATTAACAATGGGGATCGTAGTTTACTTAAACTTGATGAACAAAAAAGTGGCGAATGGTACTGTTTGGATGCTTTGCATATATGTTTCTTAGACTATATAGAAGCAATATATACAATGATTTCAACCGTCTACCTATTTCATTCATTGTTCTACTTGCCGAAATTTACAAATAATTTCCTTTAAAGGATTAACAATGGGGCTCGTAGTTCACTTAAACATGAAGAACAAAAAATTGGCGAATGGTACTGTTTGGATGCTTTGCATATATGTTTCTTAGACTATATAGAAGCAATATATACAAAGATTTCAACCGTCTACCTGTTCCATTCATTGTTCTACTTGTCGCAAGTTACAAATAATTTCCGTTAAAGTATTAACAATGGGGCTCGCTGTTCACTTAAACTTGAAGATCAAATAATTGGCGAATTGTACTGTTTGGATGATTTGCATATATATTTCTTAGACTATATAGAAGCAATATGTACAAAGATTTCAACCGTCTACCTGTTCCATTCATTGTTCTACTTGTCGAAAGTTACAAATAATTTCCGTTAAGGGATTAACAATGGGTATCGTAGTTTAGTTAAACTTGAAGAACAAGAAATTGGCGAATTGTACTGTTTGGATGATTTGCATATATGTTTCTTAGACTATATAGAAGCAATATATACAAAGATTTCAACCGTCTACCTGTTCTATTCATTGTTCTACTTGTCGAAAGTTACAAATAATTTCCATTAAAGGATTAACAATGGGGCTCGTTGTTCACTTAAACTTGAAGAACAATAAATTGGCGAATTGTACTGTTTGGATGCTTTGCATATATGTTTCTTAGACTATATAGAAGCAATATATACAAAGATTTCAACCGTCTACCTGTTCCATTCATTGTTCTACTTGTCGAAAGTTACAAATAATTTCCGTTAAGGGATTAACAATGGGTATCGTAGTTTAGTTAAACTTGAAGAACAAGAAATTGGCGAATTGTACTGTTTGGATGCTTTGCATATATGTTTCTTAGACTATAAAGAAGCAATATATACAAAGATTTCAAGCGTCTACCTGTTCCATTCATTGTTCTACTTGTCGAAAGTTACAAACAATTTCCGTCAAGGGATTAACAATGGGGATCGTAGTTTACTTAAACTTGATGAACAAAAAAGTGGCGAATGGTACTGTTTGGATGCTTTGCATATATGTTCCTTATACTATATAGAGGCAATATATACAAAGATTTCAACCGTCTACCTGTTCCAGTCAATGTTCTACTTGTCGAAAGTTACAAATAGTTTCCGTTAAGGGATTAACAATGGGGATCGTAGTTCACTTAAACTTGAAGAACAAAAAATTGGCGAATTGTACTGTTTGGATGCTTTGTGTACATGTTTCTTAGACTATATGGAAGCAATATATACAAAGATTTCAACCGTCTACGTGTTCCAATCATTGTTCTACTTGTCGAAATTTACAAATAATTTCCTTTAAAGGATTAACAATGGGGCTCGTTGTTCACTTAAACTTGAAGAACAAAAAAGTGGCGTATGGTACTGTTTGGATGCTTTGCATATATGTTTCTTAGACTATAAAGAAGCAATATATACATTGATTTCAACCGTCTACCTGTTCCATTCATTGTTCTACTTGTCGCAAGTTACAAATAATTTCCGTTAAAGTATTAACAATGGGGCTCGCTGTTCACTTAAACTTGAAGATCAAATAATTGGCGAATTGTACTGTTTGGATGATTTGCATATATATTTCTTAGACTATATAGAAGCAATATGTACAAAGATTTCAACCGTCTACCTGTTCCATTCATTGTTCTACTTGTCGAAAGTTACAAATAATTTCCGTTAAGGGATTAACAATGGGTATCGTAGTTTAGTTAAACTTGAAGAACAAGAAATTGGCGAATTGTACTGTTTGGATGATTTGCATATATGTTTCTTAGACTATATAGAAGCAATATATACAAAGATTTCAACCGTCTACCTGTTCTATTCATTGTTCTACTTGTCGAAAGTTACAAATAATTTCCATTAAAGGATTAACAATGGGGCTCGTTGTTCACTTAAACTTGAAGAACAATAAATTGGCGAATTGTACTGTTTGGATGCTTTGCATATATGTTTCTTAGACTATATAGAAGCAATATATACAATGATTTCAACAGTCTACCTGTTCCATTCATTGTTCTACTTGTCGAAATTTACAAATAATTTCCTTTAAAGGATTAACAATGGGGCTCGTAGTTCACTTAAACTTGAAGAACAAAAAATTGGCGAATGGTACTGTTTGGATGCTTTGCATATATGTTTCTTAGACTATATAGAAGCAATATATACAATGATTTCAACAGTCTACCTGTTCCATTCATTGTTCTACTTGTCGAAAGTTACAATTAATTTCCGTTAAAGGATTAACAATGGGGCTCGTAGTTCACTTAAACTTGAAGTACAAAAAATTGGCGAATTGTACTGTTTGGATGTTTTGCATATATGTTTCGTAGACTATATAGAAGCAATATATACAAAGATTTCAACCGTCTACCTTTTTCATTCATTGTTCTACTTGTCGAAAGTTACAAATAATTTCCGATAACGGATTAACCATTTGGGCTCATTGTTCACTTAAACTTGAAGAACAAAAAATTGGCGAATTGTACTGTTTGGATGCTTTGCATATATGTTTCTTAGACTACATAGAAGCAATATATTCAAAGATTTCAACCGGCTACCTGTTCCATTCATTGTTCTACTTGTCGAAATTTACAAATAATTTCCGATAAAGGATTAACCATTGGGGCTCATTGTTCACTTAAACTTGAAGAACAAAAAATTGGCGAATTGTACTGTTTGGATGCTTTGCATATATGTTTCTTAGACTATATAAAAGCAATATATACAAAGATTTTAACCATCTACCTGTTCCATTCATTGTTCTACTTGTCGAAAGTTACAAATAATTTCCGATAACGGATTAACCATTGGGGCTCATTGTTCACATAAACTTGAAGAACAAAAAATTGGCGAATTGTACTGTTTGGATGCTTTGCATATATGTTTCTTAGACTATATAGAAGCAATATATACAAAGATTTCAACCGTCTACCTGTTCCATTCACTGTTCTACTTGTCGAAAGTTACAAATAATTTCCGTTAAGGGATTAACAATGGGGATCGTAGTTCACTTAAACTTGAAGAACAAAAAATTGGCGAATTGTACTGTTTGGATGCTTTGCGTACATGTTTCTTAGACTATATGGAAGCAATATATACAAAGATTTCAACCGTCTACGTGTTCCAATCATTGTTCTACTTGTCGAAATTTACAAATAATTTCCTTTAAAGGATTAACAATGGGGCTCGTTGTTCACTTAAACTTGAAGAACAAAAAAGTGGCGTATGGTACTGTTTGGATGCTTTGCATATATGTTTCTTAGACTATAAAGAAGCAATATATACATTGATTTCAACCGTCTACCTGTTCCATTCATTGCTCTACTTGTCGCAAGTTACAAATAATTTCCGTTAAGGGATTAACAATGGGGATCGTAGTTTACTTAAACTTGAAGAACAAGAAATTGGCGAATTGTACTGTTTGGATGATTTGCATATATGTTTCTTAGACTATATAGAAGCAATATATACAATGATTTCAACCGTCTACCTATTTCATTCATTGTTCTACTTGCCGAAATTTACAAATAATTTCCTTTAAAGGATTAACAATGGGGCTCGTAGTTCACTTAAACATGAAGAACAAAAAATTGGCGAATGGTACTGCTTGGATGCTTTGCATATATGTTTCTTAGACTATATAGAAGCAATGTATACAAAGATTTCAACCGTCTACCTGTTCCATTCATTGTTCTACTTGTCGAAAGTTACAAATAATTTCCTTTAAAGGATTAACAATGGGGCTCGTTGATCACTTAAACTTGAAGAACAATAAATTGGCGAATTGTGCTGTTTTGATGCTTTGCATATATGTTTCTTAGACTATATAGAAGCAATATATACAAAGATTTCAACCGTCTACCTGTTCCATTCATTGTTCTACTTGTCGAAAGTTACAATTAATTTCCGTTAAAGGATTAACAATGGGGCTCGTAGTTCACTTAAACTTGAAGTACAAAAAATTGGCGAATTGTACTGTTTGGATGCTTTGCATATATGTTTCTTAGACTATATAGAAGCAATATATACAAAGATTTCAACCGTCTACCTTTTCCATTCATTGTTCTTCTTGTCGAAAGTTACAAATAATTTCCGATAACGGATTAACCATTGGGGCTCATTGTTCACTTAAACTTGAAGAACAAAAAATTGGCGAATTGTACTGTTTGGATGCTTTGTATATATGTTTCTTATACTATATAGAAGCAATATATACAAAGATTTCAATCGTCTACCTGTTCCATTCACTGTTCTACTTGTCGAAAAATACAAATAATTTGCGATAATGGATTAACAATGGGGCTCATTGTTCACTTAAACTTGAAGAACAAAAAATTGGCGAATTGTACTGTTTGGATGCTTTGCATATATGTTTCGTAGACTATATAGAAGCAATATATACAAATATTTTAACCGTCTAACTGTTCCATTCATTGTTCTACTTGTCGAAAGTTACAAATAATTTCCGATAACGGTTTAACCATTGGGGCTCATTGCTCACTTAAACTTGAAGAACAAAAAATTGGCGAATTGTACTGTTTGGATGCTTTGCATATATGTTTCTTATACTATATAGAGGCAATATATACAAAGATTTCAGCCGTCTACCTGTTCCAGTCACTGTTCTACTTGTCGAAAGTTACAAATAGTTTCCGTTAAGGGATTAACAATGGGGATCGTAGTTCACTTAAACTTGAAGAACAAAAAATTGGCGAATTGTACTGTTTGGATGCTTTGTGTACATGTTTCTTAGACTATATGGAAGCAATATATACAAAGATTTCAACCGTCTACGTGTTCCAATCATTGTTCTACTTGTCGAAATTTACAAATAATTTCCTTTAAAGGATTAACAATGGGGCTCGTTGTTCACTTAAACTTGAAGAACAAAAAAGTGGCGTATGGTACTGTTTGGATGCTTTGCATATATGTTTCTTAGACTATAAAGAAGCAATATATACAAAGATTTCAAGCGTCTACCTGTTCCATTCATTGTTCTACTTGTCGAAAGTTACAAACAATTTCCGTCAAGGGATTAACAATGGGGATCGTAGTTTACTTAAACTTGATGAACAAAAAAGTGGCGAATGGTACTGTTTGGATGCTTTGCATATATGTTTCTTAGACTATATAGAAGCAATATATACAAAGATTTCAACCGTCTACCTGTTCCATTCACTGTTCTACTTGTCGAAAGTTACAAATAATTTCCGTTAAGGGATTAACAATGGGGATCGTAGTTCACTTAAACTTGAAGAACAAAAAATTGGCGAATTGTACTGTTTGGATGCTTTGCATATATGTTTCTTAGACTATATAGAAGCAATATATACAAAGATTTCAACCGTCTACCTGTTCCATTCATTGTTCTACTTGTCGAAATTTACAAATAATTTCCTTTAAAGGATTAACAATGGGGCTCGTTGTTCACTTAAACTTGAAGAACAAAAAAGTGGCGTATGGTACTGTTTGGATGCTTTGCATATATGTTTCTTAGACTATAAAGAAGCAATATATACATTGATTTCAACCGTCTACCTGTTCCATTCATTGTTCTACTTGTCGCAAGTTACAAATAATTTCCGTTAAAGTATTAACAATGGGGCTCGCTGTTCACTTAAACTTGAAGATCAAATAATTGGCGAATTGTACTGTTTGGATGATTTGCATATATATTTCTTAGACTATATAGAAGCAATATGTACAAAGATTTCAACCGTCTACCTGTTCCATTCATTGTTCTACTTGTCGAAAGTTACAAATAATTTCCGTTAAGGGATTAACAATGGGTATCGTAGTTTAGTTAAACTTGAAGAACAAGAAATTGGCGAATTGTACTGTTTGGATGATTTGCATATATGTTTCTTAGACTATATAGAAGCAATATATACAAAGATTTCAACCGTCTACCTGTTCTATTCATTGTTCTACTTGTCGAAAGTTACAAATAATTTCCATTAAAGGATTAACAATGGGGCTCGTTGTTCACTTAAACTTGAAGAACAATAAATTGGCGAATTGTACTGTTTGGATGCTTTGCATATATGTTTCTTAGACTATATAGAAGCAATATATACAATGATTTCAACAGTCTACCTGTTCCATTCATTGTTCTACTTGTCGAAATTTACAAATAATTTCCTTTAAAGGATTAACAATGGGGCTCGTAGTTCACTTAAACTTGAAGAACAAAAAATTGGCGAATGGTACTGTTTGGATGCTTTGCATATATGTTTCTTAGACTATATAGAAGCAATATATACAATGATTTCAACAGTCTACCTGTTCCATTCATTGTTCTACTTGTCGAAAGTTACAATTAATTTCCGTTAAAGGATTAACAATGGGGCTCGTAGTTCACTTAAACTTGAAGTACAAAAAATTGGCGAATTGTACTGTTTGGATGTTTTGCATATATGTTTCGTAGACTATATAGAAGCAATATATACAAAGATTTCAACCGTCTACCTTTTTCATTCATTGTTCTACTTGTCGAAAGTTACAAATAATTTCCGATAACGGATTAACCATTTGGGCTCATTGTTCACTTAAACTTGAAGAACAAAAAATTGGCGAATTGTACTGTTTGGATGCTTTGCATATATGTTTCTTAGACTACATAGAAGCAATATATTCAAAGATTTCAACCGGCTACCTGTTCCATTCATTGTTCTACTTGTCGAAATTTACAAATAATTTCCGATAAAGGATTAACCATTGGGGCTCATTGTTCACTTAAACTTGAAGAACAAAAAATTGGCGAATTGTACTGTTTGGATGCTTTGCATATATGTTTCTTAGACTATATAAAAGCAATATATACAAAGATTTTAACCATCTACCTGTTCCATTCATTGTTCTACTTGTCGAAAGTTACAAATAATTTCCGATAACGGATTAACCATTGGGGCTCATTGTTCACATAAACTTGAAGAACAAAAAATTGGCGAATTGTACTGTTTGGATGCTTTGCATATATGTTTCTTAGACTATATAGAAGCAATATATACAAAGATTTCAACCGTCTACCTGTTCCATTCACTGTTCTACTTGTCGAAAGTTACAAATAATTTCCGTTAAGGGATTAACAATGGGGATCGTAGTTCACTTAAACTTGAAGAACAAAAAATTGGCGAATTGTACTGTTTGGATGCTTTGCGTACATGTTTCTTAGACTATATGGAAGCAATATATACAAAGATTTCAACCGTCTACGTGTTCCAATCATTGTTCTACTTGTCGAAATTTACAAATAATTTCCTTTAAAGGATTAACAATGGGGCTCGTTGTTCACTTAAACTTGAAGAACAAAAAAGTGGCGTATGGTACTGTTTGGATGCTTTGCATATATGTTTCTTAGACTATAAAGAAGCAATATATACATTGATTTCAACCGTCTACCTGTTCCATTCATTGCTCTACTTGTCGCAAGTTACAAATAATTTCCGTTAAGGGATTAACAATGGGGATCGTAGTTTACTTAAACTTGAAGAACAAGAAATTGGCGAATTGTACTGTTTGGATGATTTGCATATATGTTTCTTAGACTATATAGAAGCAATATATACAATGATTTCAACCGTCTACCTATTTCATTCATTGTTCTACTTGCCGAAATTTACAAATAATTTCCTTTAAAGGATTAACAATGGGGCTCGTAGTTCACTTAAACATGAAGAACAAAAAATTGGCGAATGGTACTGCTTGGATGCTTTGCATATATGTTTCTTAGACTATATAGAAGCAATGTATACAAAGATTTCAACCGTCTACCTGTTCCATTCATTGTTCTACTTGTCGAAAGTTACAAATAATTTCCTTTAAAGGATTAACAATGGGGCTCGTTGATCACTTAAACTTGAAGAACAATAAATTGGCGAATTGTGCTGTTTTGATGCTTTGCATATATGTTTCTTAGACTATATAGAAGCAATATATACAAAGATTTCAACCGTCTACCTGTTCCATTCATTGTTCTACTTGTCGAAAGTTACAATTAATTTCCGTTAAAGGATTAACAATGGGGCTCGTAGTTCACTTAAACTTGAAGTACAAAAAATTGGCGAATTGTACTGTTTGGATGCTTTGCATATATGTTTCTTAGACTATATAGAAGCAATATATACAAAGATTTCAACCGTCTACCTTTTCCATTCATTGTTCTTCTTGTCGAAAGTTACAAATAATTTCCGATAACGGATTAACCATTGGGGCTCATTGTTCACTTAAACTTGAAGAACAAAAAATTGGCGAATTGTACTGTTTGGATGCTTTGTATATATGTTTCTTATACTATATAGAAGCAATATATACAAAGATTTCAATCGTCTACCTGTTCCATTCACTGTTCTACTTGTCGAAAAATACAAATAATTTGCGATAATGGATTAACAATGGGGCTCATTGTTCACTTAAACTTGAAGAACAAAAAATTGGCGAATTGTACTGTTTGGATGCTTTGCATATATGTTTCGTAGACTATATAGAAGCAATATATACAAATATTTTAACCGTCTAACTGTTCCATTCATTGTTCTACTTGTCGAAAGTTACAAATAATTTCCGATAACGGTTTAACCATTGGGGCTCATTGCTCACTTAAACTTGAAGAACAAAAAATTGGCGAATTGTACTGTTTGGATGCTTTGCATATATGTTTCTTATACTATATAGAGGCAATATATACAAAGATTTCAACCGTCTACCTGTTCCAGTCACTGTTCTACTTGTCGAAAGTTACAAATAGTTTCCGTTAAGGGATTAACAATGGGGATCGTAGTTCACTTAAACTTGAAGAACAAAAAATTGGCGAATTGTACTGTTTGGATGCTTTGTGTACATGTTTCTTAGACTATATGGAAGCAATATATACAAAGATTTCAACCGTCTACGTGTTCCAATCATTGTTCTACTTGTCGAAATTTACAAATAATTTCCTTTAAAGGATTAACAATGGGGCTCGTTGTTCACTTAAACTTGAAGAACAAAAAAGTGGCGTATGGTACTGTTTGGATGCTTTGCATATATGTTTCTTAGACTATAAAGAAGCAATATATACATTGATTTCAACCGTCTACCTGTTCCATTCATTGTTCTACTTGTCGCAAGTTACAAATAATTTCCGTTAAAGTATTAACAATGGGGCTCGCTGTTCACTTAAACTTGAAGATCAAATAATTGGCGAATTGTACTGTTTGGATGATTTGCATATATATTTCTTAGACTATATAGAAGCAATATGTACAAAGATTTCAACCGTCTACCTGTTCCATTCATTGTTCTACTTGTCGAAAGTTACAAATAATTTCCGTTAAGGGATTAACAATGGGGATCGTAGTTTAGTTAAACTTGAAGAACAAGAAATTGGCGAATTGTACTGTTTGGATGATTTGCATATATGTTTCTTAGACTATATAGAAGCAATATATACAAAGATTTCAACCGTCTACCTGTTCCATTCATTGTCCTACTTGGCGAAAGTTACAAATAATTTCCTTTAAAGGATTAACAATGGGGCTCGTTGTTCACTTAAACTTGAAGAACAATAAATTGGCGAATTGTACTGTTTGGATGCTTTGCATATATGTTTCTTAGACTATATAGAAGCAATATATACAAAGATTTCAACCGTCTACCTGTTCCATTCACTGTTCTACTTGTCGAAAGTTACAATTAATTTCCGTTAAAGGATTAACAATGGGGCTCGTCGTTCACTTAAACTTGAAGAACAAAAAATTGGCGAGTGGTACTGTTTGGATGCTTTGCATATATGTTTCTTAGACTATATAGAAGCAATATATTCAAAGATTTCAACCGTCTACCTGTTCCATTCATTGCTCTACTTGTCGCAAGTTACAAATAATTTCCGTTAAGGGATTAACAATGGGGATCGTAGTTTACTTAAACTTGAAGAACAAGAAATTGGCGATTTGTACTGTTTGGATGATTTGCATATATGTTTCTTAGACTATATAGAAGCAATATATACAATGATTTCAACCGTCTACCTATTTCATTCATTGTTCTACTTGCCGAAATTTACAAATAATTTCCTTTAAAGGATTAACAACGGGGCTCGTAGTTCACTTAAACATGAAGAACAAAAAATTGGCGAATGGTACTGTTTGGATGCTTTGCATATATGTTTCTTAGACTATATAGAAGCAATATATACAAAGATTTCAACCGTCTACCTGTTCCATTCATTGTTCTACTTGTCGAAAGTTACAAATAATTTCCTTTAAAGGATTAACAATGGGGCTCGTTGTTCACTTAAACTTGAAGAACAATAAATTGGCGAATTGTGCTGTTTGGATGCTTTGCATATATGTTTCTTAGACTATATAGAAGCAATATATACAAAGATTTCAACCGTCTACCTGTTCCATTCATTGTTCTACTTGTCGAAAGTTACAATTAATTTCCGTTAAAGGATTAACAATGGGGCTCGTAGTTCACTTAAACTTGAAGTACAAAAAATTGGCGAATTGTACTGTTTGGATGCTTTGCATATATGTTTCTTAGACTATATAGAAGCAATATATACAAAGATTTCAACCGTCTACCTTTTCCATTCATTGTTCTTCTTGTCGAAAGTTACAAATAATTTCCGATAACGGATTAACCATTTGGGCTCATTGTTCACTTAATCTTGAAGAACAAAAAATTGGCGAATTGTACTGTTTGGATGCTTTGCATATATGTTTCTTAGACTACATAGAAGCAATATATACAAAGATTTCAACCGGCTACCTGTTCCATTCATTGTTCTACTTGTCGAAATTTACAAATAATTTCCGATAAAGGATTAACCATTGGGGCTCATTGTTCACTTAAACTTGAAGAACAAAAAATTGGCGAATTGTACTGTTTGGATGCTTTGCATATATGTTTCTTAGACTATATAGAAGCAATATATACAAAGATTTCAACCATCTACCTGTTCCATTCATTGTTCTACTTGTCGAAAGTTACAAATAATTTCCGATAACGGATTAACCATTGGGGCTCATTGTTCACATAAACTTGAAGAACAAAAAATTGGCGAATTGTACTGTTTGGATGCTTTGCATATATGTTTCTTAGACTATATAGAAGCAATATATACAAAGATTTCAACCGTCTACCTGTTCCATTCACTGTTCTACTTGTCGAAAGTTACAAATAATTTCCGTTAAGGGATTAACAATGGGGATCGTAGTTCACTTAAACTTGAAGAACAAAAAATTGGCGAATTGTACTGTTTGGATGCTTTGCATATATGTTTCTTAGACTATATAGAAGCAATATATACAAAGATTTCAACCGTCTACCTGTTCCATTCACTGTTCTACTTGTCGAAAGTTACAAATAATTTCCGTTAAGGGATTAACAATGGGGATCGTAGTTCACTTAAACTTGAAGAACAAAAAATTGGCGAATTGTACTGTTTGGATGCTTTGCGTACATGTTTCTTAGACTATATGGAAGCAATATATACAAAGATTTCAACCGTCTACGTGTTCCAATCATTGTTCTACTTGTCGAAATTTACAAATAATTTCCTTTAAAGGATTAACAATGGGGCTCGTTGTTCACTTAAACTTGAAGAACAAAAAAGTGGCGTATGGTACTGTTTGGATGCTTTGCATATATGTTTCTTAGACTATAAAGAAGCAATATATACATTGATTTCAACCGTCTACCTGTTCCATTCATTGTTCTACTTGTCGCAAGTTACAAATAATTTCCGTTAAGGTATTAACAATGGGGATCGTAGTTTACTTAAACTTGAAGAACAAGAAATTGGCGAATTGTACTGTTTGGATGATTTGCATATATGTTTCTTAGACTATATAGAAGCAATATATACAATGATTTCAACCGTCTACCTATTTCATTCATTGTTCTACTTGCCGAAATTTACAGATAATTTCCTTTAAAGGATTAACAATGGGGCTCGTAGTTCACTTAAACATGAAGAACAAAAAATTGGCGAATGGTACTGTTTGAATGCTTTGCATATATGTTTCTTAGACTATATAGAAGCAATATATACAAAGATTTCAACCGTCTACCTGTTCCATTCATTGTTCTACTTGTCGAAAGTTACAATTAATTTCCGTTAAAGGATTAACAATGGGGCTCGTAGTTCACTTAAACTTGAAGAACAAAAAATTGGCGAATTGTACTGTTTGGATGCTTTGCATATATGTTTCTTAGACTATATAGAAGCAATATATACAAAGATTTCAACCGTCTACCTGTTCCATTCACTGTTCTACTTGTCGAAAGTTACAAATAATTTCCGTTAAGGGATTAACAATGGGGATCGTAGTTCACTTAAACTTGAAGAACAAAAAATTGGCGAATTGTACTGTTTGGATGCTTTGCGTACATGTTTCTTAGACTATATGGAAGCAATATATACAAAGATTTCAACCGTCTACGTGTTCCAATCATTGTTCTACTTGTCGAAATTTACAAATAATTTCCTTTAAAGGATTAACAATGGGGCTCGTTGTTCACTTAAACTTGAAGAACAAAAAAGTGGCGGATGGTACTGTTTGGATGCTTTGCATATATGTTTCTTAGACTATAAAGAAGCAATATATACATTGATTTCAACCGTCTACCTGTTCCATTCATTGTTCTACTTGTCGCAAGTTACAAATAATTTCCGTTAAGGTATTAACAATGGGGATCGTAGTTTACTTAAACTTGAAGAACAAGAAATTGGCGAATTGTACTGTTTGGATGATTTGCATATATGTTTCTTAGACTATATAGAAGCAATATATACATTGATTTCAACCGTCTACCTGTTCCATTCATTGTTCTACTTGTCGCAAGTTACAAATAATTTCCGTTAAGGGATTAACAATGGGGATCGTAGTTCACTTAAACTTGAAGAACAAAAAATTGGCGAATTGTACTGTTTGGATGCTTTGCGTACATGTTTCTTAGACTATATGGAAGCAATATATACAAAGATTTCAACCGTCTACGTGTTCCAATCATTGTTCTACTTGTCGAAATTTACAAATAATTTCCTTTAAAGGATTAACAATGGGGCTCGTTGTTCACTTAAACTTGAAGAACAAAAAAGTGGCGGATGGTACTGTTTGGATGCTTTGCATATATGTTTCTTAGACTATAAAGAAGCAATATATACATTGATTTCAACCGTCTACCTGTTCCATTCATTGTTCTACTTGTCGCAAGTTACAAATAATTTCCGTTAAGGTATTAACAATGGGGATCGTAGTTTACTTAAACTTGAAGAACAAGAAATTGGCGGATGGTACTGTTTGGATGCTTTGCATATATGTTTCTTAGACTATAAAGAAGCAATATATACATTGATTTCAACCGTCTACCTGTTCCATTCATTGTTCTACTTGTCGCAAGTTACAAATAATTTCCGTTAAGGGATTAACAATGGGGATCGTAGTTCACTTAAACTTGAAGAACAAAAAATTGGCGAATTGTACTGTTTGGATGCTTTGCGTACATGTTTCTTAGACTATATGGAAGCAATATATACAAAGATTTCAACCGTCTACGTGTTCCAATCATTGTTCTACTTGTCGAAATTTACAAATAATTTCCTTTAAAGGATTAACAATGGGGCTCGTTGTTCACTTAAACTTGAAGAACAAAAAAGTGGCGTATGGTACTGTTTGGATGCTTTGCATATATGTTTCTTAGACTATAAAGAAGCAATATATACATTGATTTCAACCGTCTACCTGTTCCATTCATTGTTCTACTTGTCGCAAGTTACAAATAATTTCCGTTAAGGTATTAACAATGGGGATCGTAGTTTACTTAAACTTGAAGAACAAGAAATTGGCGAATTGTACTGTTTGGATGATTTGCATATATGTTTCTTAGACTATATAGAAGCAATATATACAATGATTTCAACCGTCTACCTATTTCATTCATTGTTCTACTTGCCGAAATTTACAGATAATTTCCTTTAAAGGATTAACAATGGGGCTCGTAGTTCACTTAAACATGAAGAACAAAAAATTGGCGAATGGTACTGTTTGAATGCTTTGCATATATGTTTCTTAGACTATATAGAAGCAATATATACAAAGATTTCAACCGTCTACCTGTTCCATTCATTGTTCTACTTGTCGAAAGTTACAATTAATTTCCGTTAAAGGATTAACAATGGGGCTCGTAGTTCACTTAAACTTGAAGAACAAAAAATTGGCGAATTGTACTGTTTGGATGCTTTGCATATATGTTTCTTAGACTATATAGAAGCAATATATACAAAGATTTCAACCGTCTACCTGTTCCATTCACTGTTCTACTTGTCGAAAGTTACAAATAATTTCCGTTAAGGGATTAACAATGGGGATCGTAGTTCACTTAAACTTGAAGAACAAAAAATTGGCGAATTGTACTGTTTGGATGCTTTGCGTACATGTTTCTTAGACTATATGGAAGCAATATATACAAAGATTTCAACCGTCTACGTGTTCCAATCATTGTTCTACTTGTCGAAATTTACAAATAATTTCCTTTAAAGGATTAACAATGGGGCTCGTTGTTCACTTAAACTTGAAGAACAAAAAAGTGGCGGATGGTACTGTTTGGATGCTTTGCATATATGTTTCTTAGACTATAAAGAAGCAATATATACATTGATTTCAACCGTCTACCTGTTCCATTCATTGTTCTACTTGTCGCAAGTTACAAATAATTTCCGTTAAGGTATTAACAATGGGGATCGTAGTTTACTTAAACTTGAAGAACAAGAAATTGGCGAATTGTACTGTTTGGATGATTTGCATATATGTTTCTTAGACTATATAGAAGCAATATATACAATGATTTCAACCGTCTACCTATTTCATTCATTGTTCTACTTGCCGAAATTTACAGATAATTTCCTTTAAAGGATTAACAATGGCGCTCGTAGTTCACTTAAACATGAAGAACAAAAAATTGGCGAATGGTACTGTTTGAATGCTTTGCATATATGTTTCTTAGACTATATAGAAGCAATATATACAAAGATTTCAACCGTCTACCTGTTCCATTCATTGTTCTACTTGTCGAAAGTTACAAATAATTTCCTTTAAAGGATTAACAATGGGGCTCGTTGTTCACTTAAACTTGAAGAACAATAAATTGGCGAATTGTGCTGTTTGGATGCTTTGCATTTATGTTTCTTAGACTATATAGAAGCAATATATACAAAGATTTCAACCGTCTACCTGTTCCATTCATTGTTCTACTTGTCGAAAGTTACAATTAATTTCCGTTAAAGGATTAACAATGGGGCTCGTAGTTCACTTAAACTTGAAGTACAAAAAATTGGCGAATTTTACTGTTTGGATGCTTTGCATATATGTTCCTTAGACTATATAGAAGCAATATATACAAAGATTTCAACCGTCTACCTGTTCCATTCACTGTTCTACTTGTCGAAAATTACAGATAATTTCCGATAAAGGATTAACAATGGGGCTCATTGTTCACTTAAACTTGAAGGACAAAAAATTGGCGAATGGTACTGTTTGAATGCTTTGCATATATGTTTCTTAGACTATATAGAAGCAATATATACAAAGATTTCAACCGTCTACCTGTTCCATTCATTGTTCTACTTGTCGAAAGTTACAAATAATTTCCTTTAAAGGATTAACAATGGGGCTCGTTGTTCACTTAAACTTGAAGAACAATAAATTGGCGAATTGTGCTGTTTGGATGCTTTGCATATATGTTTCTTAGACTATATAGAAGCAATATATACAAAGATTTCAACCGTCTACCTGTTCCATTCATTGTTCTACTTGTCGAAAGTTACAATTAATTTCCGTTAAAGGATTAACAATGGGGCTCGTAGTTCACTTAAACTTGAAGTACAAAAAATTGGCGAATTGTACTGTTTGGATGCTTTGCATATATGTTCCTTAGACTATATAGAAGCAATATATACAAAGATTTCAACCGTCTACCTGTTCCATTCACTGTTCTACTTGTCGAAAGTTACAAATAATTTCCGTTAAGGGATTAACAATGGGGATCGTAGTTCACTTAAACTTGAAGAACAAAAAATTGGCGAATTGTACTGTTTGGATGCTTTGCGTACATGTTTCTTAGACTATATGGAAGCAATATATACAAAGATTTCAACCGTCTACGTGTTCCAATCATTGTTCTACTTGTCGAAATTTACAAATAATTTCCGTTAAGGGATTAACAATGGGGATCGTAGTTCACTTAAACTTGAAGAACAAAAAATTGGCGAATTGTACTGTTTGGATGCTTTGCGTACATGTTTCTTAGACTATATGGAAGCAATATATACAAAGATTTCAACCGTCTACGTGTTCCAATCATTGTTCTACTTGTCGAAATTTACAAATAATTTCCTTTAAAGGATAAACAATGGGGCTCGTTGTTCACTTAAACTTGAAGAACAAAAAAGTGGCGTATGGTACTGTTTGGATGCTTTGCATATATGTTTCTTAGACTATAAAGATGCAATATATACATTGATTTCAACCGTCTACCTGTTCCATTCATTGTTCTACTTGTCGCAAGTTACAAATAATTTCCGTTAAGGGATTAACAATGGGGATCGTAGTTTACTTAAACTTGAAGAACAAGAAATTGGCGAATTGTACTGTTTGGATGATTTGCATATATGTTTCTTAGACTATATAGAAGCAATATATACAATGATTTCAACCGTCTACCTATTTCATTCATTGTTCTACTTGCCGAAATTTACAAATAATTTCCTTTAAATGATTAACAATGGGGCTCGTAGTTCACTTAAACATGAAGAACAAAAAATTGGCGAATGGTACTGTTTGAATGCTTTGCATATATGTTTCTTAGACTATATAGAAGCAACATATACAAAGATTTCAACCGTCTACCTGTTCCATTCATTGTTCTACTTGTCGAAAGTTACAAATAATTTCCTTTAAAGGATTAACAATGGGGCTCGTTGTTCACTTAAACTTGAAGAACAATAAATTGGCGAATTGTGCTGTTTGGATGCTTTGCATATATGTTTCTTAGACTATATAGAAGCAATATATACAAATATTTCAACCGTCTAAATGTTCCATTCATTGTTCTACTTGTCGAAAGTTACAAATAATTTCCGATAACGGATTAACCATTGGGGCTCATTGTTCACTTAAACTTGAAGTACAAAAAATTGGCAAATTGTACTGTTTGGATGCTTTGCATATATGTTTCTTATACTATATAGAAGCAATATATACAAAGATTTCAATCGTCTACCTGTTCCATTCACTGTTCTACTAGTCGAAAGTTACAAATATTTTCCGTTAAGGGATTAACAATGGGGATCGTAGTTCACTTAAACTTGAAGAACAAAAAATTGGCGAATTGTACTGTTTGGATGCTTTGCATATATGTTTCTTAGACTATATAGAAGCAATATATACATTGATTTCAACCGTCTACCTGTTCCACTCATTGTTCTACTTGTCGAAAGTTACAAATAATTTCCGATAACGGATTAACCATTGGGGCTCATTGTTCACTTAAACTTGAAGAACAAAAAATTGGCGAATTGTACTGTTTGGATGCTTTGCATATATGTTTCTTATACTATATAGAAGCAATATATACAAAGATTTCAACCGTCTACCTGTTCCATTCACTGTTCTACTTGTCGAAAGATACAAATAATTTCCGTTAAGGGATTAACAATGGGGATCGTAGTTTACTTAAACTTGAAGAACAAAAAATTGGCGAATTGTACTGTTTGGATGCTTTGCATAAATGTTTCTTAGACTATATAGAAGCAATATATACAATGATTTCAACAGTCTACCTGTTCCATTCATTGTTCTACTTGTCGAAATTTACAAATAATTTCCTTTAAAGGATTAACAATGGGGCTCGTAGTTCACTTAAACTTGAAGAACAAAAAATTGGCGAATGGTACTGTTTGGATGCTTTGCATATATGTTTCTTATACTATATAGAAGCAATATATACATTGATTTCAACCGGCTACCTGTTCCATTCATTGTTCTACTTGTCGAAATTTACAAATAATTTCCGATAAAGGATTAACCATTGGGGCTCATTGTTCACTTAAACTTGAAGAACAAAAAATTGGCGAATTGTACTGTTTGGATGCTTTGCATATATGTTTCTTAGACAATTTAGAAGCAATATATACAATGATTTCAACCGTCTACCTGTTCCATTCATTGTTCTACTTGCCGAAATTTACAAATAATTTCCTTTAAAGGATTAACAATGGGGCTCGTAGTTCACTTAAACTTGAAGAGCAAAAAATTGTCGAATTGTACTGTTTGGATGCTTTGCATATATGTTTCTTATACTATATAGAAGCAATATATACAAAGATTTCAATCGTCTACCTGTTCCATTCACTGTTCTACTAGTCGAAAGTTACAAATAATTTCCGTTAAGGGATTAACAATGGGGATCGTAGTTCACTTAAACTTGAAGAACAAAAAATTGGCGTATTGTACTGTTTGGATGCTTTGCATATATGTTTCTTAGACTATATAGAAGCAATATATACATTGATTTCAACCGTCTACCTGTTCCACTCATTGTTCTACTTGTCGAAAGTTACAAATAATTTCCGATAACGGATTAACCATTGGGGCTCATTGTTCACTTAAACTTGAAGAACAAAAAATTGGCGAATTGTACTGTTTGGATGCTTTGCATATATGTTTCTTATACTATATAGAAGCAATATATACAAAGATTTCAACCGTCTACCTGTTCCATTCACTGTTCTACTTGTCGAAAGATACAAATAATTTCCGTTAAGGGATTAACAATGGGGATCGTAGTTTACTTAAACTTGAAGAACAAAAAATTGGCGAATTGTACTGTTTGGATGCTTTGCATAAATGTTTCTTAGACTATATAGAAGCAATATATACAATGATTTCAACAGTCTACCTGTTCCATTCATTGTTCTACTTGTCGAAATTTACAAATAATTTCCTTTAAAGGATTAACAATGGGGCTCGTAGTTCACTTAAACTTGAAGAACAAAAAATTGGCGAATGGTACTGTTTGGATGCTTTGGATATATGTTTCTTATACTATATAGAAGCAATATATACATTGATTTCAACCGGCTACCTGTTCCATTCATTGTTCTACTTGTCGAAATTTACAAATAATTTCCGATAAAGGATTAACCATTGGGGCTCATTGTTCACTTAATCTTGAAGAACAAAAAATTGGCGAATTGTACTGTTTGGATGCTTTGCATATATGTTTCTTAGACTATTTAGAAGCAATATATACAATGATTTCAACCGTCTACCTATTCCATTCATTGTTCTACTTGCCGAAATTTACAAATAATTTCCTTTAAAGGATTAACAATGGGGCTCGTAGTTCACTTAAACTTGAAGAGCAAAAAATTGTCGAATTGTACTGTTTGGATGCTTTGCATATATGTTTCTTAGACTATATAGAAGCAATATATACAATGATTTCAACCGTCTACCTGTTCCATTCATTGTTCTACTTGTCGAAAATTACAAATAATTTCCGATAAAGGATTAACCATTGGGGCTCATTGTTCACTTAAACTTGAAGAACAAAAAATTGGCGAATTGTACTGTTTGGATGCTTTGCATATATGTTTCTTATACTATATAGAAGCAATATATACAAAGATTTCAACCGTCTACCTGTTCCATTCACTGTTCGACTTGTCGAAAGATACAAATAATTTCCGTTAAGGGATTAACAATGGGGATCGTAGTTTACTTAAACTTGAAGAACAAAAAATTGGCGAATTGTACTGTTTGGATGCTTTGCATAAATGTTTCTTAGACTATATAGAAGCAATATATACAATGATTTCAACAGTCTACCTGTTCCATTCATTGTTCTACTTGTCGAAATTTACAAATAATTTCCTTTAAAGGATTAACAATGGTGCTCGTTGTTCACTTAAACTTGAAGAACAATAAATTGGCGAATTGTACTATTTGGATGCTTTGCATATATGTTTCTTAGACTATATAGAAGCAATATATACAAAGATTTCAACCGTCTACCTGTTCCATTCATTGTTCTACTTGTCGAAAGTTACAATTAATTTCCGTTAAAGGATTAACAATGGGGCTCGTAGTTCACTTAAACTTGAAGTACAAAAAATTGGCGAATTGTACTGTTTGGATGTTTTGCATATATGTTTCGTAGACTATATAGAAGCAATATATACAAAGATTTCAACCGTCTACCTTTTTCATTCATTGTTCTACTTGTCGAAAGTTACAAATAATTTCCGATAACGGATTAACCATTTGGGCTCATTGTTCACTTAAACTTGAAGTACAAAAAATTGGCGAATTGTACTGTTTGGATGCTTTGCATATATGTTTCTTAGACTATATAGAAGCAATATATACAAAGATTTCAACCGTCTACCTTTTCCATTCATTGTTCTTCTTGTCGAAAGTTACAAATAATTTCCTTTAAAGGATTAACAATGGGGCTCGTAGTTCACTTAAACTTGAAGAACAAGAAATTGGCGAATTTTACTGTTTGGATGATTTGCATATATGTTTCTTAGACTATATAGAAGCAATATATACAATGATTTCAACCGTCTACCTATTTCATTCATTGTTCTACTTGCCGAAATTTACAAATAATTTCCGATAAAGGATTAACCATTGGGGCTCATTGTTCACTTAAACTTGAAGTACAAGAAATTGGCGAATTGTACTGTTTGGATGCTTTGCATATATGTTTCTTAGACTATATAGAAGCAATATATACAAAGATTTCAACCGTCTACCTGTTCCATTCATTGTTCTACTTGTCGAAAGTTACAAATAATTTCCTTTAAAGGATTAACAATGGGGCTCGTTGTTCACTTAAACTTGAAGAACAATAAATTGGCGAATTGTACTATTTGGATGCTTTGCATATATGTTTCTTAGACTATATAGAAGCAATATATACAAAGATTTCAACCGTCTACCTGTTCCATTCATTGTTCTACTTGTCGAAAGTTACAAATAATTTCCTTTAAAGGATTAACAATGGGGCTCGTTGTTCACTTAAACTTGAAGAACAATAAATTAGCGAATTGTGCTGTTTGGATGCTTTGCATATATGTTTCTTAGACTATATAGAAGCAATATATACAAATATTTCAACCGTCTAAATGTTCCATTCATTGTTCTACTTGTCGAAAGTTACAAATAATTTCCGATAACGGATTAACCATTGGGGCTCATTGTTCACTTAAACTTGAAGTACAAGAAATTGGCGAATTGTACTGTTTGGATGCTTTGCATATATGTTTCTTAGACTATATAGAAGCAATATATACAATGATTTCAACCGTCTACCTGTTCCATTCATTGTTCTACTTGTCGAAATTTACAAATAATTTCCGATATAGGATTAACCATTGGGGCTCATTGTTCACTTAAACTTGAAGTACAAGAAATTGGCGAATTGTACTGTTCGGATGCTTTGCATATATGTTTCTTAGACTATATAGAAGCAATATATACAAAGATTTCAACCGTCTACCTGTTCCATTCATTGTTCTACTTGTCGAAAGTTACAAATAATTTCCTTTAAAGGATTAACAATGGGGCTCGTAGTTCACTTAAACTTGAAGAACAAGAAATTGGCGAATTTTACTGTTTGGATGATTTGCATATATGTTTCTTAGACTATATAGAAGCAATATATACAATGATTTCAACCGTCTACCTGTTCCATTCATTGTTCTACTTGTCGAAATTTACAAATAATTTCCGATAAAGGATTAACCATTGGGGCTCATTGTTCACTTAAACTTGAAGTACAAGAAATTGGCGAATTGTACTGTTTGGATGCTTTGCATATATGTTTCTTAGACTATATAGAAGCAATATATACAAAGATTTCAACCGTCTACCTGTTCCATTCATTGTTCTACTTGTCGAAAGTTACAAATAATTTCCTTTAAAGGATTAACAATGGGGCTCGTTGTTCACTTAAACTTGAAGAACAATAAATTGGCGAATTGTACTATTTGGATGCTTTGCATATATGTTTCTTAGACTATATAGAAGCAATATATACAAAGATTTCAACCGTCTACCTGTTCCATTCATTGTTCTACTTGTCGAAAGTTACAAATAATTTCCTTTAAAGGATTAACAATGGGGCTCGTTGTTCACTTAAACTTGAAGAACAATAAATTAGCGAATTGTGCTGTTTGGATGCTTTTCATATATGTTTCTTAGACTATATAGAAGCAATATATACAAATATTTCAACCGTCTAAATGTTCCATTCATTGTTCTACTTGTCGAAAGTTACAAATAATTTCCGATAACGGATTAACCATTGGGGCTCATTGTTCACTTAAACTTGAAGTACAAGAAATTGGCGAATTGTACTGTTTGGATGCTTTGCATATATGTTTCTTAGACTATATAGAAGCAATATATACAATGATTTCAACCGTCTACCTGTTCCATTCATTGTTCTACTTGTCGAAATTTACAAATAATTTCCGATAAAGGATTAACCATTGGGGCTCATTGTTCACTTAAACTTGAAGTACAAGAAATTGGCGAATTGTACTGTTTGGATGCTTTGCATATATGTTTCTTAGACTATATAGAAGCAATATATACAAAGATTTCAACCGTCTACCTGTTCCATTCATTGTTCTACTTGTCGAAAGTTACAAATAATTTCCTTTAAAGGATTAACAATGGGGCTCGTAGTTCACTTAAACTTGAAGAACAAGAAATTGGCGAATTTTACTGTTTGGATGATTTGCATATATGTTTCTTAGACTATATAGAAGCAATATATACAATGATTTCAACCGTCTACCTGTTCCATTCATTGTTCTACTTGTCGAAATTTACAAATAATTTCCGATAAAGGATTAACCATTGGGGCTCATTGTTCACTTAAACTTGAAGTACAAGAAATTGGCGAATTGTACTGTTTGGATGCTTTGCATATATGTTTCTTAGACTATATAGAAGCAATATATACAAAGATTTCAACCGTCTACCTGTTCCATTCATTGTTCTACTTGTCGAAAGTTACAAATAATTTCCTTTAAAGGATTAACAATGGGGCTCGTTGTTCACTTAAACTTGAAGAACAATAAATTGGCGAATTGTACTATTTGGATGCTTTGCATATATGTTTCTTAGACTATATAGAAGCAATATATACAAAGATTTCAACCGTCTACCTGTTCCATTCATTGTTCTACTTGTCGAAAGTTACAAATAATTTCCTTTAAAGGATTAACAATGGGGCTCGTTGTTCACTTAAACTTGAAGAACAATAAATTAGCGAATTGTGCTGTTTGGATGCTTTGCATATATGTTTCTTAGACTATATAGAAGCAATATATACAAATATTTCAACCGTCTAAATGTTCCATTCATTGTTCTACTTGTCGAAAGTTACAAATAATTTCCGATAACGGATTAACCATTGGGGCTCATTGTTCACTTAAACTTGAAGTACAAAAAATTGGCAAATTGTACTGTTTGGATGCTTTGCATATATGTTTCTTATACTATATAGAAGCAATATATACAAAGATTTCAATCGTCTACCTGTTCCATTCACTGTTCTACTAGTCGACAGTTACAAATAATTTCCGTTAAGGGATTAACAATGGGGATCGTAGTTCACTTAAACTTGAAGAACAAAAAATTGGCGAATTGTACTGTTTGGATGCTTTGCATATATGTTTCTTAGACTATATAGAAGCAATATATACATTGATTTCAACCGTCTACCTGTTCCACTCATTGTTCTACTTGTCGAAAGTTACAAATAATTTCCGATAACGGATTAACCATTGGGGCTCATTGTTCACTTAAACTTGAAGAACAAAAAATTGGCGAATTGTACTGTTTGGATGCTTTGCATATATGTTTCTTATACTATATAGAAGCAATATATACAAAGATTTCAACCGTCTACCTGTTCCATTCACTGTTCTACTTGTCGAAAGATACAAATAATTTCCGTTAAGGGATTAACAATGGGGATCGTAGTTTACTTAAACTTGAAGAACAAAAAATTGGCGAATTGTACTGTTTGGATGCTTTGCATAAATGTTTCTTAGACTATATAGAAGCAATATATACAATGATTTCAACAGTCTACCTGTTCCATTCATTGTTCTACTTGTCGAAATTTACAAATAATTTCCTTTAAAGGATTAACAATGGGGCTCGTAGTTCACTTAAACTTGAAGAACAAAAAATTGGCGAATGGTACTGTTTGGATGCTTTGGATATATGTTTCTTATACTATATAGAAGCAATATATACATTGATTTCAACCGGCTACCTGTTCCATTCATTGTTCTACTTGTCGAAATTTACAAATAATTTCCGATAAAGGATTAACCATTGGGGCTCATTGTTCACTTAAACTTGAAGAACAAAAAATTGGCGAATTGTACTGTTTGGATGCTTTGCATATATGTTTCTTAGACTATTTAGAAGCAATATATACAATGATTTCAACCGTCTACCTATTCCATTCATTGTTCTACTTGCCGAAATTTACAAATAATTTCCTTTAAAGGATTAACAATGGGGCTCGTAGTTCACTTAAACTTGAAGAGCAAAAAATTGTCGAATTGTACTGTTTGGATGCTTTGCATATATGTTTCTTAGACTATATAGAAGCAATATATACAATGATTTCAACCGTCTACCTGTTCCATTCATTGTTCTACTTGTCGAAATTTACAAATAATTTCCGATAAAGGATTAACCATTGGGGCTCATTGTTCACTTAAACTTGAAGAACAAAAAATTGGCGAATTGTACTGTTTGGATGCTTTGCATATATGTTTCTTATACTATATAGAAGCAATATATACAAAGATTTCAACCGTCTACCTGTTCCATTCACTGTTCTACTTGTCGAAAGATACAAATAATTTCCGTTAAGGGATTAACAATGGGGATCGTAGTTTACTTAAACTTGAAGAACAAAAAATTGGCGAATTGTACTGTTTGGATGCTTTGCATAAATGTTTCTTAGACTATATAGAAGCAATATATACAATGATTTCAACAGTCTACCTGTTCCATTCATTGTTCTACTTGTCGAAATTTACAAATAATTTCCTTTAAAGGATTAACAATGGGGCTCGTAGTTCACTTAAACTTGAAGAACAAAAAATTGGCGAATGGTACTGTTTGGATGCTTTGGATATATGTTTCTTATACTATATAGAAGCAATATATACATTGATTTCAACCGGCTACCTGTTCCATTCATTGTTCTACTTGTCGAAATTTACAAATAATTTCCGATAAAGGATTAACCATTGGGGCTCATTGTTCACTTAAACTTGAAGAACAAAAAATTGGCGAATTGTACTGTTTGGATGCTTTGCATATATGTTTCTTAGACTATTTAGAAGCAATATATACAATGATTTCAACCGTCTACCTATTCCATTCATTGTTCTACTTGCCGAAATTTACAAATAATTTCCTTTAAAGGATTAACAATGGGGCTCGTAGTTCACTTAAACTTGAAGAGCAAAAAATTGTCGAATTGTACTGTTTGGATGCTTTGCATATATGTTTCTTAGACTATATAGAAGCAATATATACAATGATTTCAACCGTCTACCTGTTCCATTCATTGTTCTACTTGTCGAAATTTACAAATAATTTCCGATAAAGGATTAACCATTGGGGCTCATTGTTCACTTAAACTTGAAGTACAAGAAATTGGCGAATTGTACTGTTTGGATGCTTTGCATATATGTTTCTTAGACTATATAGAAGCAATATATACAAAGATTTCAACCGTCTACCTGTTCCATTCATTGTTCTACTTGTCGCAAGTTACAAATAATTTCCTTTAAAGGATTAACAATGGGGCTCGTTGTTCACTTAAACTTGAAGAACAATAAATTGGCGAATTGTACTATTTGGATGCTTTGCATATATGTTTCTTAGACTATATAGAAGCAATATATACAAAGATTTCAACCGTCTACCTGTTCCATTCATTGTTCTACTTGTCGAAAGTTACAATTAATTTCCGTTAAAGGATTAACAATGGGGCTCGTAGTTCACTTAAACTTGAAGTACAAAAAATTGGCGAATTGTACTGTTTGGATGTTTTGCATATATGTTTCGTAGACTATATAGAAGCAATATATACAAAGATTTCAACCGTCTACCTTTTTCATTCATTGTTCTACTTGTCGAAAGTTACAAATAATTTCCGATAACGGATTAACCATTTGGGCTCATTGTTCACTTAAACTTGAAGTACAAAAAATTGGCGAATTGTACTGTTTGGATGCTTTGCATATATGTTTCTTAGACTATATAGAAGCAATATATACAAAGATTTCAACCGTCTACCTTTTCCATTCATTGTTCTTCTTGTCGAAAGTTACAAATAATTTCCTTTAAAGGATTAACAATGGGGCTCGTAGTTCACTTAAACTTGAAGAACAAGAAATTGGCGAATTTTACTGTTTGGATGATTTGCATATATGTTTCTTAGACTATATAGAAGCAATATATACAATGATTTCAACCGTCTACCTATTTCATTCATTGTTCTACTTGCCGAAATTTACAAATAATTTCCTTTAAAGGATTAACAATGGGGCTCATTGTTCACTTAAACTTGAAGTACAAAAAATTGGCGAATTGTACTGTTTGGATGCTTTGCATATATGTTTCTTAGACTATATAGAAGCAATATATACAAAGATTTCAACCGTCTACCTTTTCCATTCATTGTTCTTCTTGTCGAAAGTTACAAATAATTTCCTTTAAAGGATTAACAATGGGGCTCGTTGTTCACTTAAACTTGAAGAACAATAAATTGGCGAATTGTACTATTTGGATGCTTTGCATATATGTTTCTTAGACTATATAGAAGCAATATATACAAAGATTTCAACCGTCTACCTGTTCCATTCATTGTTCTACTTGTCGAAAGTTACAATTAATTTCCGTTAAAGGATTAACAATGGGGCTCGTAGTTCACTTAAACTTGAAGTACAAAAAATTGGCGAATTGTACTGTTTGGATGTTTTGCATATATGTTTCGTAGACTATATAGAAGCAATATATACAAAGATTTCAACCGTCTACCTTTTTCATTCATTGTTCTACTTGTCGAAAGTTACAAATAATTTCCGATAACGGATTAACCATTTGGGCTCATTGTTCACTTAAACTTGAAGTACAAAAAATTGGCGAATTGTACTGTTTGGATGCTTTGCATATATGTTTCTTAGACTATATAGAAGCAATATATACAAAGATTTCAACCGTCTACCTTTTCCATTCATTGTTCTTCTTGTCGAAAGTTACAAATAATTTCCTTTAAAGGATTAACAATGGGGCTCGTAGTTCACTTAAACTTGAAGAACAAGAAATTGGCGAATTTTACTGTTTGGATGATTTGCATATATGTTTCTTAGACTATATAGAAGCAATATATACAATGATTTCAACCGTCTACCTATTTCATTCATTGTTCTACTTGCCGAAATTTACAAATAATTTCCTTTAAAGGATTAACAATGGGGCTCATTGTTCACTTAAACTTGAAGTACAAAAAATTGGCGAATTGTACTGTTTGGATACTTTGCATATATGTTTCTTAGACTATATAGAAGCAATATATACAAAGATTTCAACCGTCTACCTTTTCCATTCATTGTTCTTCTTGTCGAAAGTTACAAATAATTTCCTTTAAAGGATTAACAATGGGGCTCGTAGTTCACTTAAACTTGAAGAACAAGAAATTGGCGAATTTTACTGTTTGGATGATTTGCATATATGTTTCTTAGACTATATAGAAGCAATATATACAATGATTTCAACCGTCTACCTGTTCCATTCATTGTTCTACTTGTCGAAAGTTACAAATAATTTCCTTTAAAGGATTAACAATGGGGCTCGTTGTTCACTTAAACTTGAAGAACAATAAATTGGCGAATTGTACTATTTGGATGCTTTGCATATATGTTTCTTAGACTATATAGAAGCAATATATACAAAGATTTCAACCGTCTACCTGTTCCATTCATTGTTCTACTTGTCGAAAGTTACAAATAATTTCCTTTAAAGGATTAACAATGGGGCTCGTTGTTCACTTAAACTTGAAGAACAATAAATTAGCGAATTGTGCTGTTTGGATGCTTTGCATATATGTTTCTTAGACTATATAGAAGCAATATATACAAATATTTCAACCGTCTAAATGTTCCATTCATTGTTCTACTTGTCGAAAGTTACAAATAATTTCCGATAACGGATTAACCATTGGGGCTCATTGTTCACTTAAACTTGAAGTACAAAAAATTGGCAAATTGTACTGTTTGGATGCTTTGCATATATGTTTCTTATACTATATAGAAGCAATATATACAAAGATTTCAATCGTCTACCTGTTCCATTCACTGTTCTACTAGTCGACAGTTACAAATAATTTCCGTTAAGGGATTAACAATGGGGATCGTAGTTCACTTAAACTTGAAGAACAAAAAATTGGCGAATTGTACTGTTTGGATGCTTTGCATATATGTTTCTTAGACTATATAGAAGCAATATATACATTGATTTCAACCGTCTACCTGTTCCACTCATTGTTCTACTTGTCGAAAGTTACAAATAATTTCCGATAACGGATTAACCATTGGGGCTCATTGTTCACTTAAACTTGAAGAACAAAAAATTGGCGAATTGTACTGTTTGGATGCTTTGCATATATGTTTCTTATACTATATAGAAGCAATATATACAAAGATTTCAACCGTCTACCTGTTCCATTCACTGTTCTACTTGTCGAAAGATACAAATAATTTCCGTTAAGGGATTAACAATGGGGATCGTAGTTTACTTAAACTTGAAGAACAAAAAATTGGCGAATTGTACTGTTTGGATGCTTTGCATAAATGTTTCTTAGACTATATAGAAGCAATATATACAATGATTTCAACAGTCTACCTGTTCCATTCATTGTTCTACTTGTCGAAATTTACAAATAATTTCCTTTAAAGGATTAACAATGGGGCTCGTAGTTCACTTAAACTTGAAGAACAAAAAATTGGCGAATGGTACTGTTTGGATGCTTTGGATATATGTTTCTTATACTATATAGAAGCAATATATACATTGATTTCAACCGGCTACCTGTTCCATTCATTGTTCTACTTGTCGAAATTTACAAATAATTTCCGATAAAGGATTAACCATTGGGGCTCATTGTTCACTTAAACTTGAAGAACAAAAAATTTGCGAATTGTACTGTTTGGATGCTTTGCATATATGTTTCTTAGACTATTTAGAAGCAATATATACAATGATTTCAACCGTCTACCTATTCCATTCATTGTTCTACTTGCCGAAATTTACAAATAATTTCCGTTAAGGGATTAACAATGGGGATCGTAGTTCACTTAAACTTGAAGAGCAAAAAATTGTCGAATTGTACTGTTTGGATGCTTTGCATATATGTTTCTTAGACTATATAGAAGCAATATATACAATGATTTCAACCGTCTACCTGTTCCATTCATTGTTCTACTTGTCGAAATTTACAAATAATTTCCGATAAAGGATTAACCATTGGGGCTCATTGTTCACTTAAACTTGAAGTACAAGAAATTGGCGAATTGTACTGTTTGGATGCTTTGCATATATGTTTCTTAGACTATATAGAAGCAATATATACAAAGATTTCAACCGTCTACCTGTTCCATTCATTGTTCTACTTGTCGCAAGTTACAAATAATTTCCTTTAAAGGATTAACAATGGGGCTCGTTGTTCACTTAAACTTGAAGAACAATAAATTGGCGAATTGTACTATTTGGATGCTTTGCATATATGTTTCTTAGACTATATAGAAGCAATATATACAAAGATTTCAACCGTCTACCTGTTCCATTCATTGTTCTACTTGTCGAAAGTTACAATTAATTTCCGTTAAAGGATTAACAATGGGGCTCGTAGTTCACTTAAACTTGAAGTACAAAAAATTGGCGAATTGTACTGTTTGGATGTTTTGCATATATGTTTCGTAGACTATATAGAAGCAATATATACAAAGATTTCAACCGTCTACCTTTTTCATTCATTGTTCTACTTGTCGAAAGTTACAAATAATTTCCGATAACGGATTAACCATTTGGGCTCATTGTTCACTTAAACTTGAAGTACAAAAAATTGGCGAATTGTACTGTTTGGATGCTTTGCATATATGTTTCTTAGACTATATAGAAGCAATATATACAAAGATTTCAACCGTCTACCTTTTCCATTCATTGTTCTTCTTGTCGAAAGTTACAAATAATTTCCTTTAAAGGATTAACAATGGGGCTCGTAGTTCACTTAAACTTGAAGAACAAGAAATTGGCGAATTTTACTGTTTGGATGATTTGCATATATGTTTCTTAGACTATATAGAAGCAATATATACAATGATTTCAACCGTCTACCTATTTCATTCATTGTTCTACTTGCCGAAATTTACAAATAATTTCCTTTAAAGGATTAACAATGGGGCTCATTGTTCACTTAAACTTGAAGTACAAAAAATTGGCGAATTGTACTGTTTGGATGCTTTGCATATATGTTTCTTAGACTATATAGAAGCAATATATACAAAGATTTCAACCGTCTACCTTTTCCATTCATTGTTCTTCTTGTCGAAAGTTACAAATAATTTCCTTTAAAGGATTAACAATGGGGCTCGTTGTTCACTTAAACTTGAAGAACAATAAATTGGCGAATTGTACTATTTGGATGCTTTGCATATATGTTTCTTAGACTATATAGAAGCAATATATACAAAGATTTCAACCGTCTACCTGTTCCATTCATTGTTCTACTTGTCGAAAGTTACAATTAATTTCCGTTAAAGGATTAACAATGGGGCTCGTAGTTCACTTAAACTTGAAGTACAAAAAATTGGCGAATTGTACTGTTTGGATGTTTTGCATATATGTTTCGTAGACTATATAGAAGCAATATATACAAAGATTTCAACCGTCTACCTTTTTCATTCATTGTTCTACTTGTCGAAAGTTACAAATAATTTCCGATAACGGATTAACCATTTGGGCTCATTGTTCACTTAAACTTGAAGTACAAAAAATTGGCGAATTGTACTGTTTGGATGCTTTGCATATATGTTTCTTAGACTATATAGAAGCAATATATACAAAGATTTCAACCGTCTACCTTTTCCATTCATTGTTCTTCTTGTCGAAAGTTACAAATAATTTCCTTTAAAGGATTAACAATGGGGCTCGTAGTTCACTTAAACTTGAAGAACAAGAAATTGGCGAATTTTACTGTTTGGATGATTTGCATATATGTTTCTTAGACTATATAGAAGCAATATATACAATGATTTCAACCGTCTACCTGTTCCATTCATTGTTCTACTTGTCGAAAGTTACAAATAATTTCCTTTAAAGGATTAACAATGGGGCTCGTTGTTCACTTAAACTTGAAGAACAATAAATTGGCGAATTGTACTATTTGGATGCTTTGCATATATGTTTCTTAGACTATATAGAAGCAATATATACAAAGATTTCAACCGTCTACCTGTTCCATTCATTGTTCTACTTGTCGAAAGTTACAAATAATTTCCTTTAAAGGATTAACAATGGGGCTCGTTGTTCACTTAAACTTGAAGAACAATAAATTAGCGAATTGTGCTGTTTGGATGCTTTGCATATATGTTTCTTAGACTATATAGAAGCAATATATACAAATATTTCAACCGTCTAAATGTTCCATTCATTGTTCTACTTGTCGAAAGTTACAAATAATTTCCGATAACGGATTAACCATTGGGGCTCATTGTTCACTTAAACTTGAAGTACAAAAAATTGGCAAATTGTACTGTTTGGATGCTTTGCATATATGTTTCTTATACTATATAGAAGCAATATATACAAAGATTTCAATCGTCTACCTGTTCCATTCACTGTTCTACTAGTCGACAGTTACAAATAATTTCCGTTAAGGGATTAACAATGGGGATCGTAGTTCACTTAAACTTGAAGAACAAAAAATTGGCGAATTGTACTGTTTGGATGCTTTGCATATATGTTTCTTAGACTATATAGAAGCAATATATACATTGATTTCAACCGTCTACCTGTTCCACTCATTGTTCTACTTGTCGAAAGTTACAAATAATTTCCGATAACGGATTAACCATTGGGGCTCATTGTTCACTTAAACTTGAAGAACAAAAAATTGGCGAATTGTACTGTTTGGATGCTTTGCATATATGTTTCTTATACTATATAGAAGCAATATATACAAAGATTTCAACCGTCTACCTGTTCCATTCACTGTTCTACTTGTCGAAAGATACAAATAATTTCCGTTAAGGGATTAACAATGGGGATCGTAGTTTACTTAAACTTGAAGAACAAAAAATTGGCGAATTGTACTGTTTGGATGCTTTGCATAAATGTTTCTTAGACTATATAGAAGCAATATATACAATGATTTCAACAGTCTACCTGTTCCATTCATTGTTCTACTTGTCGAAATTTACAAATAATTTCCTTTAAAGGATTAACAATGGGGCTCGTAGTTCACTTAAACTTGAAGAACAAAAAATTGGCGAATGGTACTGTTTGGATGCTTTGGATATATGTTTCTTATACTATATAGAAGCAATATATACATTGATTTCAACCGGCTACCTGTTCCATTCATTGTTCTACTTGTCGAAATTTACAAATAATTTCCGATAAAGGATTAACCATTGGGGCTCATTGTTCACTTAAACTTGAAGAACAAAAAATTTGCGAATTGTACTGTTTGGATGCTTTGCATATATGTTTCTTAGACTATTTAGAAGCAATATATACAATGATTTCAACCGTCTACCTATTCCATTCATTGTTCTACTTGCCGAAATTTACAAATAATTTCCGTTAAGGGATTAACAATGGGGATCGTAGTTCACTTAAACTTGAAGAGCAAAAAATTGTCGAATTGTACTGTTTGGATGCTTTGCATATATGTTTCTTAGACTATATAGAAGCAATATATACAATGATTTCAACCGTCTACCTGTTCCATTCATTGTTCTACTTGTCGAAATTTACAAATAATTTCCGATAAAGGATTAACCATTGGGGCTCATTGTTCACTTAAACTTGAAGTACAAGAAATTGGCGAATTGTACTGTTTGGATGCTTTGCATATATGTTTCTTAGACTATATAGAAGCAATATATACAAAGATTTCAACCGTCTACCTGTTCCATTCATTGTTCTACTTGTCGCAAGTTACAAATAATTTCCTTTAAAGGATTAACAATGGGGCTCGTTGTTCACTTAAACTTGAAGAACAATAAATTGGCGAATTGTACTATTTGGATGCTTTGCATATATGTTTCTTAGACTATATAGAAGCAATATATACAAAGATTTCAACCGTCTACCTGTTCCATTCATTGTTCTACTTGTCGAAAGTTACAATTAATTTCCGTTAAAGGATTAACAATGGGGCTCGTAGTTCACTTAAACTTGAAGTACAAAAAATTGGCGAATTGTACTGTTTGGATGTTTTGCATATATGTTTCGTAGACTATATAGAAGCAATATATACAAAGATTTCAACCGTCTACCTTTTTCATTCATTGTTCTACTTGTCGAAAGTTACAAATAATTTCCGATAACGGATTAACCATTTGGGCTCATTGTTCACTTAAACTTGAAGTACAAAAAATTGGCGAATTGTACTGTTTGGATGCTTTGCATATATGTTTCTTAGACTATATAGAAGCAATATATACAAAGATTTCAACCGTCTACCTTTTCCATTCATTGTTCTTCTTGTCGAAAGTTACAAATAATTTCCTTTAAAGGATTAACAATGGGGCTCGTAGTTCACTTAAACTTGAAGAACAAGAAATTGGCGAATTTTACTGTTTGGATGATTTGCATATATGTTTCTTAGACTATATAGAAGCAATATATACAATGATTTCAACCGTCTACCTATTTCATTCATTGTTCTACTTGCCGAAATTTACAAATAATTTCCTTTAAAGGATTAACAATGGGGCTCATTGTTCACTTAAACTTGAAGTACAAAAAATTGGCGAATTGTACTGTTTGGATGCTTTGCATATATGTTTCTTAGACTATATAGAAGCAATATATACAAAGATTTCAACCGTCTACCTTTTCCATTCATTGTTCTTCTTGTCGAAAGTTACAAATAATTTCCTTTAAAGGATTAACAATGGGGCTCGTTGTTCACTTAAACTTGAAGAACAATAAATTGGCGAATTGTACTATTTGGATGCTTTGCATATATGTTTCTTAGACTATATAGAAGCAATATATACAAAGATTTCAACCGTCTACCTGTTCCATTCATTGTTCTACTTGTCGAAAGTTACAATTAATTTCCGTTAAAGGATTAACAATGGGGCTCGTAGTTCACTTAAACTTGAAGTACAAAAAATTGGCGAATTGTACTGTTTGGATGTTTTGCATATATGTTTCGTAGACTATATAGAAGCAATATATACAAAGATTTCAACCGTCTACCTTTTTCATTCATTGTTCTACTTGTCGAAAGTTACAAATAATTTCCGATAACGGATTAACCATTTGGGCTCATTGTTCACTTAAACTTGAAGTACAAAAAATTGGCGAATTGTACTGTTTGGATGCTTTGCATATATGTTTCTTAGACTATATAGAAGCAATATATACAAAGATTTCAACCGTCTACCTTTTCCATTCATTGTTCTTCTTGTCGAAAGTTACAAATAATTTCCTTTAAAGGATTAACAATGGGGCTCGTAGTTCACTTAAACTTGAAGAACAAAAAATTGTCGAATTGTACTGTTTGGATGCTTTGCATATATGTTTCTTAGACTATATAGAAGCAATATATACAATGATTTCAACCGTCTACCTGTTCCATTCATTGTTCTACTTGTCGAAATTTACAAATAATTTCCGATAAAGGATTAACCATTGGGGCTCATTGTTCACTTAAACTTGAAGTACAAGAAATTGGCGAATTGTACTGTTTGGATGCTTTGCATATATGTTTCTTAGACTATATAGAAGCAATATATACAAAGATTTCAACCGTCTACCTGTTCCATTCATTGTTCTACTTGTCGAAAGTTACAAATAATTTCCTTTAAAGGATTAACAATGGGGCTCGTTGTTCACTTAAACTTGAAGAACAATAAATTGGCGAATTGTACTATTTGGATGCTTTGCATATATGTTTCTTAGACTATATAGAAGCAATATATACAAAGATTTCAACCGTCTACCTGTTCCATTCATTGTTCTACTTGTCGAAAGTTACAATTAATTTCCGTTAAAGGATTAACAATGGGGCTCGTAGTTCACTTAAACTTGAAGTACAAAAAATTGGCGAATTGTACTGTTTGGATGTTTTGCATATATGTTTCGTAGACTATATAGAAGCAATATATACAAAGATTTCAACCGTCTACCTTTTTCATTCATTGTTCTACTTGTCGAAAGTTACAAATAATTTCCGATAACGGATTAACCATTTGGGCTCATTGTTCACTTAAACTTGAAGTACAAAAAATTGGCGAATTGTACTGTTTGGATGCTTTGCATATATGTTTCTTAGACTATATAGAAGCAATATATACAATGATTTCAACCGTCTACCTGTTCCATTCACTGTTCTACTTGTCGAAAGATACAAATAATTTCCGTTAAGGGATTAACAATGGGGATCGTAGTTTACTTAAACTTGAAGAACAAAAAATTGGCGAATTGTACTGTTTGGATGCTTTGCATAAATGTTTCTTAGACTATATAGAAGCAATATATACAATGATTTCAACAGTCTACCTGTTCCATTCATTGTTCTACTTGTCGAAATTTACAAATAATTTCCTTTAAAGGATTAACAATGGGGCTCGTAGTTCACTTAAACTTGAAGAACAAAAAATTGGCGAATGGTACTGTTTGGATGCTTTGGATATATGTTTCTTATACTATATAGAAGCAATATATACATTGATTTCAACCGGCTACCTGTTCCATTCATTGTTCTACTTGTCGAAATTTACAAATAATTTCCGATAAAGGATTAACCATTGGGGCTCATTGTTCACTTAAACTTGAAGAACAAAAAATTTGCGAATTGTACTGTTTGGATGCTTTGCATATATGTTTCTTAGACTATTTAGAAGCAATATATACAATGATTTCAACCGTCTACCTATTCCATTCATTGTTCTACTTGCCGAAATTTACAAATAATTTCCGTTAAGGGATTAACAATGGGGATCGTAGTTCACTTAAACTTGAAGAGCAAAAAATTGTCGAATTGTACTGTTTGGATGCTTTGCATATATGTTTCTTAGACTATATAGAAGCAATATATACAATGATTTCAACCGTCTACCTGTTCCATTCATTGTTCTACTTGTCGAAATTTACAAATAATTTCCGATAAAGGATTAACCATTGGGGCTCATTGTTCACTTAAACTTGAAGTACAAGAAATTGGCGAATTGTACTGTTTGGATGCTTTGCATATATGTTTCTTAGACTATATAGAAGCAATATATACAAAGATTTCAACCGTCTACCTGTTCCATTCATTGTTCTACTTGTCGCAAGTTACAAATAATTTCCTTTAAAGGATTAACAATGGGGCTCGTTGTTCACTTAAACTTGAAGAACAATAAATTGGCGAATTGTACTATTTGGATGCTTTGCATATATGTTTCTTAGACTATATAGAAGCAATATATACAAAGATTTCAACCGTCTACCTGTTCCATTCATTGTTCTACTTGTCGAAAGTTACAATTAATTTCCGTTAAAGGATTAACAATGGGGCTCGTAGTTCACTTAAACTTGAAGTACAAAAAATTGGCGAATTGTACTGTTTGGATGTTTTGCATATATGTTTCGTAGACTATATAGAAGCAATATATACAAAGATTTCAACCGTCTACCTTTTTCATTCATTGTTCTACTTGTCGAAAGTTACAAATAATTTCCGATAACGGATTAACCATTTGGGCTCATTGTTCACTTAAACTTGAAGTACAAAAAATTGGCGAATTGTACTGTTTGGATGCTTTGCATATATGTTTCTTAGACTATATAGAAGCAATATATACAAAGATTTCAACCGTCTACCTTTTCCATTCATTGTTCTTCTTGTCGAAAGTTACAAATAATTTCCTTTAAAGGATTAACAATGGGGCTCGTAGTTCACTTAAACTTGAAGAACAAGAAATTGGCGAATTTTACTGTTTGGATGATTTGCATATATGTTTCTTAGACTATATAGAAGCAATATATACAATGATTTCAACCGTCTACCTATTTCATTCATTGTTCTACTTGCCGAAATTTACAAATAATTTCCTTTAAAGGATTAACAATGGGGCTCATTGTTCACTTAAACTTGAAGTACAAAAAATTGGCGAATTGTACTGTTTGGATGCTTTGCATATATGTTTCTTAGACTATATAGAAGCAATATATACAAAGATTTCAACCGTCTACCTTTTCCATTCATTGTTCTTCTTGTCGAAAGTTACAAATAATTTCCTTTAAAGGATTAACAATGGGGCTCGTTGTTCACTTAAACTTGAAGAACAATAAATTGGCGAATTGTACTATTTGGATGCTTTGCATATATGTTTCTTAGACTATATAGAAGCAATATATACAAAGATTTCAACCGTCTACCTGTTCCATTCATTGTTCTACTTGTCGAAAGTTACAATTAATTTCCGTTAAAGGATTAACAATGGGGCTCGTAGTTCACTTAAACTTGAAGTACAAAAAATTGGCGAATTGTACTGTTTGGATGTTTTGCATATATGTTTCGTAGACTATATAGAAGCAATATATACAAAGATTTCAACCGTCTACCTTTTTCATTCATTGTTCTACTTGTCGAAAGTTACAAATAATTTCCGATAACGGATTAACCATTTGGGCTCATTGTTCACTTAAACTTGAAGTACAAAAAATTGGCGAATTGTACTGTTTGGATGCTTTGCATATATGTTTCTTAGACTATATAGAAGCAATATATACAAAGATTTCAACCGTCTACCTTTTCCATTCATTGTTCTTCTTGTCGAAAGTTACAAATAATTTCCTTTAAAGGATTAACAATGGGGCTCGTAGTTCACTTAAACTTGAAGAACAAAAAATTGTCGAATTGTACTGTTTGGATGCTTTGCATATATGTTTCTTAGACTATATAGAAGCAATATATACAATGATTTCAACCGTCTACCTGTTCCATTCATTGTTCTACTTGTCGAAATTTACAAATAATTTCCGATAAAGGATTAACCATTGGGGCTCATTGTTCACTTAAACTTGAAGTACAAGAAATTGGCGAATTGTACTGTTTGGATGCTTTGCATATATGTTTCTTAGACTATATAGAAGCAATATATACAAAGATTTCAACCGTCTACCTGTTCCATTCATTGTTCTACTTGTCGAAAGTTACAAATAATTTCCTTTAAAGGATTAACAATGGGGCTCGTTGTTCACTTAAACTTGAAGAACAATAAATTGGCGAATTGTACTATTTGGATGCTTTGCATATATGTTTCTTAGACTATATAGAAGCAATATATACAAAGATTTCAACCGTCTACCTGTTCCATTCATTGTTCTACTTGTCGAAAGTTACAATTAATTTCCGTTAAAGGATTAACAATGGGGCTCGTAGTTCACTTAAACTTGAAGTACAAAAAATTGGCGAATTGTACTGTTTGGATGTTTTGCATATATGTTTCGTAGACTATATAGAAGCAATATATACAAAGATTTCAACCGTCTACCTTTTTCATTCATTGTTCTACTTGTCGAAAGTTACAAATAATTTCCGATAACGGATTAACCATTTGGGCTCATTGTTCACTTAAACTTGAAGTACAAAAAATTGGCGAATTGTACTGTTTGGATGCTTTGCATATATGTTTCTTAGACTATATAGAAGCAATATATACAATGATTTCAACCGTCTACCTGTTCCATTCATTGTTCTACTTGTCGAAATTTACAAATAATTTCCGATAAAGGATTAACCATTGGGGCTCATTGTTCACTTAAACTTGAAGAACAAAAAATTGGCGAATTGTACTGTTTGGATGCTTTGCATATATGTTTCTTATACTATATAGAAGCAATATATACAAAGATTTCAACCGTCTACCTGTTCCATTCACTGTTCTACTTGTCGAAAGATACAAATAATTTCCGTTAAGGGATTAACAATGGGGATCGTAGTTTACTTAAACTTGAAGAACAAAAAATTGGCGAATTGTACTGTTTGGATGCTTTGCATAAATGTTTCTTAGACTATATAGAAGCAATATATACAATGATTTCAACAGTCTACCTGTTCCATTCATTGTTCTACTTGTCGAAATTTACAAATAATTTCCTTTAAAGGATTAACAATGGGGCTCGTAGTTCACTTAAACTTGAAGAACAAAAAATTGGCGAATGGTACTGTTTGGATGCTTTGGATATATGTTTCTTATACTATATAGAAGCAATATATACATTGATTTCAACCGGCTACCTGTTCCATTCATTGTTCTACTTGTCGAAATTTACAAATAATTTCCGATAAAGGATTAACCATTGGGGCTCATTGTTCACTTAAACTTGAAGAACAAAAAATTTGCGAATTGTACTGTTTGGATGCTTTGCATATATGTTTCTTAGACTATTTAGAAGCAATATATACAATGATTTCAACCGTCTACCTATTCCATTCATTGTTCTACTTGCCGAAATTTACAAATAATTTCCGTTAAGGGATTAACAATGGGGATCGTAGTTCACTTAAACTTGAAGAGCAAAAAATTGTCGAATTGTACTGTTTGGATGCTTTGCATATATGTTTCTTAGACTATATAGAAGCAATATATACAATGATTTCAACCGTCTACCTGTTCCATTCATTGTTCTACTTGTCGAAATTTACAAATAATTTCCGATAAAGGATTAACCATTGGGGCTCATTGTTCACTTAAACTTGAAGTACAAGAAATTGGCGAATTGTACTGTTTGGATGCTTTGCATATATGTTTCTTAGACTATATAGAAGCAATATATACAAAGATTTCAACCGTCTACCTGTTCCATTCATTGTTCTACTTGTCGCAAGTTACAAATAATTTCCTTTAAAGGATTAACAATGGGGCTCGTTGTTCACTTAAACTTGAAGAACAATAAATTGGCGAATTGTACTATTTGGATGCTTTGCATATATGTTTCTTAGACTATATAGAAGCAATATATACAAAGATTTCAACCGTCTACCTGTTCCATTCATTGTTCTACTTGTCGAAAGTTACAATTAATTTCCGTTAAAGGATTAACAATGGGGCTCGTAGTTCACTTAAACTTGAAGTACAAAAAATTGGCGAATTGTACTGTTTGGATGTTTTGCATATATGTTTCGTAGACTATATAGAAGCAATATATACAAAGATTTCAACCGTCTACCTTTTTCATTCATTGTTCTACTTGTCGAAAGTTACAAATAATTTCCGATAACGGATTAACCATTTGGGCTCATTGTTCACTTAAACTTGAAGTACAAAAAATTGGCGAATTGTACTGTTTGGATGCTTTGCATATATGTTTCTTAGACTATATAGAAGCAATATATACAAAGATTTCAACCGTCTACCTTTTCCATTCATTGTTCTTCTTGTCGAAAGTTACAAATAATTTCCTTTAAAGGATTAACAATGGGGCTCGTAGTTCACTTAAACTTGAAGAACAAGAAATTGGCGAATTTTACTGTTTGGATGATTTGCATATATGTTTCTTAGACTATATAGAAGCAATATATACAATGATTTCAACCGTCTACCTATTTCATTCATTGTTCTACTTGCCGAAATTTACAAATAATTTCCTTTAAAGGATTAACAATGGGGCTCATTGTTCACTTAAACTTGAAGTACAAAAAATTGGCGAATTGTACTGTTTGGATGCTTTGCATATATGTTTCTTAGACTATATAGAAGCAATATATACAAAGATTTCAACCGTCTACCTTTTCCATTCATTGTTCTTCTTGTCGAAAGTTACAAATAATTTCCTTTAAAGGATTAACAATGGGGCTCGTTGTTCACTTAAACTTGAAGAACAATAAATTGGCGAATTGTACTATTTGGATGCTTTGCATATATGTTTCTTAGACTATATAGAAGCAATATATACAAAGATTTCAACCGTCTACCTGTTCCATTCATTGTTCTACTTGTCGAAAGTTACAATTAATTTCCGTTAAAGGATTAACAATGGGGCTCGTAGTTCACTTAAACTTGAAGTACAAAAAATTGGCGAATTGTACTGTTTGGATGTTTTGCATATATGTTTCGTAGACTATATAGAAGCAATATATACAAAGATTTCAACCGTCTACCTTTTTCATTCATTGTTCTACTTGTCGAAAGTTACAAATAATTTCCGATAACGGATTAACCATTTGGGCTCATTGTTCACTTAAACTTGAAGTACAAAAAATTGGCGAATTGTACTGTTTGGATGCTTTGCATATATGTTTCTTAGACTATATAGAAGCAATATATACAAAGATTTCAACCGTCTACCTTTTCCATTCATTGTTCTTCTTGTCGAAAGTTACAAATAATTTCCTTTAAAGGATTAACAATGGGGCTCGTAGTTCACTTAAACTTGAAGAACAAGAAATTGGCGAATTTTACTGTTTGGATGATTTGCATATATGTTTCTTAGACTATATAGAAGCAATATATACAATGATTTCAACCGTCTACCTGTTCCATTCATTGTTCTACTTGTCGAAAGTTACAAATAATTTCCTTTAAAGGATTAACAATGGGGCTCGTTGTTCACTTAAACTTGAAGAACAATAAATTGGCGAATTGTACTATTTGGATGCTTTGCATATATGTTTCTTAGACTATATAGAAGCAATATATACAAAGATTTCAACCGTCTACCTGTTCCATTCATTGTTCTACTTGTCGAAAGTTACAAATAATTTCCTTTAAAGGATTAACAATGGGGCTCGTTGTTCACTTAAACTTGAAGAACAATAAATTAGCGAATTGTGCTGTTTGGATGCTTTGCATATATGTTTCTTAGACTATATAGAAGCAATATATACAAATATTTCAACCGTCTAAATGTTCCATTCATTGTTCTACTTGTCGAAAGTTACAAATAATTTCCGATAACGGATTAACCATTGGGGCTCATTGTTCACTTAAACTTGAAGTACAAAAAATTGGCAAATTGTACTGTTTGGATGCTTTGCATATATGTTTCTTATACTATATAGAAGCAATATATACAAAGATTTCAATCGTCTACCTGTTCCATTCACTGTTCTACTAGTCGACAGTTACAAATAATTTCCGTTAAGGGATTAACAATGGGGATCGTAGTTCACTTAAACTTGAAGAACAAAAAATTGGCGAATTGTACTGTTTGGATGCTTTGCATATATGTTTCTTAGACTATATAGAAGCAATATATACATTGATTTCAACCGTCTACCTGTTCCACTCATTGTTCTACTTGTCGAAAGTTACAAATAATTTCCGATAACGGATTAACCATTGGGGCTCATTGTTCACTTAAACTTGAAGAACAAAAAATTGGCGAATTGTACTGTTTGGATGCTTTGCATATATGTTTCTTATACTATATAGAAGCAATATATACAAAGATTTCAACCGTCTACCTGTTCCATTCACTGTTCTACTTGTCGAAAGATACAAATAATTTCCGTTAAGGGATTAACAATGGGGATCGTAGTTTACTTAAACTTGAAGAACAAAAAATTGGCGAATTGTACTGTTTGGATGCTTTGCATAAATGTTTCTTAGACTATATAGAAGCAATATATACAATGATTTCAACAGTCTACCTGTTCCATTCATTGTTCTACTTGTCGAAATTTACAAATAATTTCCTTTAAAGGATTAACAATGGGGCTCGTAGTTCACTTAAACTTGAAGAACAAAAAATTGGCGAATGGTACTGTTTGGATGCTTTGGATATATGTTTCTTATACTATATAGAAGCAATATATACATTGATTTCAACCGGCTACCTGTTCCATTCATTGTTCTACTTGTCGAAATTTACAAATAATTTCCGATAAAGGATTAACCATTGGGGCTCATTGTTCACTTAAACTTGAAGAACAAAAAATTTGCGAATTGTACTGTTTGGATGCTTTGCATATATGTTTCTTAGACTATTTAGAAGCAATATATACAATGATTTCAACCGTCTACCTATTCCATTCATTGTTCTACTTGCCGAAATTTACAAATAATTTCCGTTAAGGGATTAACAATGGGGATCGTAGTTCACTTAAACTTGAAGAGCAAAAAATTGTCGAATTGTACTGTTTGGATGCTTTGCATATATGTTTCTTAGACTATATAGAAGCAATATATACAATGATTTCAACCGTCTACCTGTTCCATTCATTGTTCTACTTGTCGAAATTTACAAATAATTTCCGATAAAGGATTAACCATTGGGGCTCATTGTTCACTTAAACTTGAAGTACAAGAAATTGGCGAATTGTACTGTTTGGATGCTTTGCATATATGTTTCTTAGACTATATAGAAGCAATATATACAAAGATTTCAACCGTCTACCTGTTCCATTCATTGTTCTACTTGTCGCAAGTTACAAATAATTTCCTTTAAAGGATTAACAATGGGGCTCGTTGTTCACTTAAACTTGAAGAACAATAAATTGGCGAATTGTACTATTTGGATGCTTTGCATATATGTTTCTTAGACTATATAGAAGCAATATATACAAAGATTTCAACCGTCTACCTGTTCCATTCATTGTTCTACTTGTCGAAAGTTACAATTAATTTCCGTTAAAGGATTAACAATGGGGCTCGTAGTTCACTTAAACTTGAAGTACAAAAAATTGGCGAATTGTACTGTTTGGATGTTTTGCATATATGTTTCGTAGACTATATAGAAGCAATATATACAAAGATTTCAACCGTCTACCTTTTTCATTCATTGTTCTACTTGTCGAAAGTTACAAATAATTTCCGATAACGGATTAACCATTTGGGCTCATTGTTCACTTAAACTTGAAGTACAAAAAATTGGCGAATTGTACTGTTTGGATGCTTTGCATATATGTTTCTTAGACTATATAGAAGCAATATATACAAAGATTTCAACCGTCTACCTTTTCCATTCATTGTTCTTCTTGTCGAAAGTTACAAATAATTTCCTTTAAAGGATTAACAATGGGGCTCGTAGTTCACTTAAACTTGAAGAACAAGAAATTGGCGAATTTTACTGTTTGGATGATTTGCATATATGTTTCTTAGACTATATAGAAGCAATATATACAATGATTTCAACCGTCTACCTATTTCATTCATTGTTCTACTTGCCGAAATTTACAAATAATTTCCTTTAAAGGATTAACAATGGGGCTCATTGTTCACTTAAACTTGAAGTACAAAAAATTGGCGAATTGTACTGTTTGGATGCTTTGCATATATGTTTCTTAGACTATATAGAAGCAATATATACAAAGATTTCAACCGTCTACCTTTTCCATTCATTGTTCTTCTTGTCGAAAGTTACAAATAATTTCCTTTAAAGGATTAACAATGGGGCTCGTTGTTCACTTAAACTTGAAGAACAATAAATTGGCGAATTGTACTATTTGGATGCTTTGCATATATGTTTCTTAGACTATATAGAAGCAATATATACAAAGATTTCAACCGTCTACCTGTTCCATTCATTGTTCTACTTGTCGAAAGTTACAATTAATTTCCGTTAAAGGATTAACAATGGGGCTCGTAGTTCACTTAAACTTGAAGTACAAAAAATTGGCGAATTGTACTGTTTGGATGTTTTGCATATATGTTTCGTAGACTATATAGAAGCAATATATACAAAGATTTCAACCGTCTACCTTTTTCATTCATTGTTCTACTTGTCGAAAGTTACAAATAATTTCCGATAACGGATTAACCATTTGGGCTCATTGTTCACTTAAACTTGAAGTACAAAAAATTGGCGAATTGTACTGTTTGGATGCTTTGCATATATGTTTCTTAGACTATATAGAAGCAATATATACAAAGATTTCAACCGTCTACCTTTTCCATTCATTGTTCTTCTTGTCGAAAGTTACAAATAATTTCCTTTAAAGGATTAACAATGGGGCTCGTAGTTCACTTAAACTTGAAGAACAAAAAATTGTCGAATTGTACTGTTTGGATGCTTTGCATATATGTTTCTTAGACTATATAGAAGCAATATATACAATGATTTCAACCGTCTACCTGTTCCATTCATTGTTCTACTTGTCGAAATTTACAAATAATTTCCGATAAAGGATTAACCATTGGGGCTCATTGTTCACTTAAACTTGAAGTACAAGAAATTGGCGAATTGTACTGTTTGGATGCTTTGCATATATGTTTCTTAGACTATATAGAAGCAATATATACAAAGATTTCAACCGTCTACCTGTTCCATTCATTGTTCTACTTGTCGAAAGTTACAAATAATTTCCTTTAAAGGATTAACAATGGGGCTCGTTGTTCACTTAAACTTGAAGAACAATAAATTGGCGAATTGTACTATTTGGATGCTTTGCATATATGTTTCTTAGACTATATAGAAGCAATATATACAAAGATTTCAACCGTCTACCTGTTCCATTCATTGTTCTACTTGTCGAAAGTTACAATTAATTTCCGTTAAAGGATTAACAATGGGGCTCGTAGTTCACTTAAACTTGAAGTACAAAAAATTGGCGAATTGTACTGTTTGGATGTTTTGCATATATGTTTCGTAGACTATATAGAAGCAATATATACAAAGATTTCAACCGTCTACCTTTTTCATTCATTGTTCTACTTGTCGAAAGTTACAAATAATTTCCGATAACGGATTAACCATTTGGGCTCATTGTTCACTTAAACTTGAAGTACAAAAAATTGGCGAATTGTACTGTTTGGATGCTTTGCATATATGTTTCTTAGACTATATAGAAGCAATATATACAAAGATTTCAACCGTCTACCTTTTCCATTCATTGTTCTTCTTGTCGAAAGTTACAAATAATTTCCTTTAAAGGATTAACAATGGGGCTCGTAGTTCACTTAAACTTGAAGAACAAGAAATTGGCGAATTTTACTGTTTGGATGATTTGCATATATGTTTCTTAGACTATATAGAAGCAATATATACAATGATTTCAACCGTCTACCTATTTCATTCATTGTTCTACTTGCCGAAATTTACAAATAATTTCCGATAAAGGATTAACCATTGGGGCTCATTGTTCACTTAAACTTGAAGTACAAGAAATTGGCGAATTGTACTGTTTGGATGCTTTGCATATATGTTTCTTAGACTATATAGAAGCAATATATACAAAGATTTCAACCGTCTACCTGTTCCATTCATTGTTCTACTTGTCGAAAGTTACAAATAATTTCCTTTAAAGGATTAACAATGGGGCTCGTTGTTCACTTAAACTTGAAGAACAATAAATTGGCGAATTGTACTATTTGGATGCTTTGCATATATGTTTCTTAGACTATATAGAAGCAATATATACAAAGATTTCAACCGTCTACCTGTTCCATTCATTGTTCTACTTGTCGAAAGTTACAAATAATTTCCTTTAAAGGATTAACAATGGGGCTCGTTGTTCACTTAAACTTGAAGAACAATAAATTAGCGAATTGTGCTGTTTGGATGCTTTGCATATATGTTTCTTAGACTATATAGAAGCAATATATACAAATATTTCAACCGTCTAAATGTTCCATTCATTGTTCTACTTGTCGAAAGTTACAAATAATTTCCGATAACGGATTAACCATTGGGGCTCATTGTTCACTTAAACTTGAAGTACAAGAAATTGGCGAATTGTACTGTTTGGATGCTTTGCATATATGTTTCTTAGACTATATAGAAGCAATATATACAATGATTTCAACCGTCTACCTGTTCCATTCATTGTTCTACTTGTCGAAATTTACAAATAATTTCCGATAAAGGATTAACCATTGGGGCTCATTGTTCACTTAAACTTGAAGTACAAGAAATTGGCGAATTGTACTGTTTGGATGCTTTGCATATATGTTTCTTAGACTATATAGAAGCAATATATACAAAGATTTCAACCGTCTACCTGTTCCATTCATTGTTCTACTTGTCGAAAGTTACAAATAATTTCCTTTAAAGGATTAACAATGGGGCTCGTAGTTCACTTAAACTTGAAGAACAAGAAATTGGCGAATTTTACTGTTTGGATGATTTGCATATATGTTTCTTAGACTATATAGAAGCAATATATACAATGATTTCAACCGTCTACCTGTTCCATTCATTGTTCTACTTGTCGAAATTTACAAATAATTTCCGATAAAGGATTAACCATTGGGGCTCATTGTTCACTTAAACTTGAAGTACAAGAAATTGGCGAATTGTACTGTTTGGATGCTTTGCATATATGTTTCTTAGACTATATAGAAGCAATATATACAAAGATTTCAACCGTCTACCTGTTCCATTCATTGTTCTACTTGTCGAAAGTTACAAATAATTTCCTTTAAAGGATTAACAATGGGGCTCGTTGTTCACTTAAACTTGAAGAACAATAAATTGGCGAATTGTACTATTTGGATGCTTTGCATATATGTTTCTTAGACTATATAGAAGCAATATATACAAAGATTTCAACCGTCTACCTGTTCCATTCATTGTTCTACTTGTCGAAAGTTACAAATAATTTCCTTTAAAGGATTAACAATGGGGCTCGTTGTTCACTTAAACTTGAAGAACAATAAATTAGCGAATTGTGCTGTTTGGATGCTTTTCATATATGTTTCTTAGACTATATAGAAGCAATATATACAAATATTTCAACCGTCTAAATGTTCCATTCATTGTTCTACTTGTCGAAAGTTACAAATAATTTCCGATAACGGATTAACCATTGGGGCTCATTGTTCACTTAAACTTGAAGTACAAGAAATTGGCGAATTGTACTGTTTGGATGCTTTGCATATATGTTTCTTAGACTATATAGAAGCAATATATACAATGATTTCAACCGTCTACCTGTTCCATTCATTGTTCTACTTGTCGAAATTTACAAATAATTTCCGATAAAGGATTAACCATTGGGGCTCATTGTTCACTTAAACTTGAAGTACAAGAAATTGGCGAATTGTACTGTTTGGATGCTTTGCATATATGTTTCTTAGACTATATAGAAGCAATATATACAAAGATTTCAACCGTCTACCTGTTCCATTCATTGTTCTACTTGTCGAAAGTTACAAATAATTTCCTTTAAAGGATTAACAATGGGGCTCGTAGTTCACTTAAACTTGAAGAACAAGAAATTGGCGAATTTTACTGTTTGGATGATTTGCATATATGTTTCTTAGACTATATAGAAGCAATATATACAATGATTTCAACCGTCTACCTGTTCCATTCATTGTTCTACTTGTCGAAATTTACAAATAATTTCCGATAAAGGATTAACCATTGGGGCTCATTGTTCACTTAAACTTGAAGTACAAGAAATTGGCGAATTGTACTGTTTGGATGCTTTGCATATATGTTTCTTAGACTATATAGAAGCAATATATACAATGATTTCAACCGTCTACCTGTTCCATTCATTGTTCTACTTGTCGAATGTTACAAATAATTTCCTTTAAAGGATTAACAATGGGGCTCGTTGTTCACTTAAACTTGAAGAACAATAAATTGGCGAATTGTACTATTTGGATGCTTTGCATATATGTTTCTTAGACTATATAGAAGCAATATATACAAAGATTTCAACCGTCTACCTGTTCCATTCATTGTTCTACTTGTCGAAAGTTACAAATAATTTCCTTTAAAGGATTAACAATGGGGCTCGTTGTTCACTTAAACTTGAAGAACAATAAATTAGCGAATTGTGCTGTTTGGATGCTTTGCATATATGTTTCTTAGACTATATAGAAGCAATATATACAAATATTTCAACCGTCTAAATGTTCCATTCATTGTTCTACTTGTCGAAAGTTACAAATAATTTCCGATAACGGATTAACCATTGGGGCTCATTGTTCACTTAAACTTGAAGTACAAAAAATTGGCAAATTGTACTGTTTGGATGCTTTGCATATATGTTTCTTATACTATATAGAAGCAATATATACAAAGATTTCAATCGTCTACCTGTTCCATTCACTGTTCTACTAGTCGACAGTTACAAATAATTTCCGTTAAGGGATTAACAATGGGGATCGTAGTTCACTTAAACTTGAAGAACAAAAAATTGGCGAATTGTACTGTTTGGATGCTTTGCATATATGTTTCTTAGACTATATAGAAGCAATATATACATTGATTTCAACCGTCTACCTGTTCCACTCATTGTTCTACTTGTCGAAAGTTACAAATAATTTCCGATAACGGATTAACCATTGGGGCTCATTGTTCACTTAAACTTGAAGAACAAAAAATTGGCGAATTGTACTGTTTGGATGCTTTGCATATATGTTTCTTATACTATATAGAAGCAATATATACAAAGATTTCAACCGTCTACCTGTTCCATTCACTGTTCTACTTGTCGAAAGATACAAATAATTTCCGTTAAGGGATTAACAATGGGGATCGTAGTTTACTTAAACTTGAAGAACAAAAAATTGGCGAATTGTACTGTTTGGATGCTTTGCATAAATGTTTCTTAGACTATATAGAAGCAATATATACAATGATTTCAACAGTCTACCTGTTCCATTCATTGTTCTACTTGTCGAAATTTACAAATAATTTCCTTTAAAGGATTAACAATGGGGCTCGTAGTTCACTTAAACTTGAAGAACAAAAAATTGGCGAATGGTACTGTTTGGATGCTTTGGATATATGTTTCTTATACTATATAGAAGCAATATATACATTGATTTCAACCGGCTACCTGTTCCATTCATTGTTCTACTTGTCGAAATTTACAAATAATTTCCGATAAAGGATTAACCATTGGGGCTCATTGTTCACTTAAACTTGAAGAACAAAAAATTGGCGAATTGTACTGTTTGGATGCTTTGCATATATGTTTCTTAGACTATTTAGAAGCAATATATACAATGATTTCAACCGTCTACCTATTCCATTCATTGTTCTACTTGCCGAAATTTACAAATAATTTCCGTTAAGGGATTAACAATGGGGATCGTAGTTCACTTAAACTTGAAGAGCAAAAAATTGTCGAATTGTACTGTTTGGATGCTTTGCATATATGTTTCTTAGACTATATAGAAGCAATATATACAATGATTTCAACCGTCTACCTGTTCCATTCATTGTTCTACTTGTCGAAATTTACAAATAATTTCCGATAAAGGATTAACCATTGGGGCTCATTGTTCACTTAAACTTGAAGTACAAGAAATTGGCGAATTGTACTGTTTGGATGCTTTGCATATATGTTTCTTAGACTATATAGAAGCAATATATACAAAGATTTCAACCGTCTACCTGTTCCATTCATTGTTCTACTTGTCGCAAGTTACAAATAATTTCCTTTAAAGGATTAACAATGGGGCTCGTTGTTCACTTAAACTTGAAGAACAATAAATTGGCGAATTGTACTATTTGGATGCTTTGCATATATGTTTCTTAGACTATATAGAAGCAATATATACAAAGATTTCAACCGTCTACCTGTTCCATTCATTGTTCTACTTGTCGAAAGTTACAATTAATTTCCGTTAAAGGATTAACAATGGGGCTCGTAGTTCACTTAAACTTGAAGTACAAAAAATTGGCGAATTGTACTGTTTGGATGTTTTGCATATATGTTTCGTAGACTATATAGAAGCAATATATACAAAGATTTCAACCGTCTACCTTTTTCATTCATTGTTCTACTTGTCGAAAGTTACAAATAATTTCCGATAACGGATTAACCATTTGGGCTCATTGTTCACTTAAACTTGAAGTACAAAAAATTGGCGAATTGTACTGTTTGGATGCTTTGCATATATGTTTCTTAGACTATATAGAAGCAATATATACAAAGATTTCAACCGTCTACCTTTTCCATTCATTGTTCTTCTTGTCGAAAGTTACAAATAATTTCCTTTAAAGGATTAACAATGGGGCTCGTAGTTCACTTAAACTTGAAGAACAAGAAATTGGCGAATTTTACTGTTTGGATGATTTGCATATATGTTTCTTAGACTATATAGAAGCAATATATACAATGATTTCAACCGTCTACCTATTTCATTCATTGTTCTACTTGCCGAAATTTACAAATAATTTCCTTTAAAGGATTAACAATGGGGCTCATTGTTCACTTAAACTTGAAGTACAAAAAATTGGCGAATTGTACTGTTTGGATGCTTTGCATATATGTTTCTTAGACTATATAGAAGCAATATATACAAAGATTTCAACCGTCTACCTTTTCCATTCATTGTTCTTCTTGTCGAAAGTTACAAATAATTTCCGATAACGGATTAACCCATGGGGCTCATTGTTCACTTAAACTTGAAGTACAAAAAATTGGCAAATTGTACTGTTTGGATGCTTTGCATATATGTTTCTTATACTATATAGAAGCAATATATACAAAGATTTCAATCGTCTACCTGTTCCATTCACTGTTCTACTAGTCGACAGTTACAAATAATTTCCGTTAAGGGATTAACAATGGGGATCGTAGTTCACTTAAACTTGAAGAACAAAAAATTGGCGAATTGTACTGTTTGGATGCTTTGCATATATGTTTCTTAGACTATATAGAAGCAATATATACAAAGATTTCAACCGTCTACCTGTTCCATTCATTGTTCTACTTGTCGAAAGTTACAAATAATTTCCTTTAAAGGATTAACAATGGGGCTCGTTGTTCACTTAAACTTGAAGAACAATAAATTGGCCAATTGTACTATTTGGATGCTTTGCATATATGTTTCTTAGACTATATAGAAGCAATATATACAAAGATTTCAACCGTCTACCTGTTCCATTCATTGTTCTACTTGTCGAAAGTTACAAATAATTTCCTTTAAAGGATTAACAATGGGGCTCGTTGTTCACTTAAACTTGAAGAACAATAAATTAGCGAATTGTGCTGTTTGGATGCTTTTCATATATGTTTCTTAGACTATATAGAAGCAATATATACAAATATTTCAACCGTCTAAATGTTCCATTCATTGTTCTACTTGTCGAAAGTTACAAATAATTTCCGATAACGGATTAACCATTGGGGCTCATTGTTCACTTAAACTTGAAGTACAAGAAATTGGCGAATTGTACTGTTTGGATGCTTTGCATATATGTTTCTTAGACTATATAGAAGCAATATATACAATGATTTCAACCGTCTACCTGTTCCATTCATTGTTCTACTTGTCGAAATTTACAAATAATTTCCGATAAAGGATTAACCATTGGGGCTCATTGTTCACTTAAACTTGAAGTACAAGAAATTGGCGAATTGTACTGTTTGGATGCTTTGCATATATGTTTCTTAGACTATATAGAAGCAATATATACAAAGATTTCAACCGTCTACCTGTTCCATTCATTGTTCTACTTGTCGAAAGTTACAAATAATTTCCTTTAAAGGATTAACAATGGGGCTCGTAGTTCACTTAAACTTGAAGAACAAGAAATTGGCGAATTTTACTGTTTGGATGATTTGCATATATGTTTCTTAGACTATATAGAAGCAATATATACAATGATTTCAACCGTCTACCTGTTCCATTCATTGTTCTACTTGTCGAAATTTACAAATAATTTCCGATAAAGGATTAACCATTGGGGCTCATTGTTCACTTAAACTTGAAGTACAAGAAATTGGCGAATTGTACTGTTTGGATGCTTTGCATATATGTTTCTTAGACTATATAGAAGCAATATATACAAAGATTTCAACCGTCTACCTGTTCCATTCATTGTTCTACTTGTCGAAAGTTACAAATAATTTCCTTTAAAGGATTAACAATGGGGCTCGTTGTTCACTTAAACTTGAAGAACAATAAATTGGCGAATTGTACTATTTGGATGCTTTGCATATATGTTTCTTAGACTATATAGAAGCAATATATACAAAGATTTCAACCGTCTACCTGTTCCATTCATTGTTCTACTTGTCGAAAGTTACAAATAATTTCCTTTAAAGGATTAACAATGGGGCTCGTTGTTCACTTAAACTTGAAGAACAATAAATTAGCGAATTGTGCTGTTTGGATGCTTTGCATATATGTTTCTTAGACTATATAGAAGCAATATATACAAATATTTCAACCGTCTAAATGTTCCATTCATTGTTCTACTTGTCGAAAGTTACAAATAATTTCCGATAACGGATTAACCATTGGGGCTCATTGTTCACTTAAACTTGAAGTACAAAAAATTGGCAAATTGTACTGTTTGGATGCTTTGCATATATGTTTCTTATACTATATAGAAGCAATATATACAAAGATTTCAATCGTCTACCTGTTCCATTCACTGTTCTACTAGTCGACAGTTACAAATAATTTCCGTTAAGGGATTAACAATGGGGATCGTAGTTCACTTAAACTTGAAGAACAAAAAATTGGCGAATTGTACTGTTTGGATGCTTTGCATATATGTTTCTTAGACTATATAGAAGCAATATATACATTGATTTCAACCGTCTACCTGTTCCACTCATTGTTCTACTTGTCGAAAGTTACAAATAATTTCCGATAACGGATTAACCATTGGGGCTCATTGTTCACTTAAACTTGAAGAACAAAAAATTGGCGAATTGTACTGTTTGGATGCTTTGCATATATGTTTCTTATACTATATAGAAGCAATATATACAAAGATTTCAACCGTCTACCTGTTCCATTCACTGTTCTACTTGTCGAAAGATACAAATAATTTCCGTTAAGGGATTAACAATGGGGATCGTAGTTTACTTAAACTTGAAGAACAAAAAATTGGCGAATTGTACTGTTTGGATGCTTTGCATAAATGTTTCTTAGACTATATAGAAGCAATATATACAATGATTTCAACAGTCTACCTGTTCCATTCATTGTTCTACTTGTCGAAATTTACAAATAATTTCCTTTAAAGGATTAACAATGGGGCTCGTAGTTCACTTAAACTTGAAGAACAAAAAATTGGCGAATGGTACTGTTTGGATGCTTTGGATATATGTTTCTTATACTATATAGAAGCAATATATACATTGATTTCAACCGGCTACCTGTTCCATTCATTGTTCTACTTGTCGAAATTTACAAATAATTTCCGATAAAGGATTAACCATTGGGGCTCATTGTTCACTTAAACTTGAAGAACAAAAAATTGGCGAATTGTACTGTTTGGATGCTTTGCATATATGTTTCTTAGACTATTTAGAAGCAATATATACAATGATTTCAACCGTCTACCTATTCCATTCATTGTTCTACTTGCCGAAATTTACAAATAATTTCCTTTAAAGGATTAACAATGGGGCTCGTAGTTCACTTAAACTTGAAGAGCAAAAAATTGTCGAATTGTACTGTTTGGATGCTTTGCATATATGTTTCTTAGACTATATAGAAGCAATATATACAATGATTTCAACCGTCTACCTGTTCCATTCATTGTTCTACTTGTCGAAATTTACAAATAATTTCCGATAAAGGATTAACCATTGGGGCTCATTGTTCACTTAAACTTGAAGAACAAAAAATTGGCGAATTGTACTGTTTGGATGCTTTGCATATATGTTTCTTATACTATATAGAAGCAATATATACAAAGATTTCAACCGTCTACCTGTTCCATTCACTGTTCTACTTGTCGAAAGATACAAATAATTTCCGTTAAGGGATTAACAATGGGGATCGTAGTTTACTTAAACTTGAAGAACAAAAAATTGGCGAATTGTACTGTTTGGATGCTTTGCATAAATGTTTCTTAGACTATATAGAAGCAATATATACAATGATTTCAACAGTCTACCTGTTCCATTCATTGTTCTACTTGTCGAAATTTACAAATAATTTCCTTTAAAGGATTAACAATGGGGCTCGTAGTTCACTTAAACTTGAAGAACAAAAAATTGGCGAATGGTACTGTTTGGATGCTTTGGATATATGTTTCTTATACTATATAGAAGCAATATATACATTGATTTCAACCGGCTACCTGTTCCATTCATTGTTCTACTTGTCGAAATTTACAAATAATTTCCGATAAAGGATTAACCATTGGGGCTCATTGTTCACTTAAACTTGAAGAACAAAAAATTGGCGAATTGTACTGTTTGGATGCTTTGCATATATGTTTCTTAGACTATTTAGAAGCAATATATACAATGATTTCAACCGTCTACCTATTCCATTCATTGTTCTACTTGCCGAAATTTACAAATAATTTCCTTTAAAGGATTAACAATGGGGCTCGTAGTTCACTTAAACTTGAAGAGCAAAAAATTGTCGAATTGTACTGTTTGGATGCTTTGCATATATGTTTCTTAGACTATATAGAAGCAATATATACAATGATTTCAACCGTCTACCTGTTCCATTCATTGTTCTACTTGTCGAAATTTACAAATAATTTCCGATAAAGGATTAACCATTGGGGCTCATTGTTCACTTAAACTTGAAGTACAAGAAATTGGCGAATTGTACTGTTTGGATGCTTTGCATATATGTTTCTTAGACTATATAGAAGCAATATATACAAAGATTTCAACCGTCTACCTGTTCCATTCATTGTTCTACTTGTCGCAAGTTACAAATAATTTCCTTTAAAGGATTAACAATGGGGCTCGTTGTTCACTTAAACTTGAAGAACAATAAATTGGCGAATTGTACTATTTGGATGCTTTGCATATATGTTTCTTAGACTATATAGAAGCAATATATACAAAGATTTCAACCGTCTACCTGTTCCATTCATTGTTCTACTTGTCGAAAGTTACAATTAATTTCCGTTAAAGAATTAACAATGGGGCTCGTAGTTCACTTAAACTTGAAGTACAAAAAATTGGCGAATTGTACTGTTTGGATGTTTTGCATATATGTTTCGTAGACTATATAGAAGCAATATATACAAAGATTTCAACCGTCTACCTTTTTCATTCATTGTTCTACTTGTCGAAAGTTACAAATAATTTCCGATAACGGATTAACCATTTGGGCTCATTGTTCACTTAAACTTGAAGTACAAAAAATTGGCGAATTGTACTGTTTGGATGCTTTGCATATATGTTTCTTAGACTATATAGAAGCAATATATACAAAGATTTCAACCGTCTACCTTTTCCATTCATTGTTCTTCTTGTCGAAAGTTACAAATAATTTCCTTTAAAGGATTAACAATGGGGCTCGTAGTTCACTTAAACTTGAAGAACAAGAAATTGGCGAATTTTACTGTTTGGATGATTTGCATATATGTTTCTTAGACTATATAGAAGCAATATATACAATGATTTCAACCGTCTACCTATTTCATTCATTGTTCTACTTGCCGAAATTTACAAATAATTTCCTTTAAAGGATTAACAATGGGGCTCATTGTTCACTTAAACTTGAAGTACAAAAAATTGGCGAATTGTACTGTTTGGATGCTTTGCATATATGTTTCTTAGACTATATAGAAGCAATATATACAAAGATTTCAACCGTCTACCTTTTCCATTCATTGTTCTTCTTGTCGAAAGTTACAAATAATTTCCTTTAAAGGATTAACAATGGGGCTCGTTGTTCACTTAAACTTGAAGAACAATAAATTGGCGAATTGTACTATTTGGATGCTTTGCATATATGTTTCTTAGACTATATAGAAGCAATATATACAAAGATTTCAACCGTCTACCTGTTCCATTCATTGTTCTACTTGTCGAAAGTTACAATTAATTTCCGTTAAAGGATTAACAATGGGGCTCGTAGTTCACTTAAACTTGAAGTACAAAAAATTGGCGAATTGTACTGTTTGGATGTTTTGCATATATGTTTCGTAGACTATATAGAAGCAATATATACAAAGATTTCAACCGTCTACCTTTTTCATTCATTGTTCTACTTGTCGAAAGTTACAAATAATTTCCGATAACGGATTAACCATTTGGGCTCATTGTTCACTTAAACTTGAAGTACAAAAAATTGGCGAATTGTACTGTTTGGATGCTTTGCATATATGTTTCTTAGACTATATAGAAGCAATATATACAAAGATTTCAACCGTCTACCTTTTCCATTCATTGTTCTTCTTGTCGAAAGTTACAAATAATTTCCTTTAAAGGATTAACAATGGGGCTCGTAGTTCACTTAAACTTGAAGAACAAGAAATTGGCGAATTTTACTGTTTGGATGATTTGCATATATGTTTCTTAGACTATATAGAAGCAATATATACAATGATTTCAACCGTCTACCTATTTCATTCATTGTTCTACTTGCCGAAATTTACAAATAATTTCCTTTAAAGGATTAACAATGGGGCTCATTGTTCACTTAAACTTGAAGTACAAAAAATTGGCGAATTGTACTGTTTGGATACTTTGCATATATGTTTCTTAGACTATATAGAAGCAATATATACAAAGATTTCAACCGTCTACCTTTTCCATTCATTGTTCTTCTTGTCGAAAGTTACAAATAATTTCCTTTAAAGGATTAACAATGGGGCTCGTAGTTCACTTAAACTTGAAGAACAAGAAATTGGCGAATTTTACTGTTTGGATGATTTGCATATATGTTTCTTAGACTATATAGAAGCAATATATACAATGATTTCAACCGTCTACCTGTTCCATTCATTGTTCTACTTGTCGAAAGTTACAAATAATTTCCTTTAAAGGATTAACAATGGGGCTCGTTGTTCACTTAAACTTGAAGAACAATAAATTGGCGAATTGTACTATTTGGATGCTTTGCATATATGTTTCTTAGACTATATAGAAGCAATATATACAAAGATTTCAACCGTCTACCTGTTCCATTCATTGTTCTACTTGTCGAAAGTTACAAATAATTTCCTTTAAAGGATTAACAATGGGGCTCGTTGTTCACTTAAACTTGAAGAACAATAAATTAGCGAATTGTGCTGTTTGGATGCTTTGCATATATGTTTCTTAGACTATATAGAAGCAATATATACAAATATTTCAACCGTCTAAATGTTCCATTCATTGTTCTACTTGTCGAAAGTTACAAATAATTTCCGATAACGGATTAACCATTGGGGCTCATTGTTCACTTAAACTTGAAGTACAAAAAATTGGCAAATTGTACTGTTTGGATGCTTTGCATATATGTTTCTTATACTATATAGAAGCAATATATACAAAGATTTCAATCGTCTACCTGTTCCATTCACTGTTCTACTAGTCGACAGTTACAAATAATTTCCGTTAAGGGATTAACAATGGGGATCGTAGTTCACTTAAACTTGAAGAACAAAAAATTGGCGAATTGTACTGTTTGGATGCTTTGCATATATGTTTCTTAGACTATATAGAAGCAATATATACATTGATTTCAACCGTCTACCTGTTCCACTCATTGTTCTACTTGTCGAAAGTTACAAATAATTTCCGATAACGGATTAACCATTGGGGCTCATTGTTCACTTAAACTTGAAGAACAAAAAATTGGCGAATTGTACTGTTTGGATGCTTTGCATATATGTTTCTTATACTATATAGAAGCAATATATACAAAGATTTCAACCGTCTACCTGTTCCATTCACTGTTCTACTTGTCGAAAGATACAAATAATTTCCGTTAAGGGATTAACAATGGGGATCGTAGTTTACTTAAACTTGAAGAACAAAAAATTGGCGAATTGTACTGTTTGGATGCTTTGCATAAATGTTTCTTAGACTATATAGAAGCAATATATACAATGATTTCAACAGTCTACCTGTTCCATTCATTGTTCTACTTGTCGAAATTTACAAATAATTTCCTTTAAAGGATTAACAATGGGGCTCGTAGTTCACTTAAACTTGAAGAACAAAAAATTGGCGAATGGTACTGTTTGGATGCTTTGGATATATGTTTCTTATACTATATAGAAGCAATATATACATTGATTTCAACCGGCTACCTGTTCCATTCATTGTTCTACTTGTCGAAATTTACAAATAATTTCCGATAAAGGATTAACCATTGGGGCTCATTGTTCACTTAAACTTGAAGAACAAAAAATTGGCGAATTGTACTGTTTGGATGCTTTGCATATATGTTTCTTAGACTATTTAGAAGCAATATATACAATGATTTCAACCGTCTACCTATTCCATTCATTGTTCTACTTGCCGAAATTTACAAATAATTTCCGTTAAGGGATTAACAATGGGGATCGTAGTTCACTTAAACTTGAAGAGCAAAAAATTGTCGAATTGTACTGTTTGGATGCTTTGCATATATGTTTCTTAGACTATATAGAAGCAATATATACAATGATTTCAACCGTCTACCTGTTCCATTCATTGTTCTACTTGTCGAAATTTACAAATAATTTCCGATAAAGGATTAACCATTGGGGCTCATTGTTCACTTAAACTTGAAGTACAAGAAATTGGCGAATTGTACTGTTTGGATGCTTTGCATATATGTTTCTTAGACTATATAGAAGCAATATATACAAAGATTTCAACCGTCTACCTGTTCCATTCATTGTTCTACTTGTCGCAAGTTACAAATAATTTCCTTTAAAGGATTAACAATGGGGCTCGTTGTTCACTTAAACTTGAAGAACAATAAATTGGCGAATTGTACTATTTGGATGCTTTGCATATATGTTTCTTAGACTATATAGAAGCAATATATACAAAGATTTCAACCGTCTACCTGTTCCATTCATTGTTCTACTTGTCGAAAGTTACAATTAATTTCCGTTAAAGGATTAACAATGGGGCTCGTAGTTCACTTAAACTTGAAGTACAAAAAATTGGCGAATTGTACTGTTTGGATGTTTTGCATATATGTTTCGTAGACTATATAGAAGCAATATATACAAAGATTTCAACCGTCTACCTTTTTCATTCATTGTTCTACTTGTCGAAAGTTACAAATAATTTCCGATAACGGATTAACCATTTGGGCTCATTGTTCACTTAAACTTGAAGTACAAAAAATTGGCGAATTGTACTGTTTGGATGCTTTGCATATATGTTTCTTAGACTATATAGAAGCAATATATACAAAGATTTCAACCGTCTACCTGTTCCATTCATTGTTCTACTTGTCGAAAGTTACAATTAATTTCCGTTAAAGGATTAACAATGGGGCTCGTAGTTCACTTAAACTTGAAGTACAAAAAATTGGCGAATTGTACTGTTTGGATGTTTTGCATATATGTTTCGTAGACTATATAGAAGCAATATATACAAAGATTTCAACCGTCTACCTTTTTCATTCATTGTTCTACTTGTCGAAAGTTACAAATAATTTCCGATAACGGATTAACCATTTGGGCTCATTGTTCACTTAAACTTGAAGTACAAAAAATTGGCGAATTGTACTGTTTGGATGCTTTGCATATATGTTTCTTAGACTATATAGAAGCAATATATACAAAGATTTCAACCGTCTACCTTTTCCATTCATTGTTCTTCTTGTCGAAAGTTACAAATAATTTCCTTTAAAGGATTAACAATGGGGCTCGTAGTTCACTTAAACTTGAAGAACAAGAAATTGGCGAATTTTACTGTTTGGATGATTTGCATATATGTTTCTTAGACTATATAGAAGCAATATATACAATGATTTCAACCGTCTACCTATTTCATTCATTGTTCTACTTGCCGAAATTTACAAATAATTTCCTTTAAAGGATTAACAATGGGGCTCATTGTTCACTTAAACTTGAAGTACAAAAAATTGGCGAATTGTACTGTTTGGATACTTTGCATATATGTTTCTTAGACTATATAGAAGCAATATATACAAAGATTTCAACCGTCTACCTTTTCCATTCATTGTTCTTCTTGTCGAAAGTTACAAATAATTTCCTTTAAAGGATTAACAATGGGGCTCGTAGTTCACTTAAACTTGAAGAACAAGAAATTGGCGAATTTTACTGTTTGGATGATTTGCATATATGTTTCTTAGACTATATAGAAGCAATATATACAATGATTTCAACCGTCTACCTGTTCCATTCATTGTTCTACTTGTCGAAAGTTACAAATAATTTCCTTTAAAGGATTAACAATGGAGCTCGTTGTTCACTTAAACTTGAAGAACAATAAATTGGCGAATTGTACTATTTGGATGCTTTGCATATATGTTTCTTAGACTATATAGAAGCAATATATACAAAGATTTCAACCGTCTACCTGTTCCATTCATTGTTCTACTTGTCGAAAGTTACAAATAATTTCCTTTAAAGGATTAACAATGGGGCTCGTTGTTCACTTAAACTTGAAGAACAATAAATTAGCGAATTGTGCTGTTTGGATGCTTTGCATATATGTTTCTTAGACTATATAGAAGCAATATATACAAATATTTCAACCGTCTAAATGTTCCATTCATTGTTCTACTTGTCGAAAGTTACAAATAATTTCCGATAACGGATTAACCATTGGGGCTCATTGTTCACTTAAACTTGAAGTACAAAAAATTGGCAAATTGTACTGTTTGGATGCTTTGCATATATGTTTCTTATACTATATAGAAGCAATATATACAAAGATTTCAATCGTCTACCTGTTCCATTCACTGTTCTACTAGTCGACAGTTACAAATAATTTCCGTTAAGGGATTAACAATGGGGATCGTAGTTCACTTAAACTTGAAGAACAAAAAATTGGCGAATTGTACTGTTTGGATGCTTTGCATATATGTTTCTTAGACTATATAGAAGCAATATATACATTGATTTCAACCGTCTACCTGTTCCACTCATTGTTCTACTTGTCGAAAGTTACAAATAATTTCCGATAACGGATTAACCATTGGGGCTCATTGTTCACTTAAACTTGAAGAACAAAAAATTGGCGAATTGTACTGTTTGGATGCTTTGCATATATGTTTCTTATACTATATAGAAGCAATATATACAAAGATTTCAACCGTCTACCTGTTCCATTCACTGTTCTACTTGTCGAAAGATACAAATAATTTCCGTTAAGGGATTAACAATGGGGATCGTAGTTTACTTAAACTTGAAGAACAAAAAATTGGCGAATTGTACTGTTTGGATGCTTTGCATAAATGTTTCTTAGACTATATAGAAGCAATATATACAATGATTTCAACAGTCTACCTGTTCCATTCATTGTTCTACTTGTCGAAATTTACAAATAATTTCCTTTAAAGGATTAACAATGGGGCTCGTAGTTCACTTAAACTTGAAGAACAAAAAATTGGCGAATGGTACTGTTTGGATGCTTTGGATATATGTTTCTTATACTATATAGAAGCAATATATACATTGATTTCAACCGGCTACCTGTTCCATTCATTGTTCTACTTGTCGAAATTTACAAATAATTTCCGATAAAGGATTAACCATTGGGGCTCATTGTTCACTTAAACTTGAAGAACAAAAAATTGGCGAATTGTACTGTTTGGATGCTTTGCATATATGTTTCTTAGACTATTTAGAAGCAATATATACAATGATTTCAACCGTCTACCTATTCCATTCATTGTTCTACTTGCCGAAATTTACAAATAATTTCCGTTAAGGGATTAACAATGGGGATCGTAGTTCACTTAAACTTGAAGAGCAAAAAATTGTCGAATTGTACTGTTTGGATGCTTTGCATATATGTTTCTTAGACTATATAGAAGCAATATATACAATGATTTCAACCGTCTACCTGTTCCATTCATTGTTCTACTTGTCGAAATTTACAAATAATTTCCGATAAAGGATTAACCATTGGGGCTCATTGTTCACTTAAACTTGAAGTACAAGAAATTGGCGAATTGTACTGTTTGGATGCTTTGCATATATGTTTCTTAGACTATATAGAAGCAATATATACAAAGATTTCAACCGTCTACCTGTTCCATTCATTGTTCTACTTGTCGCAAGTTACAAATAATTTCCTTTAAAGGATTAACAATGGGGCTCGTTGTTCACTTAAACTTGAAGAACAATAAATTGGCGAATTGTACTATTTGGATGCTTTGCATATATGTTTCTTAGACTATATAGAAGCAATATATACAAAGATTTCAACCGTCTACCTGTTCCATTCATTGTTCTACTTGTCGAAAGTTACAATTAATTTCCGTTAAAGGATTAACAATGGGGCTCGTAGTTCACTTAAACTTGAAGTACAAAAAATTGGCGAATTGTACTGTTTGGATGTTTTGCATATATGTTTCGTAGACTATATAGAAGCAATATATACAAAGATTTCAACCGTCTACCTTTTTCATTCATTGTTCTACTTGTCGAAAGTTACAAATAATTTCCGATAACGGATTAACCATTTGGGCTCATTGTTCACTTAAACTTGAAGTACAAAAAATTGGCGAATTGTACTGTTTGGATGCTTTGCATATATGTTTCTTAGACTATATAGAAGCAATATATACAAAGATTTCAACCGTCTACCTTTTCCATTCATTGTTCTTCTTGTCGAAAGTTACAAATAATTTCCTTTAAAGGATTAACAATGGGGCTCGTAGTTCACTTAAACTTGAAGAACAAGAAATTGGCGAATTTTACTGTTTGGATGATTTGCATATATGTTTCTTAGACTATATAGAAGCAATATATACAATGATTTCAACCGTCTACCTATTTCATTCATTGTTCTACTTGCCGAAATTTACAAATAATTTCCTTTAAAGGATTAACAATGGGGCTCATTGTTCACTTAAACTTGAAGTACAAAAAATTGGCGAATTGTACTGTTTGGATGCTTTGCATATATGTTTCTTAGACTATATAGAAGCAATATATACAAAGATTTCAACCGTCTACCTTTTCCATTCATTGTTCTTCTTGTCGAAAGTTACAAATAATTTCCTTTAAAGGATTAACAATGGGGCTCGTTGTTCACTTAAACTTGAAGAACAATAAATTGGCGAATTGTACTATTTGGATGCTTTGCATATATGTTTCTTAGACTATATAGAAGCAATATATACAAAGATTTCAACCGTCTACCTGTTCCATTCATTGTTCTACTTGTCGAAAGTTACAATTAATTTCCGTTAAAGGATTAACAATGGGGCTCGTAGTTCACTTAAACTTGAAGTACAAAAAATTGGCGAATTGTACTGTTTGGATGTTTTGCATATATGTTTCGTAGACTATATAGAAGCAATATATACAAAGATTTCAACCGTCTACCTTTTTCATTCATTGTTCTACTTGTCGAAAGTTACAAATAATTTCCGATAACGGATTAACCATTTGGGCTCATTGTTCACTTAAACTTGAAGTACAAAAAATTGGCGAATTGTACTGTTTGGATGCTTTGCATATATGTTTCTTAGACTATATAGAAGCAATATATACAAAGATTTCAACCGTCTACCTTTTCCATTCATTGTTCTTCTTGTCGAAAGTTACAAATAATTTCCTTTAAAGGATTAACAATGGGGCTCGTAGTTCACTTAAACTTGAAGAACAAGAAATTGGCGAATTTTACTGTTTGGATGATTTGCATATATGTTTCTTAGACTATATAGAAGCAATATATACAATGATTTCAACCGTCTACCTATTTCATTCATTGTTCTACTTGCCGAAATTTACAAATAATTTCCTTTAAAGGATTAACAATGGGGCTCATTGTTCACTTAAACTTGAAGTACAAAAAATTGGCGAATTGTACTGTTTGGATACTTTGCATATATGTTTCTTAGACTATATAGAAGCAATATATACAAAGATTTCAACCGTCTACCTTTTCCATTCATTGTTCTTCTTGTCGAAAGTTACAAATAATTTCCTTTAAAGGATTAACAATGGGGCTCGTAGTTCACTTAAACTTGAAGAACAAGAAATTGGCGAATTTTACTGTTTGGATGATTTGCATATATGTTTCTTAGACTATATAGAAGCAATATATACAATGATTTCAACCGTCTACCTATTTCATTCATTGTTCTACTTGCCGAAATTTACAAATAATTTCCTTTAAAGGATTAACAATGGGGCTCGTAGTTCACTTAAACATGAAGAACAAAAAATTGGCGAATGGTACTGTTTGAATGCTTTGCATATATGTTTCTTAGACTATATAGAAGCAATATATACAAAGATTTCAACCGTCTACCTGTTCCATTCATTGTTCTACTTGTCGAAAGTTACAAATAATTTCCTTTAAAGGATTAACAATGGGGCTCGTTGTTCACTTAAACTTGAAGAACAATAAATTGGCGAATTGTGCTGTTTGGATGCTTTGCATATATGTTTCTTAGACTATATAGAAGCAATATATACAAAGATTTCAACCGTCTACCTGTTCCATTCATTGTTCTACTTGTCGAAAGTTACAATTAATTTCCGTTAAAGGATTAACAATGGGGCTCGTAGTTCACTTAAACTTGAAGTACAAAAAATTGGCGAATTGTACTGTTTGGATGCTTTGCATATATGTTTCTTAGACTATATAGAAGCAATATATACAAAGATTTCAACCGTCTACCTTTTCCATTCATTGTTCTTCTTGTCGAAAGTTACAAATAATTTCCTTTAAAGGATTAACAATGGGGCTCGTAGTTCACTTAAACTTGAAGAGCAAAAAATTGTCGAATTGTACTGTTTGGATGCTTTGCATATATGTTTCTTAGACTATATAGAAGCAATATATACAATGATTTCAACCGTCTACCTGTTCCATTCATTGTTCTACTTGTCGAAATTTACAAATAATTTCCGATAAAGGATTAACCATTGGGGCTCATTGTTCACTTAAACTTGAAGTACAAAAAATTGGCGAATTGTACTGTTTGGATGCTTTGCATATATGTTTCTTAGACTATATAGAAGCAATATATACAATGATTTCAACCGTCTACCTATTTCATTCATTGTTCTACTTGCCGAAATTTACAGATAATTTCCTTTAAAGGATTAACAATGGGGCTCGTAGTTCACTTAAACATGAAGAACAAAAAATTGGCGAATGGTACTGTTTGAATGCTTTGCATATATGTTTCTTAGACTATATAGAAGCAATATATACAAAGATTTCAACCGTCTACCTGTTCCATTCATTGTTCTACTTGTCGAAAGTTACAAATAATTTCCTTTAAAGGATTAACAATGGGGCTCGTTGTTCACTTAAACTTGAAGAACAATAAATTGGCGAATTGTGCTGTTTGGATGCTTTGCATATATGTTTCTTAGACTATATAGAAGCAATATATACAAAGATTTCAACCGTCTACCTGTTCCATTCATTGTTCTACTTGTCGAAAGTTACAATTAATTTCCGTTAAAGGATTAACAATGGGGCTCGTAGTTCACTTAAACTTGAAGTACAAAAAATTGGCGAATTGTACTGTTTGGATGCTTTGCATATATGTTCCTTAGACTATATAGAAGCAATATATACAAAGATTTCAACCGTCTACCTGTTCCATTCACTGTTCTACTTGTCGAAAGTTACAAATAATTTCCGTTAAGGGATTAACAATGGGGATCGTAGTTCACTTAAACTTGAAGAACAAAAAATTGGCGAATTGTACTGTTTGGATGCTTTGCGTACATGTTTCTTAGACTATATGGAAGCAATATATACAAAGATTTCAACCGTCTACGTGTTCCAATCATTGTTCTACTTGTCGAAATTTACAAATAATTTCCTTTAAAGGATAAACAATGGGGCTCGTTGTTCACTTAAACTTGAAGAACAAAAAAGTGGCGTATGGTACTGTTTGGATGCTTTGCATATATGTTTCTTAGACTATAAAGAAGCAATATATACATTGATTTCAACCGTCTACCTGTTCCATTCATTGTTCTACTTGTCGCAAGTTACAAATAATTTCCGTTAAGGGATTAACAATGGGGCTCGTAGTTCACTTAAACATGAAGAACAAAAAATTGGCGAATGGTACTGTTTGAATGCTTTGCATATATGTTTCTTAGACTATATAGAAGCAATATATACAAAGATTTCAACCGTCTACCTGTTCCATTCATTGTTCTACTTGTCGAAAGTTACAAATAATTTCCTTTAAAGGATTAACAATGGGGCTCGTTGTTCACTTAAACTTGAAGAACAATAAATTGGCGAATTGTACTATTTGGATGCTTTGCATATATGTTTCTTAGACTATATAGAAGCAATATATACAAAGATTTCAACCGTCTACCTGTTCCATTCATTGTTCTACTTGTCGAAAGTTACAAATAATATCCTTTAAAGGATTAACAATGGGGCTCGTTGTTCACTTAAACTTGAAGAACAATAAATTAGCGAATTGTGCTGTTTGGATGCTTTGCATATATGTTTCTTAGACTATATAGAAGCAATATATACAAATATTTCAACCGTCTAAATGTTCCATTCATTGTTCTACTTGTCGAAAGTTACAAATAATTTCCGATAACGGATTAACCATTGGGGCTCATTGTTCACTTAAACTTGAAGTACAAAAAATTGGCACATTGTACTGTTTGGATGCTTTGCATATATGTTTCTTATACTATATAGAAGCAATATATACAAAGATTTCAATCGTCTACCTGTTCCATTCACTGTTCTACTAGTCGAAAGTTACAAATAATTTCCGTTAAGGGATTAACAATGGGGATCGTAGTTCACTTAAACTTGAAGAACAAAAAATTGGCGAATTGTACTGTTTGGATGCTTTGCATATATGTTTCTTAGACTATATAGAAGCAATATATACATTGATTTCAACCGTCTACCTGTTCCACTCATTGTTCTACTTGTCGAAAGTTACAAATAATTTCCGATAACGGATTAACCATTGGGGCTCATTGTTCACTTAAACTTGAAGAACAAAAAATTGGCGAATTGTACTGTTTGGATGCTTTGCATATATGTTTCTTATACTATATAGAAGCAATATATACAAAGATTTCAACCGTCTACCTGTTCCATTCACTGTTCTACTTGTCGAAAGATACAAATAATTTCCGTTAAGGGATTAACAATGGGGATCGTAGTTTACTTAAACTTGAAGAACAAAAAATTGGCGAATTGTACTGTTTGGATGCTTTGCATAAATGTTTCTTAGACTATATAGAAGCAATATATACAATGATTTCAACAGTCTACCTGTTCCATTCATTGTTCTACTTGTCGAAATTTACAAATAATTTCCTTTAAAGGATTAACAATGGGGCTCGTAGTTCACTTAAACTTGAAGAACAAAAAATTGGCGAATGGTACTGTTTGGATGCTTTGGATATATGTTTCTTATACTATATAGAAGCAATATATACATTGATTTCAACCGGCTACCTGTTCCATTCATTGTTCTACTTGTCGAAATTTACAAATAATTTCCGATAAAGGATTAACCATTGGGGCTCATTGTTCACTTAAACTTGAAGAACAAAAAATTGGCGAATTGTACTGTTTGGATGCTTTGCATATATGTTTCTTAGACTATTTAGAAGCAATATATACAATGATTTCAACCGTCTACCTATTCCATTCATTGTTCTACTTGCCGAAATTTACAAATAATTTCCTTTAAAGGATTAACAATGGGGCTCGTAGTTCACTTAAACTTGAAGAACAAGAAATTGGCGAATTTTACTGTTTGGATGATTTGCATATATGTTTCTTAGACTATATAGAAGCAATATATACAATGATTTCAACCGTCTACCTATTTCATTCATTGTTCTACTTGCCGAAATTTACAAATAATTTCCTTTAAAGGATTAACAATGGGGCTCGTAGTTCACTTAAACATGAAGAACAAAAAATTGGCGAATGGTACTGTTTGAATGCTTTGCATATATGTTTCTTAGACTATATAGAAGCAATATATACAAAGATTTCAACCGTCTACCTGTTCCATTCATTGTTCTACTTGTCGAAAGTTACAAATAATTTCCTTTAAAGGATTAACAATGGGGCTCGTTGTTCACTTAAACTTGAAGAACAATAAATTGGCGAATTGTGCTGTTTGGATGCTTTGCATATATGTTTCTTAGACTATATAGAAGCAATATATACAAAGATTTCAACCGTCTACCTGTTCCATTCATTGTTCTACTTGTCGAAAGTTACAATTAATTTCCGTTAAAGGATTAACAATGGGGCTCGTAGTTCACTTAAACTTGAAGTACAAAAAATTGGCGAATTGTACTGTTTGGATGCTTTGCATATATGTTTCTTAGACTATATAGAAGCAATATATACAAAGATTTCAACCGTCTACCTTTTCCATTCATTGTTCTTCTTGTCGAAAGTTACAAATAATTTCCTTTAAAGGATTAACAATGGGGCTCGTAGTTCACTTAAACTTGAAGAGCAAAAAATTGTCGAATTGTACTGTTTGGATGCTTTGCATATATGTTTCTTAGACTATATAGAAGCAATATATACAATGATTTCAACCGTCTACCTGTTCCATTCATTGTTCTACTTGTCGAAATTTACAAATAATTTCCGATAAAGGATTAACCATTGGGGCTCATTGTTCACTTAAACTTGAAGTACAAAAAATTGGCGAATTGTACTGTTTGGATGCTTTGCATATATGTTTCTTAGACTATATAGAAGCAATATATACAAAGATTTCAACCGTCTACCTGTTCCATTCATTGTTCTACTTGTCGCAAGTTACAAATAATTTCCGTTAAAGTATTAACAATGGGGCTCGTAGTTCACTTAAACTTGAAGATCAAATAATTGGCGAATTGTACTGTTTGGATGATTTGCATATATGTTTCTTAGACTATATAGAAGCAATATATACAAAGATTTCAACCGTCTACCTGTTCCATTCACTGTTCTACTTGTCGAAAGTTACAAATAATTTCCGTTAAGGGATTAACAATGGGGATCGTAGTTTACTTAAACTTGAAGAACAAGAAATTGGCGAATTGTACTGTTTGGATGATTTGCATATATGTTTCTTAGACTATATAGAAGCAATATATACAAAGATTTCAATCGTCTACCTTTTCCATTCATTGTTCTTCTTGTCGAAAGTTACAAATAATTTCCGATAACGGATTAACCATTGGGGCTCATTGTTCACTTAAACTTGAAGAACAAAAAATTGGCGAATTGTACTGTTTGGATGCTTTGCGTACATGTTTCTTAGACTATATGGAAGCAATATATACAAAGATTTCAACCGTCTACGTGTTCCAATCATTGTTCTACTTGTCGAAATTTACAAATAATTTCCTTTAAAGGATTAACAATGGGGCTCGTTGTTCACTTAAACTTGAAGAACAAAAAAGGGGCGAATGGTACTGTCTGGATTCTTTGCATATATGTTTCTTAGACTATATAGAAGCAATATATACATTGATTTCAACCGGCTACCTGTTCCATTCATTGTTCTACTTGTCGAAAGTTACAAATAATTTCCGTTAAGGGATTAACAATGGGGATCGTAGTTTACTTAAACTTGAAGAACAAGAAATAGGCGAATTGTACTGTTTGGATGCTTTGCGTACATGTTTCTTAGACTATATGGAAGCAATATATACAAAGATTTCAACCGTCTACGTGTTTCAATCATTGTTCTACTTGTCGAAATTTACAAATAATTTCCTTTAAAGGATTAACAATGGGGCTCGTTGTTCACTTAAACTTGAAGAACAATAAATTGGCGAATTGTACTGTTTGGATGCTTTGCATATATGTTTCTTAGACTATATAGAAGCAATATATACAAAGATTTCAACCGTCTACCTGTTCCATTCATTGTTCAACTTGCCAAAAGTTACAAATAATTTCCGATAAAGGATTAACCATTGGGGCTCATTGTTCACTTAAACTTGAAGAACAAAAAATTGGCGAATGGTACTGTTTGGATGCTTTGCGTACATGTTTCTTAGACTATATGGAAGCAATATATACAAAGATTTCAACCGTCTACGTGTTCCAATCATTGTTCTACTTGTCGAAATTTACAAATAATTTCCTTTAAAGGATTAACAATGGGGCTCGTTGTTCACTTAAACTTGAAGAACAAAAATTTGGCGAATGGTACTGTTTGGATGCTTTGCATATATGTTTCTTAGACTATATAGAAGCAATATATACATTGATTTCAACCGGCTACCTGTTCCATTCATTGTTCTACTTGTCGAAATTTACAAATAACTTCCTTTAAAGGATTAACAATGGGGCTCGTCGTTCACTTAAACTTGAAGAACAAAAAATTGGCGAATGGTACTGTTTGGATGCTTTGCATATATGTTTCTTAGACTATATAGAAGCAATATATACATTGATTTCAACCGGCTACCTGTTCCATTCATTGTTCTACTTGTCGCAAGTTACAAATAATTTCCGTTAAAGTATTAACAATGGGGCTCGTAGTTCACTTAAAATTGAAGATCAAATAATTGGCGAATTGTACTGTTTGGACGCTTTGCATATACGTTTCTTAGACTATTTAGATGCAATATATAGAAAGATTTCACCCGTCTACCTGTTCCATTCATTGTTCTACTTGTCGAATGTTACAAATAATTACCGATAAAGGATTAACCATTGGGGCTCGTAGTTCACTTAAACCTGAAGAACAAAAAATTGGCGAACGGTACTGTTTGCATGCTTTGCGTACATGTTTCTTAGACTATATGGAAGCAATACATACAAAGATTTCAACCGTCTACCTGTTCCATTCATTGTTCTACTTGTCGAAAGTTACAAATAATTTCCGATAACGGATTAACCATTGGGGCTCATTGTTCACTTAAACTTGAAGATAAAAAAATTGGCGAATTGTACTGTTTGGATGCTTTGCATATATGTTTCTTAGACTATATAGAAGCAATATATACAAAGATTTCAACCGTCTACCTGTTCCATTCATTGTTCTACTGGTCGAAAGTTACAAATAATTTCCGATAAAGGATTAACAATGGGGCTCATTGTTCACTTAAACCAGAAGAACAAAAAATTGGCGAACGGTACTGTTTGGATGCTTTGCGTACATGTTTCTTAGACTATATGGAAGCAATATATACAAAGATTTCAACCGTCTACCTGTTCCATTCATTGTTCTACTTGTCGAAAGTTACAAATAATTTCCGATAACGGATTAACCATTGGGGCTCATTGTTCACTTAAACTTGAAGATAAAAAAATTGGCGAATTGTACTGTTTGGATGCTTTGCATATATGTCTCTTAGACTATATAGAAGCAATATATACAAAGATTTCAACCGTCTACCTGTTCCATTCATTGTTCTACTGGTCGAAAGTTACAAATAATTTCCGATAAAGGATTAACAATGGGGCTCATTGTTCACTTAAACCAGAAGAACAAAAAATTGGCGAACGGTACTGTTTGGATGCTTTGCGTACATGTTTCTTAGACTATATGGAAGCAATATATACAAAGATTTCAACCGTCTACGTGTTCCAATCATTGTTCTACTTGTCGAAATTTACAAATAATTTCCTTTAAAGGATTAACAATGGGGCTCGTTGTTCACTTAAACTTGAAGAACAAAAAATTGGCGAATGGTACTGTTTGGATGCTTTGCGTACATGTTTCTTAGACTATATGGAAGCAATATATACAAAGATTTCAACCGTCTACGTGTTCCAATCATTGTTCTACTTGTCGAAATTTACAAATAATTTCCTTTAAAGGATTAACAATGGGGCTCGTTGTTCACTTAAACTTGAAGAACAAAAAAGGGGCGAATGGTACTGTCTGGATGCTTTGCATATATGTTTCTTAGATTATATAGAAGCAATATATACATTGATTTCAACCGGCTACCTGTTCCATTCATTGTTCTACTGGTCGAAACTTACAAATAATTTCCGATAAAGGATTAACAATGGGGCTCATTGTTCACTTAAACCAGAAGAACAAAAAATTGGCGAACGGTACTGTTTGGATGCTTTGCGTACATGTTTCTTAGACTATATGGAAGCAATATATACAAAGATTTCAACCGTCTACCTGTTCCATTCATTGTTCTACTTGTCGAAAGTTACAAATAATTTCCGATAACGGATTAACCATTGGGGCTCATTGTTCACTTAAACTTGAAGATAAAAAAATTGGCGAATTGTACTGTTTGGATGCTTTGCATATATGTTTCTTAGACTATATAGAAGCAATATATACAAAGATTTCAACCGTCTACCTGTTCCATTCATTGTTCTACTGGTCGAAACTTACAAATAATTTCCGATAAAGGATTAACAATGGGGCTCATTGTTCACTTAAACCAGAAGAACAAAAAATTGGCGAACGGTACTGTTTGGATGCTTTGCGTACATGTTTCTTAGACTATATGGAAGCAATATATACAAAGATTTCAACCGTCTACGTGTTCCAATCATTGTTCTACTTGTCGAAATTTACAAATAATTTCCTTTAAAGGATTAACAATGGGGCTCGTTGTTCACTTAAACTTGAAGAACAAAAAATTGGCGAATGGTACTGTTTGGATGCTTTGCGTACATGTTTCTTAAACTATATGGAAGCAATATATACAATGATTTCAACCGTCTACCTGTTCCATTCATTGTTCTACTTGTCGAAAGTTACAATTAATTTCCGTTAAAGGATTAACAGTGGGGCTCGTAGTTCACTTAAACTTGAAGAACAAAAAATTGGCGAATTGTACTGTTTGGATGCTTTGCATAGATGTTTCTTAGACTATTTAGAAGCAATATATAGAAAGATTTCACCCGTCTACCTGTACTATTCATTGTTCTACTTGTACAAAGTTACAAATAATTTCCGATAAAGTATTAACCATTGGGGCTCATTGTTCACTTAAACTTGAAGAACAAAAAATTGGCGAACGGTACTGTTTGGATGCTTTGCGTACATATTTCTTAGACTATATGGAAGCAATATATACAAAGATTTCAACCGTCTACCTGTTCCATTCATTGTTCTACTTGTCGAAAGTTACAAATAATTTCCGATAACGGATTAACCATTGGGGCTCATTGTTCACTTAAACTTGAAGATAAAAAAATTGGCGAATTGTACTGTTTGGATGCTTTGCATATATGTTTCTTAGACTATATAGAAGCAATATATACAAAGACTTCAACCGTCTTCCTTTTCCATTCATTGTTCTACTTGTCGAAAGTTACAAATAATTTCCGATAACGGATTAACCATTTGGGCTCATTGTTCACTTAAACTTGAAGAACAAAAAATTGGCGAATGGTACTGTTTGGATGCTTTGCATATATGTTTCTTAGACTATATAGAAGCAATATATACAAAGATTTCAACCGTCTACCTTTTCCATTCATTGTTCTACGTGTCGAAAGTTACAAATAATTTCCGATAACGGATTAACCATTTGGGCTCATTGTTCACTTAAACTTGAAGAACAAAAAATTGGCGAATGGTACTGTTTGGATGCTTTGCATATATGTTTCTTAGACTATATAGAAGCAATATATACAAAGACTTCAACCGTCTTCCTTTTCCATTCATTGTTCTACTTGTCGAAAGTTACAAATAATTTCCGATAAAGGATTAACCATTGGGGCTCGTTGTTCACTTAAACTTGGAGAACAAAAAATTGGCGAATGGTACTGTTTGGATGCTTTGCATATAGGTTTCTTAGACTATATAGAAGCAATATATACATTGATTTCAACCGTCTACCTGTTCCATTCATTGTTCTACTTGTCGAAATTTACAAATAATTTCCTTTAAAGGATTAACAATGGGGCTCGTAGTTCACTTAAACTTGAAGAACAAAAAATTGGCAAATGGTACTGTTTGGATGCTTTGCATATATGTTTCTTAGACTATATAGACGCAATATATACAAAGATTTCAACCGTCTACCTGTTCCATTCATTGTTCTACTTGTCGAAAGTTACAAATAATTTCCGATAAAGGATTAACCATTGGGGCTCGTTGTTCACTTAAACTTGAAGAACAAAAAATTGGCGAATGGTACTGTTTGGATGCTTTGCATATATGTTTCTTAGACTATATAGAAGCAATATATACAATGATTTCAACAGTCTACCTGTTCCATTCATTGTTCTACTTGTCGAAATTTACAAATAATTTCCTTTAAAGGATTAACAATGGGGCTCGTTGTTCACTTAAACTTGAAGAACAATAAATTGGCGAATTGTACTGTTTGGATGCTTTGCATATATGTTTCTTAGACTTTATAGAAGCAATATATACAATGATTTCAACAGTCTACCTGTTCCATTCATTGTTCTACTTGTCGAAAGTTACAAATAATTTCCTTTAAAGGATTAACAATGGGGCTCGTAGTTCTCTTAAATTGAAGAACAAAAAATTGGCGAATTGTACTGTTTGGATTCTTTGCATATATGTTTCTTAGACTATATAGAAGCAATATATACGAAGAATTCAACCGTCTACCTGTTCCATTCATTGTTCTACTGGTCGAAAGTTACAAATAATTTCCAATAAAGGATTAACCATTGGGGCTCATTGTTCACTTAAACTTGAAAAACAAAAAATTGGCGAATGGTACTGTTTGGATGCTTTGCATATATGTTTCTTAGACTTTATAGATGCAATATATACATTGATTTCAACCGTCTACCTGTTCCATTCATTGTTCTACTTGTCGAAAGTTACAAATAATTTCCGTTTCATGATTATCAATGGGGCTCGTTGTTCACTTAAACTTGAAGAACAAGAAATTGGCGAATTGTACTGTTTGGATGCTTTGCATATATGTTTCTTAGACTATATAGAAGCAATATATACATTGATTTCAACCGTCTACCTGTTCCATTCATTGTTCTACTTGTAGAAAGTTACAAATAATTTCCGTTTCATGATTATCAATGGGGCTCGTTGTTCACTTAAACTTGGAGAACAAAAAATTGGCGAATGGTACTGTTTGGATGCTTTGCATATATGTTTCTTAGACTATATGGACGCAATATATACAAGAATTTCAACCGTCTACCTGTTCCATTCATTGTTCTACTTGTCGAAAGTTACAAATAATTTCCGATAACGGATTAACCATTTGGGCTCATTGTTCACTTAAACTTGAAGAACAAAAAATTGGCGAATGGTACTGTTTGGATGCTTTGCATATATGTTTCTTAGACTATATAGAAGCAATATATACAAAGATTTCAACCGTCTACCTTTTCCATTCATTGTTCTACGTGTCGAAAGTTACAAATAATTTCCGATAACGGATTAACCATTTGGGCTCATTGTTCACTTAAACTTGAAGAACAAAAAATTGGCGAATGGTACTGTTTGGATGCTTTGCATATATGTTTCTTAGACTATATAGAAGCAATATATACAAAGACTTCAACCGTCTTCCTTTTCCATTCATTGTTCTACTTGTCGAAAGTTACAAATAATTTCCGATAAAGGATTAACCATTGGGGCTCGTTGTTCACTTAAACTTGGAGAACAAAAAATTGGCGAATGGTACTGTTTGGATGCTTTGCATATAGGTTTCTTAGACTATATAGAAGCAATATATACATTGATTTCAACCGTCTACCTGTTCCATTCATTGTTCTACTTGTCGAAATTTACAAATAATTTCCTTTAAAGGATTAACAATGGGGCTCGTAGTTCACTTAAACTTGAAGAACAAAAAATTGGCAAATGGTACTGTTTGGATGCTTTGCATATATGTTTCTTAGACTATATAGACGCAATATATACAAAGATTTCAACCGTCTACCTGTTCCATTCATTGTTCTAATTGTCGAAAGTTACAAATAATTTCCGATAAAGGATTAACCATTGGGGCTCGTTGTTCACTTAAACTTGAAGAACAAAAAATTGGCGAATGGTACTGTTTGGATGCTTTGCATATATGTTTCTTAGACTATATAGAAGCAATATATACAATGATTTCAACAGTCTACCTGTTCCATTCATTGTTCTACTTGTCGAAATTTACAAATAATTTCCTTTAAAGGATTAACAATGGGGCTCGTTGTTCACTTAAACTTGAAGAACAATAAATTGGCGAATTGTACTGTTTGGATGCTTTGCATATATGTTTCTTAGACTATATAGAAGCAATATATACAATGATTTCAACAGTCTACCTGTTCCATTCATTGTTCTACTTGTCGAAAGTTACAAATAATTTCCTTTAAAGGATTAACAATGGGGCTCGTAGTTCTCTTAAATTGAAGAACAAAAAATTGGCGAATTGTACTGTTTGGATTCTTTGCATATATGTTTCTTAGACTATATAGAAGCAATATATACGAAGAATTCAACCGTCTACCTGTTCCATTCATTGTTCTACTGGTCGAAAGTTACAAATAATTTCCAATAAAGGATTAACCATTGGGGCTCATTGTTCACTTAAACTTGAAAAACAAAAAATTGGCGAATGGTACTGTTTGGATGCTTTGCATATATGTTTCTTAGACTTTATAGATGCAATATATACATTGATTTCAACCGTCTACCTGTTCCATTCATTGTTCTACTTGTCGAAAGTTACAAATAATTTCCGTTTCATGATTATCAATGGGGCTCGTTGTTCACTTAAACTTGAAGAACAAGAAATTGGCGAATTGTACTGTTTGGATGCTTTGCATATATGTTTCTTAGACTATATAGAAGCAATATATACATTGATTTCAACCGTCTACCTGTTCCATTCATTGTTCTACTTGTAGAAAGTTACAAATAATTTCCGTTTCATGATTATCAATGGGGCTCGTTGTTCACTTAAACTTGGAGAACAAAAAATTGGCGAATGGTACTGTTTGGATGCTTTGCATATATGTTTCTTAGACTATATGGAAGCAATATATACAAAGATTTCAACCGTCTACGTGTTCCAATCATTGTTCTACTTGTAGAAATTTACAATTAATTTCCGTTAAAGGATTAACAATGGGGCTCGTAGTTCACTTAAACTTGAAGAACAAAAAATTGGCGAATTGTACTGTTTGGATGCTTTGCATATATGTTTCTTAGACTATATAGAAGCAATATATACAAAGGATTCAACCGTCTACCTGTTCCATTCATTGTTCTACTTGTCGAAAGTTACAAATAATTTCCGATAAAGGATTAACCATTGGGGCTCATTGTTCACTTAAACTTGAAAAACTAAAAATTGGCGAATGGTTCTGTTTGGATGCTTTGCATATATGTTTCTTAGACTTTATAGAAGCAATATATACATTGATTTCAACCGTCTACCTGTTCCATTCATTGTTCTACTTGTCGAAATTTACAAATAATTTCCTATAAAGGATTAACAATGGGGCTCGTAGTTCACTTAAACTTGAAGAACAAAAAATTGCCGAATGGTACTGTTTGGATGCTTTGCATATATGTTTCTTAGACTATATAGACGCAATATACACAAAGATTTCAACAGTCTGCCTGTTCCATTCATTGTTCTACTTGTCGAAATTTACAAATAATTTCCTTTAAAGGATTAACAATGGGGCTCGTAGTTCACTTAAACTTGAAGGACAAAAAATTGGAGAATGGTACAGTTTGGATGCTTTGCATATATGTTTCTTAGACTATATGGAAGCAATATATACAAAGATTTCAACCGTCTACGTGTTCCAATCATTGTTCTACTTGTAGAAAGTTACAATTAATTTCCGATAACGGATTAACCATTGGGGCTCATTGTTCACTTAAACTTGAAGAACAAAAAATTGGCGAATTGTACTGTTTGGATGCTTTGCATATATGTTTCTTATACTATATAGAAGCAATATATACAAAGATTTCAACCGTCTACCTGTTCCATTCAATGTTCTACTTGTCGAAAGTTACAAATAATTTCCGTTAAAGGATTAACAATGGGGCTCGTAGTTCACTTAAACTTGAAGAACAAAAAATTGGCGAATTGTACAGTTTGGATGCTTTGCATATATGTTTCGTAGACTATTTAGAAGCAATATATAGAAAGATTTCACCCGTCTACCTGTACTATTCATTGTTCTACTTGTAGAAAGTTACAAATAATTTCCATTTCATGATTATCAATGGGGCTCGCTGTTAACTTAAACTTGAAGATCAAAAAATTGGCGAATGGTACTGTTTGGATGCTTTGCATATATGTTTCTTAGACTATATAGAAGCAATATATACATTGATTTCAACCGTCTACCTGTTCCATTCATTGTTCTACTTGTCGCAAGTTACAAATAATTTCCGTTAAAGTATTAACAATGGGGCTCGTAGTTCACTTAAACTTGAAGATCAAATAATTGGCGAATTGTAATGTGTGGATGATTTGCAGATATGTTTCTTAGACTATATAGAAGCAATATATACAATGATTTCAACCGTCTACCTGTTCCATTCATTGTTCTACTTGTCGAAAGTTACAAATAATTTCCGATAAAGGATTAACCATTGGGGCTCATTGTTCACTTAAACTTGAAGAGCAAAAAATTGGAGAATTGTACTGTTTGGACGCTATGCATATATGTTTCTTAGACTATATAGATGCAATATATACAATGATTTCAACAGTCTACCTGTTCCATTCATTGTTCTACTTGTCGAAATTTACAAATAATTTCCTTTAAAGGATTAACAATGGGGCTCGTAGTTCACTTAAACTTGAAGGACAAAAAATTGGAGAATGGTACTGTTTGGATGCTTTGCATTTATGTTTCTTAGACTGTATGGAAGCAATATATACAAAGATTTCAACCTTCTACGTGATCCAATCATTGTTCTACTTGTAGAAAGTTACAATTAATTTCCGTTAAAGTATTAACAATGGGGCTCGTAGTTCACTTAAACTTGAAGAACAAAAAATTGGCGAATTGTACAGTTTGGATGCTTTGCATATATGTTTCGTAGACTATATAGAAGCAATATATACAATGATTTCAACCGTCTACATGATCCATTCATTGTTCTACTTGTCGAAATTTACAAATAATTTCCTTTAAAGGATTAACAATGGGGCTCGTAGTTCACTTAAACTTGAAGAACAAAAAATTGGCGAATGTTACTGTTTGGATGCTTTGCATATATGTTTCTTAGACTATATAGAAGCAATATATACATTGATTTCAACCGTCTACCTGTTCCATTCATTGTTCTACTTGTCGCAAGTTACAAATAATTTCCGTTAAAGTATTAACAATGGGGCTCGTAGTTCACTTAAACTTGAAGATCAAATAATTGGCGAATTGTAATGTGTGGATGCTTTGCATATATGTTTCTTTGACTATATAGAAGCAATATATACAAAGATTTCAACCGTCTACCTGTTCCATTCATTGTTCTACTTGTAGCAAGTTACAAATAATTTCCGTTAAAGTATTAACAATGGGGCTCGTAGTTCACTTAAACTTGAAGAACAAGAAATTGGCGAATTGTACTGTTTGGATGCTTTGCATATATGTTTCTTAGACTATATAGAAGCAATATATACAATGATTTCAACCGTCTACCTATTCCATTCATTGTTCTACTTGCCGAAATTTACAAATAATTTCCTTTAAAGGATTAACAATGGGGCTCGTAGTTCACTTAAACTTGAAGAGCAAAAAATTGGCGAATGTTACTGTTTAGATGCTTTGCATATAGGTTTATTAGACTATATAGAAGCAACATATACAAAGATTTCAACCGTCTACCAGTTCCATTGATTGTTCTACTTGTCGAAAGTTACAAATAATTTCCGATAAAGGATTAACAATGGGGCTCATTGTTCACTTAAACTTGAACAACAATAAATTGGCGAATTGTACTGTTTGGATGCTTTGCATATATGTTTCTTAGACTTTATAGAAGCAATATATACATTGATTTCAACCGTCTACCTGTTCCATTCATTGTTCTACTGGTCGAAATTTACAAATAATTTCCTATAAAGGATTAACAATGGGGCTCGTAGTTCACTTAAACTTGAAGAACAAAAAATTGGCGAATGGTACTGCTTGGATGATTTGTATATATGTTTCATAGTCTATATAGAAGCAATATATACAAAGATTTCAACAGTCTACCTGTTCTATCCATTGTTCTACGTGTAGAAAGTTACAATTAATTTCCCTTTCATGATTATCAATGGGGCTCGTTGTTCACTTGAACTTGAAGAACAAAAAATTGGCGAATGGTACTGTTTGGATGCTTTGCATATATGTTTCTTTGACTATATAGAAGCAATATATACAAAGATTTCAACCGTCTACCTGTTCCATTCATTGTTCTACTTGTCGAAAGATACAAATAATTTCCGATAAAGGATTAACCATTGGGGCTCATTGTTCACTTATACTTGAAGAACAAAAAATTGGCGAATTGTACTGTTTGGATTCTTTGCATATATGTTTCTTAGACTATATAGAAGCAATATATACATTGATTTCAACCGTCTACCTGTTCCATTCATTGTACTACTTGTAGAAAGTTACAATTAATTTCAGTTAAAGGATTAACAATGGGGCTCGTAGTTCACTTAAACTTGAAGAACCAAAAATTGGCGAATTGTACTGTTTGGATGCTTTGCATATTTGTTTCGTAGACTATATAGAAGCAATATATACAATGATTTCAACCGTGTACATGATCCATTCATTGTTCTACTTGTCGAAATTTACAAATAATTTCCGATAAAGGATTAACCATTGGGGCTCATTGTTCACTTAAACTTGAAGAACAAAAAATTGGCGAATTGTACTGTTTGGATGCTTTGCATATATGTTTCTTAGACTATATGGAAGCAATATATACAAAGATTTCACCCGTCTACATGTACTATTCATTGTTCTACTTGTAGAAAGTTACAAATAATTTCCATTTCATGATTATCAATGGGGCTCGCTGTTCACTTAAACATGAAGATCAAAAAATTGGCGATTGTTACTGTTTAGATGCTTTGCATATAGGTTTCTTAGACTATATAGAAGCAACATATAGAAAGATTTCAACCGTCTACCTGTTCTATTCATTGTTCTACTTGTAGAAAGTTACAAATAATTTCCGTTTCATGATTATCAATGGGGCTCATTGTTCACTTAAACTTGAAGGACAAAAAATTGGCGAATGGTACTGTTTGGATGCTTTGCATATATGTTTCTTAGACTATATAGAAGCAATATATACAAAGAATTCAACCGTCTACCTGTTCCATTCATTGTATTACTTGTCGAAAGTTACAAATAATTTCCGATAAAGGATTAACCATTGGGGCTCGTTGTTCACTTAAACTTGAAGAACAATAAATTGGCGAATTGTACTGTTTGGATGCTTTGCATATATGTTTCTTAGACTATATAGAAGCAATATATACAAAGATTTCAACCGTCAACTTGTTCCGCTCATTGTTCTACTTGTCGAAAGTTACAAATAATTTCCGATAAAGGATTAACCATTGGGGCTCATTGTTCACTTAAACTTGAAGAACAAAAAATTGGCGAATTGTACTGTTTGGATGCTTTGCATACATATTTCTTAGACTATATGGAAGCAATATATACAATGATTTCAACCGTCTACCTGTACTATTCATTGTTCTACTTGTAGAAAGTTACAAATAATTTCCATTTCATGATTATCAATGGGGCTCGCTGTTCACTTAAACATGAAGATCAAAAAATTGGCGATTGTTACTGTTTAGATGCTTTGCATATAGGTTTCTTAGACTATATAGAAGCAACATATAGAAAGATTTCAACCGTCTACCTGTTCTATTCATTGTTCTACTTGTAGAAAGTTACAAATAATTTCCATTTCATGATTATCAATGGGGCTCGCTGTTCTCTTAAACTTGAAGATCAAAAAATTGGCGATTGTTACTGTTTAGATGCTTTGCATATAGGTTTCGTAGACTATATAGAAGCAACATATACAAAGATTTCAACCGTCTACCTGTTCTATTCATTGTTCTACTTGTCGAAAATTACAAATAATTTCCGATAAATGATTAACCATTGGGTCTCATTGTTCACTTAAACTTCAAGACCAAAAAATTGGCAAATGGTATTGTTTGGATGCTTTGCGTACATATTTCTCAGACTATATGGAATCTATATATACAAAGATTTCAACAGTCTACGTGTTCCAATCATTGTTCTACTTGTCGAAATTTACAAATAATTTCCTTTAAAGGATTAACAATGGGGCTCGTAGTTCACTTAAACTTGAAGAACAAAAAATTGGCGAATGGTACTGTTTGGATGCTTTGCATATATGTTTCTTAGACTATTTAGAAGCAATATGTAGAAAGATTTCTCCCGTCTACCGGTACTATTCATTGTTCTACTTGTAGAAAGTTACAAATAATTTCCATTTCATGATTATCAATGGGGCTCGCTGTTCACTTAAACTTGAATATCAAAAAATTGGCGATTGTTACTGTTTAGATGCATTGCATATAGGTTTCTTAGACTATATAGAAGCAACATATACAAAGATTTCAAACGTCTACCTGTTCTATTCATTGTTCTACTTGTAGAAAGTTACAATTAATTTCCGTTAAAGGATTAACAATGGGGCTCGTAGTTCACTTAAACTTGAAGAACAAAAAATTGGCGAATTGTACTGTTTGGATGCTTTGCATATTTGTTTCGTAGACTATATAGAAGCAATATATACAATGATTTCAACCGTCTACATGATCCATTCATTGTTCTACTTGTCGAAATTTACAAATAATTTCCTTTAAAGGATTAACAATGGGGCTCGTAGTTCACTTAAACATGAAGATGAAATAATTGGCGAATTGTACTGTTTGGATGCTTTGCATATGTGTCTCTTAGATTATATAGAAGCAATATATACAATGATTTCAACCGTCTACCTGTTCCATTCATTGTTCTACTTGTCGAAAGTTACAAATAATTTCCGTTAAGGGATTAACAATGGGGATCGTAGTTTACTTAAACTTGAAGAACATAAAATTGGCGAATTGTACTGTTTGGATGCTTTGCATATATGTTTCTTAGACTATATAGAAGCAATATATACAATGATTTCAACAGTCTACCTGTTCCATTCATTGTTCTACTTGTCGAAATTTACAAATAATTTCCTTTAAAGGATTAACAATGGGGCTCGTAGTTCACTTAAACTTGAAGAACAAAAAATTGGCGAATGGTGCTGTTTGGATGCTTTGCATATATGTTTCTTAGACTATATAGAAGCAATATATACAAAGATTTCAACCGTCTACCTGTTCCATTCATTGTTCTACTTGTCGAAATTTACAAATAATTTCCTTTAAAGGATTGACAATGGGGCTCGCTGTTCACTTAAACTTGAAGATCAAAAAATTGGCGATTATTACTGTTTAGATGCTTTGCATATAAGTTTCTTAGACTATATAGAAGCATCATATACAAAGATTTCAACCGTCTACCTGTTCTATTCATTGTTCTACTTGTAGAAAGTTACAATTAATTTCCGTTAAAGGATTAACAATGGGGCTCGTAGTTCACTTAAACTTGAAGTACAAAAAATTGGCGAATTGTACTGTTTGGATGCTTTGCATATTTGTTTCGTAGACTATATAGAAGCAATATATATAATGATTTCAACCGTCTACATGATCCATTCATTGTTCTACTTGTCGAAATTTACAAATAATTTCCTTTAAAGGATTAACAATGGGGCTCGTAGTTCACTTAAACATGAAGATGAAATAATTGGCGAATTGTACTGTTTGGATGCTTTGCATATGTGTCTCTTAGATTATATAGAAGCAATATATACAATGATTTCAACCGTCTACCTGTTCCATTCATTGTTCTACTTGTCGAAATTTACAAATAATTTCCGTTAAGGGATTAACAATGGGGATCGTAGTTTACTTAAAGTTGAAGAACAAAAAATTGGCGAATTGTACTGTTTGGATGCTTTGCATATATGTTTCTTAGACTATATAGAAGCAATATATACAATGATTTCAACCGTCTACCTATTCCATTCAGTGTTCTACTTGTAGAAAGTCACAAATAATTTCCATTTCATGATTATCAATGGGGCCCGCTGTTCACTTAAACTTGAAGATCAAAAAATTGGCGATTGTTACTGTTTAGATGCTTTGCATATAGGTTTCTTAGACTATATAGAAGCAATATATACAAAGATTTGTAGGATTAGACGTTCTTTATTTATACTGACAACATTAACGTTTACAAGAAAATAAGCACTTGCCGGAAATCCACGTAAAGAAATATTGTTAAAGTCACCTCGAGACGTCCGTCGTCCATGGGGGTGTTCTGATATGGAAAATGCCATATTTGTCGAACACCCCTCAAGGTCCCGGCCGTCCCGAGGCAACGTGCCCACCTAAACAATGGACTCCCTTTACCGACGGTTCACGAGCCGGCCCCTGTCTACCTCGGACGGTCCTAGACCCGCGCGGTCCCAAAATACTTGCGTTTGCAAATTGGAAGTTGCAAATGGGCTCCGCGCGGAGTCGGCCGCCCGAAGCCGATACAATGGCGGCGACCGGATCGTAAACCGTCACCCCTACATTCACCCCCTTACCAGTGAAAACGTCACAGTCCTTGTCGGAAGTGTTCTTAACTAACTTAATACTACCTAAATTAATATTTACAATATCTTCTTATACCTAACTACCGACTTGTAGGCGATCCGTGAATCTAACACGCCTACCTGAGCGAGTCCGAACAGGTATTTGCACCGGTTCCGGGCCTGTTGCAATTTCGTCTCTAGCTGACGTTTCTTTATCGGTTTCGTCGCTAATTTCGTCCTCGTTCACGAAATACGCAGGCTTGAGTCTATCAATCGATATGGTAGACCGTCTGCCTTTCACGGAAACAAGAAAGGTTTTATCGCTCCGCGAGATGACCGGAAACGGTCCTTCGTACGGATTTTGTAACGGACCTTTCATTCCGTCTACTCGTACAAACACGTGCGAAACTGTTTTTAGGTCTCTAAATATAAATATTTTCTTGTTTCCGTGGCGCGATCCCGCAGTGGGTTTAAGGTTCCTAAAATGACCTTTGAGTTGTTTCACTAACTCGACCGGGTCTGCATATTGTTCCGGAATACTGCCAAAAAATTCCGCAGGTAACCGGAGGTTTGTCCCGAAAACTAATTCAGCGACCGATGCCTGTAAATCCGGTCTAAACGCTGCGCGAAGTCTTAAAAGAATTATCGGCAACGCGTCCGACCATCGTTCGCTGTCGTGACATTTTATTGCAGCTTTTAACTGCCTATGTAACCTTTCGACTAAACCGTTTGCCGCGGGGTGGTACGCCGTGGTTCTGAGGTGTTTACTTCCCAATAGGGCGTTTAATTGTTTGAATAGACCACTTTCAAACTGGCGGCCTTGGTCGGTCGTGATTCGGACGGGTGTACCGAACCTTGCGATCCAACCAGTCATAAATGCCCTCGCGACTGTCTCGGCTTCTATGTTCTCCAAAGGAAAAACTTCCGGCCAACGTGAAAAACGGTCGACGCAGGTCAAACAATACCTGAAATTCCGCGATACCGGTAAGGGTCCTACCAAGTCTATATGGACGTGTTCGAACCTCTCCCTAGGTAACGCGAAATCTCCGACCGGACTAATAACGTGTCTTGATATTTTTGCACGTTGACATCTGCCACAGCCGCGAGCCCATTTACGACAGTCTTTTTCAATGCCTGGCCACACGAACCTATCCTTTACTAGCCTGACCGTAGCCTTAACTCCGGGATGAGCTAGTTCGTGCATATTATTAAACGCCCGGCGACGGAATTCTTTTGTAACGAAAGGTCTAATCTTTCCTGTCGCGACATCGCAGTAAACCAAAGTCCCAGGTGTCAGACTGAGGCGTTTCAACTGCAATGCGCTATCCTTAGACTCAATGAATTCTTTAATTTCCTCGTCAGTTTCTTGCGATTTCGCGAGTTTTACATAATCCATAGCTGAGGCGATAGATTCGACGCGCGACAATGCGTCCGCTACTTCGTTTTCTACCCCGCTCACGTGTTTGATTTCTGTTGAGAACTGCGCTATGAAATCTAGATATCGGAACTGACGAGGAGTACATTTATCTAAATTCTGTCTGAATGCAAAAATAAGCGGTTTATGGTCGGTGTATATTATAAACGATCGACCTTCTACCGCGTGGCGAAATTTTTTAATCGCGGAATATATTGCGAGTAACTCGCGGTCATACGCGCTGTATTTACGTTGCGCCATCGTTAAGGATTTCGTGAAGAAGGCCAAAGGTCTCCACGAATCTCCTTCACGTTGCTGCAACGTAGCACCTAACGCGTAGTCGGAAGCATCCACCATGAGAGAGAGGCTTGAATTATTGCTCGGATGGGCCAAAAGTGTTGCATTGCTTAATGCGGATTTTAAATTTGAGAAGGCGTCTTCCGCCTCTTTTGACCAAGTGACTGGAGCATCACTCTTTACTTTACTTCCTTTCAACAATTGATTAATTGGAGACTGAATGGCGGCCGCTTTTGGAATAAAGCGCCGATAAAAGTTTATCATCCCCAAAAACCTGCGCAATTCTTTAATTTTAGTTGGTTTTGGAAAATCGACTATTGCTTTTACCTTCTCTCTCAATGGTTTCGTGCCTTGTTCGTCTACCGAGTACCCTAAAAATTTAACCTCGTTTCTCGCGAATACGCATTTAGCCGGGTTTATAACTATTCCGTACTTATCGAGACGAGCAAATACCTCACGCAGATGGTCCAAATGTTCTTCCTCGTTACCGGAGGCTACAAGAATATCGTCGAGATACGCGTACGTAAATTCCAGCCCTCGCAAAACGGTATCTATAAATCTTTGAAACGTCTGCGCTGCATTTCTTAGCCCGAAAGGCATCGCGACGTATTCAAATAGACCAAATGGCGTGGTAATTGCCGTTTTTGATATGTCGCTCGGATTAACGGGAACTTGATGGTATGCTCGCACGAGATCTATCGTGGAGAATATTCTCTTTCCCGCCAACCTTTGCGAAAAATCCTCGATGTACGGAATAGGATAACGATCCGGTATAGTACGGGCATTGAGAGCTCTATAGTCTCCACAAGGTCTCCATCCGTTACCTTCCTTAGGCACCATGTGTAATGGCGCGGCCCATTGGCTTTTGGAAGGACGGATGTAGCCTTGACTCAAGAGGCTCTCAAATTCCGTCTTTGCCACCTTATACAATTCCGGCGACAGCCTTCGCGGTCTGCTATACGCCGGTTGTCCAGGAGTAGTATTTATGTAATGGACGACATCGTGCTTTACCTCGCGTCGTCGGGTCGTGGGGTTCATGATCGCAGGGAATTCTGCGAGCAGCTGCTCGTACGTGGACGTTCCGCTGATCGTCTTTACAGATGTTATAGCATCCACAGCAACCCTTCCGCTAGAGGCTAACGATGTCGTCTGGTCCAGGAGTCTCCGGTTCCTCAGGTCCACCAGAAGGCCAAAGTGTTTCAGGAAATCGGCTCCGATTATTGGCTTCGCCACATCGGCGAGCACGAATTCCCACTGGAACGCGCGCCGTAATCCGAAATTTAGATTAAATGTCCGCGCTCCGTAAGTGGCTATCGTAGACCCATTCGCCGCAAAAAGTTCATAGACCGACTTATGCACTCGGTCCTTTATTCGCGTACGCGGATACACGCACAGATCCGAGCCCGTATCAACTAAGAACTCTTTCTTAGTTTTGCGGTCGATTATGAAAAGGCGGCTCGAAGCACTCCCGTCACTGACAGCCGCGTTCAGTGGCGTGCATTCTCGTTTCCCGCACTATAATTGCACGGCGGCCTACACTTTCCTGGGTGGCACCTGTCTCCGAAACGGCTGTGGTACCAGCAAAGTCCTCTCTTACGTGGAGATCGCGCACTCCGCGAACTGCCGTTACTTGATCGCGATCGAGAACGCGAACGATTTTGTCTTTCGCTCGAACGAGCTCGCGATCTCGAAAGTTCCGCAATCTGGCTTTCCATCGACTCCAACCTCTTAAGCAAAACGTCCAATCCACTTGCCGGCACAACACTCGCGACTTGCGATCCATTCGTCCCTTCGTGGATCTGATCGGCAATTTCTGCTAACTTGCTTAACGGCAGATCTATTTGTGCCTTCACAATCGCGCGCGTCACGTTCGGCAGTCTCCTTGCCCACAGAGGTCGTAAGATATCCTCGCTTGTCGACGTACCAGCCAAATTTTGCATGTGACGAAGGAGTTGCGAAGGAGTCCTGTCACCGATTTCTTCCTGCTCCAGCAGCCGCAGAATTTTCTGGTCCTGGGATGTTGACAGTCGACGGATCAACTCTCGCTTCAGAGTATCATACTTCTCCGTTTCCGGCGGATTCCTCAACACGTCTTGTACTTCCAACGCGTATTTCGGCTCAAGCTGCGACATCACGTGGTAAAACTTCGTCGTGTCTGCTGTGACGTCGTTTAAAAAGAATTGTGCTTCTAACTGTTGGAACCACAATTCGGGCTGTTCTGCCCAAAATTGCGGCACTCGAATTTGAACGCGAGTCATCTCTCGATTGATTCGAGAATCTCCGTTCGCGTTTTCGGACATGGTTGAAGCTGTGGCGGCGGTTGCTTTCCGTGTCGTTGCCATACTTTTTATCACTCACGATTTTTCAGAACGGCACAAGAATTGCTCACGAACACTTAATCACGTCGGGCGATCACCAATTTGTAGGATTAGACGTTCTTTATTTATACTGACAACATTAACGTTTACAAGAAAATAAGCACTTGCCGGAAATCCACGTAAAGAAATATTGTTAAAGTCACCTCGAGACGTCCGTCGTCCATGGGGGTGTTCTGATATGGAAAATGCCATATTTGTCGAACACCCCTCAAGGTCCCGGCCGTCCCGAGGCAACGTGCCCACCTAAACAATGGACTCCCGTTACCGACGGTTCACGAGCCGGCCCCTGTCTACCTCGGACGGTCCTAGACCCGCGCGGTCCCAAAATACTTGCGTTTGCAAATTGGAAGTTGCAAATGGGCTCCGCGCGGAGTCGGCCGCCCGAAGCCGATACAATGGCGGCGACCGGATCGTAAACCGTCACCCCTACAGATTTCAACCGTCTACCTGTTCCATTCATTGTACTACTTGTCGAATGTAACAAATAATTTCCGATAAAGGATTAACCATTGGGGCTCATTGGTCACTTAAACTTGAAGAACAAAAAATTGGCGAATGGTACTGTTTGGATGCTTTGCGTACTTGTTTCTTAGACTATATGGAAGCAATATATACAAAGATTTCAACCGTCTACGTGTTCCAATCATTGTTCTACTTGTCGAAATTTACAAATAATTTCCTTTAAAGGATTAACAATGGGGCTCGTAGTTCGCTTAAACTTGAAGAGCAAAAAATTGGCGAATTGTACTGTTTGGATGCTTTGCATATATGTCTCTTAGACTATATAGAAGCAATATATAGAAGGATTTCCTCCGTCTACCTGTTCCATTCATTGTTCTACTTGTAGAAAATTACAATTAATTTCCGTTAAAGTATTAACAATGGGGCTCGTAGTTCACATAAACTTGAAGAACAAAAAATTGGCGAATGGTACTGTTTGGATGCTTTGCATATATGTTTCTTAGACTATGTAGAAGCAATATATATAATGATTTCAACCGTCTACCTGTTCCATTCGTTGTTCTACTTGTCGCAAGTTACAAATAATTTCCGTTAAAGTTTTAACAATGGGGCTCGCTGATCACTTAAACTTGAAGATCAAAAAATTGGCGATTGTTACTGTTTAGATGCTTTGCATATATGTTTCTTAGATTATATAGAAGCAATATATACAAAGATTTCAACCGTCTACCTGTTCCATTCATTGTTATACTTGTCGAAATTTACAAATAATTTCCCTTAAAGGATTAACAATGGGGCTCGTCGTTCACTTAAACTTGAAGAACAATAAATTGGCGAATTGTACTGTTTGGATACTTTGCATATATGTTTCTTAGACTATATAGAAGCAATATATATAAAGAATTCAACCGTCTACCTGTTCCATTCATTGTTCAACTTGTCGAAAGTTACAAATAATTTCCAATAAAGGATTAACCATTGGGGCTCATTGTTCACTTAAACTTGAAAAACAAAACATTGGCGAATTATACTGTTTGGATGCTTTGCATATATGTTTCTTAGACTATATGGAAGCAATATATACATTGATTTCAACCGTCTAAATATTCCATTCATTGTTCTGCTTGTCGAAAGTTACAAATAATTTCCTTTAAAGGATTAACAATGGGGCTCGTAGTTCACTTAAACTTGCAGAACAAAAAATTGGCGAATGGTACTGTTTGGATGCTTTGCATATATGTTTCTTAGACTATATAGAAGCAATATATACAAAGATTTCAACCGTCTACCTGTTCCATTCATTGTTCTACTTGTCGAAATTTACAAATAATTTCCTTTAAAGGATTAACAATGGGGCTCGTAGTTCGCTTAAACTTGAAGATCAAAAAATTGGCGATTGTTACTGTTTAGATGCTTTGCATATACGTTTCTTAGATTATATAGAAGCAATATATACAAAGATTTCAACCGTCTACCTGTTCCATTCATTGTTCTACTGGCCGAAATTTACAAATAATTTCCTTTAAAGGATTAACAATGGGGCTCGTAGTTCACTTAAACTTGAAGAGCAAAAAATTGGCGAATTGTACTGTTTGGACGCTTTGCATATATGTTTCTTGGACTATATAGAAGCAATATATACAATGATTTCAACCGTCTACGTGTTCCAATCATTGTTCTACTTGTCGAAATTTACAAATAATTTCCTTTAAAGGATTAACAATGGGGCTCGTAGTTCACTTAAACTTGAAGAACAAAAAATTGGCTAATTGTACTGTTTGGATGCTTTGCATATATGTTTCTTAGACTATTTAGAAGCAATATATAGAAAGATTTCACCCGTCTACCAGTACTATTCATTGTTCTACTTGTAGAAAGTTACAAATAATTTCCATTTAATGATTATCAATGGGGCTCGCTGTTCACTTAAACTTGAAGATCAAAAAATTGGCGAATGGTACTGTTTGGATGCTTTGCATATATGTTTCTTAGACTATATAGAAGCAATATATACAAAGATTTCAACCGTCTACCTGTTCCATTCATTGTTCTACTTGTCGAAATTTACAAATAATTTCCGTTTCATGATTATCAATGGGGCTCGTTGTTCACTTAAACTTGCAGAACAATAAATTAGCGAATTGTACTGTTTGGACGCTTTGCATATATGTTTCTTAGACTATATAGAAGCAATATATACAATGATTTCAACCGTCTACCTATTACATTCATTGTTCTACTTGTAGAAAGTCACAAATAATTTCCATTTCATGATTATCAATGGGGCCCGCTGTTCACTTAAACTTGAAGATCAAAAAATTGGCGATTGTTACTGTTTAGATGCTTTGCATATAGGTTTCTTAGACTATATAGAAGCAATATATACAAAGATTTCAACCGTCTACCTGTTCCATTCATTGTACTACTTGTCGAATGTAACAAATAATTTCCGATAAAGGATTAACCATTGGGGCTCATTGGTCACTTAAACTTGAAGAACAAAAATTGGCGAATGGTACTGTTTGGATGCTTTGCGTACATGTTTCTTAGACTATATGGAAGCAATATATACAAAGATTTCAACCGTCTACATGTTCCAATCATTGTTCTACTTGTCGCAAGTTACAAATAATTTCCGTTAAAGTTTTAACAATGGGGCTCGCTGATCACTTAAACTTGAAGATCAAATAATTGGCGAATTGTACTGTTTGGACGCTTTGCATATATGTTTCTTAGACTATACAGAAGCAATATATACAATGATTTCAACAGTCTACCTGTTCCATTCATTGTTCTACTTGTCGAAATTTACAAATAATTTCCTTTAAAGGATTAACAATGGGGCTCGTAGATCACTTTAAATTGAAGAACAAAAAATTGGCGAATGGTACTGTTTGGATGCTTTGCATATATGTTTCTTAGATTATATAGAAGCAACATATACAAAGATTTCAACCGTCTACCTGTTCCATTCATTGTTCTACTTGTCGAAATTTACAAATAATTTCCTTTAAAGGATTAACAATGGGGCTCGTTGTTCACTTAAACTTGAAGAACAATAAATTAGCGAATTGTACTGTTTGGACGCTTTGCATATATGTTTCTTAGACTATATAGAAGCAATATATACAATGATTTCAACCGTCTACCTATTCCATTCATTGTTCTACTTGTAGAAAGTCACAAATAATTTCCATTTCATGATTATCAATGGGGCCCGCTGTTCACTTAAACTTGAAGATCAAAAAATTGGCGATTGTTACTGTTTAGATGCTCTGCATATAGGTTTCTTAGACTATATAGAAGCAATATATACAAAGATTTCAACCGTCTACCTGTTCCATTCATTGTACTACTTGTCGAATGTAACAAATAATTTCCGATAAAGGATTAACCATTGGGGCTCATTGGTCACTTAAACTTGAAGAACAAAAAATTGGCGAATGGTACTGTTTGGATGCTTTGCGTACATGTTTCTTAGACTATATGGAAGCAATATATACAAAGATTTCAACCGTCTACCTGTTCCATTCATTGTTCTACTTGTCGAAATTTACAAATAATTTCCTTTAAAGGATTAACAATGGGGCTCGTAGTTCACTTAAACTTGAAGAGCAAAAAATTGGCGAATTGTACTGTTTGGACGCTTTGCATATATGTTTCTTGGACTATATAGAAGCAATATATACAATGATTTCAACCGTCTACGTGTTCCAATCATTGTTCTACTTGTCGAAATTTACAAATAATTTCCTTTAAAGGATTAACAATGGGGCTCGTAGTTCACTTAAACTTGAAGAACAAAAAATTGGCTAATTGTACTGTTTGGATGCTTTGCATATATGTTTCTTAGACTATTTAGAAGCAATATATAGAAAGATTTCACCCGTCTACCAGTACTATTCATTGTTCTACTTGTAGAAAGTTACAAATAATTTCCATTTAATGATTATCAATGGGGCTCGCTGTTCACTTAAACTTGAAGATCAAAAAATTGGCGAATGTTACTGCTTAGATGCTTTGCATATATGTTTGTTAGATTATATAGAAGCAATATATACAAAGATTTCAACCGTCTACCAGTTCCATTCATTGTACTACTTGTCGAAAATTACAAATAATTTCCATTTCATGATTATCAATGGGGCTCGCTGTTCACTTAAACTTGAAGATCCAAAAATTGGCGATTGTTACTGTTTAGATGCTTTGCATATAGGTTTCTTAGACTATATAGAAGCAACATATACAAAGATTTCAACCGTCTACCTGTTCTATTCATTGTTCTATTTGTAGAAAGTTACAAATAATTGCCGTTTCATGATTATCAATGGGGCTCGTTGTTCACTTAAACTTGAAGAACAAAAAATTGGCGAATGGTACTGTTTGGATGCTTTGCATATATGTTTCTTAGATTATATAGAAGCAATATATACAAAGATTTCAACCGTCTACCTGTCCCATTCATTGTTCTGCTTGTCGAAAATTACAAATAATTTCCTTTAAAGGATTAACAATGGGGCTCGTAGTTCACTTAAACTTGAAGAACAAAAAATTGGCGAATGGTACTGTTTGGATGCTTTGCATATATGTTTCTTAGACTATATAGAAGCAATATATACAAAGATTTCAACCGTCTACCTGTTCCATTCATTGTTCTACTTGTCGAAAATTACACATAATTTCCTATAAAGGATTAACCATTGGGGCTCATTGTTCACTTAAACGTGAAGAACAAAAAAATGGCGAATGGTACTGTTTGGATGCTTTGCGTACATGTTTCTTAGACTATATGGAAGCAACATATACAAAGATTTCAACCGTCTACCTGTACCATTCATTGTTCTGCTTGTCGAAAATTACAAATAATTTCCTTTAAAGGATTAACAATGGGGCTCGTTGTTCACTTAAACTTGAATATCAAAAAATTGGCGATTGTTACTGTTTAGATGCATTGCATATAGGTTTCTTAGACTATATAGAAGCAGCATATACAAAGATTTCAACCGTCTACCTGTTCTATTCATTGTTCTACTTGTAGAAAGTTACAAATAATTTCCGTTTCATGATTATCAATGGGGCTCGTTGTTCACTTAAACTTGAAGAACAAAAAATTGGCGAATGGTACTGTTTGGATGCTTTGAATATATGTTTCTTAGATTATATAGAAGCAATATATACAAAGATTTCAACCGTCTACCTGTTCCATTCATTGTTCTACTTGTCGAAAATTACAAGTAATTTCCGATAAAGGATTAACCATTGGGGCTCATTGTTTACTTAAACTTGAAGAGTAAAAAATTGGCGAATTGTACTGTTTGGACGCTATGCATATATGTTTCTTACACTATATAGAACCAATATATACAATGATTTCAACCGTCTACCTGTTCCATTCATTGTACTACTTGTCGAAAATTACAAATAATTTCCATTTCATGATTATCAATGGGGCTCGCTGTTCACTTAAACTTGAAGATCAAAAAATTGGCGATTGTTACTGTTTAGATGCTTTGCATATAGGTTTCTTAGACTATATAGAAGCAACATATACAAAGATTTCAACCGTCTACCTGTTCTATTCATTGTTCTACTTGTAGAAAGTTACAAATAATTGCCGTTTCATGATTATCAATGGGGCTCGTTGTTCACTTAAACTTGAAGAACAAAAAATTGGCGAATGGTACTGTTTGGATGCTTTGCATATATGTTTCTCAGATTATATAGAAGCAATATATACAAAGATTTCAACCGTCTACGTGTCCCATTCATTGTTCTGCTTGTCGAAAGTTACAAATAATTTCCTTTAAAGGATTAACAATGGGGCTCGTAGTTCACTTAAACTTGCAGAACAAAAAATTGGCGAATGGTACTGTTTGGATGCTTTGCATATATGTTTCTTAGACTATATAGAAGCAATATATACAAAGATTTCAACCGTCTACCTGTTCCATTCATTGTTCTACTTGTCGAAAATTACAAATAATTTCCTATAAAGGATTAACCATTGGGGCTCATTGTTCACTTAAACGTGAAGAACAAAAAATTGGCGAATGGTGCTGTTTGGATGCTTTGCATATATGTTTCTTAGACTATATAGAAGCAATATATACAAAGATTTCAACCGTCTACCTGTTCCATTCATTGTTCTACTTGTCGAAATTTACAAATAATTTCCTTTAAAGGATTAACAATGGGGCTCGTAGTTCGCTTAAACTTGAAGATCAAAAAATTGGCGATTGTTACTGTTTAGATGCTTTGCATATACGTTTCTTAGATTATATAGAAGCAATATATACAAAGATTTCAACCGTCTACCTGTTCCATTCATTGTTCTACTGGCCGAAATTTACAAATAATTTCCTTTAAAGGATTAACAATGGGGCTCGTAGTTCACTTAAACTTGAAGAGCAAAAAATTGGCGAATTGTACTGTTTGGACGCTTTGCATATATGTTTCTTGGACTATATAGAAGCAATATATACAATGATTTCAACCGTCTACGTGTTCCAATCATTGTTCTACTTGTCGAAATTTACAAATAATTTCCTTTAAAGGATTAACAATGGGGCTCGTAGTTCACTTAAACTTGAAGAACAAAAAATTGGCTAATTGTACTGTTTGGATGCTTTGCATATATGTTTCTTAGACTATTTAGAAGCAATATATAGAAAGATTTCACCCGTCTACCAGTACTATTCATTGTTCTACTTGTAGAAAGTTACAAATAATTTCCATTTAATGATTATCAATGGGGCTCGCTGTTCACTTAAACTTGAAGATCAAAAAATTGGCGAATGGTACTGTTTGGATGCTTTGCATATATGTTTCTTAGACTATATAGAAGCAATATATACAAAGATTTCAACCGTCTACCTGTTCCATTCATTGTTCTACTTGTCGAAATTTACAAATAATTTCCGTTTCATGATTATCAATGGGGCTCGTTGTTCACTTAAACTTGCAGAACAATAAATTAGCGAATTGTACTGTTTGGACGCTTTGCATATATGTTTCTTAGACTATATAGAAGCAATATATACAATGATTTCAACCGTCTACCTATTACATTCATTGTTCTACTTGTAGAAAGTCACAAATAATTTCCATTTCATGATTATCAATGGGGCCCGCTGTTCACTTAAACTTGAAGATCAAAAAATTGGCGATTGTTACTGTTTAGATGCTTTGCATATAGGTTTCTTAGACTATATAGAAGCAATATATACAAAGATTTCAACCGTCTACCTGTTCCATTCATTGTACTACTTGTCGAATGTAACAAATAATTTCCGATAAAGGATTAACCATTGGGGCTCATTGGTCACTTAAACTTGAAGAACAAAAATTGGCGAATGGTACTGTTTGGATGCTTTGCGTACATGTTTCTTAGACTATATGGAAGCAATATATACAAAGATTTCAACCGTCTACCTGTTCCATTCATTGTTCTACTTGTCGAAATTTACAAATAATTTCCTTTAAAGGATTAACAATGGGGCTCGTAGTTCACTTAAACTTGAAGAGCAAAAAATTGGCGAATTGTACTGTTTGGACGCTTTGCATATATGTTTCTTGGACTATATAGAAGCAATATATACAATGATTTCAACCGTCTACGTGTTCCAATCATTGTTCTACTTGTCGAAATTTACAAATAATTTCCTTTAAAGGATTAACAATGGGGCTCGTAGTTCACTTAAACTTGAAGAACAAAAAATTGGCTAATTGTACTGTTTGGATGCTTTGCATATATGTTTCTTAGACTATTTAGAAGCAATATATAGAAAGATTTCACCCGTCTACCAGTACTATTCATTGTTCTACTTGTAGAAAGTTACAAATAATTTCCATTTAATGATTATCAATGGGGCTCGCTGTTCACTTAAACTTGAAGATCAAAAAATTGGCGAATGTTACTGCTTAGATGCTTTGCATATATGTTTGTTAGATTATATAGAAGCAATATATACAAAGATTTCAACCGTCTACCAATTCCATTCATTGTACTACTTGTCGAAAATTACAAATAATTTCCATTTCATGATTATCAATGGGGCTCGCTGTTCACTTAAACTTGAAGATCCAAAAATTGGCGATTGTTACTGTTTAGATGCTTTGCATATAGGTTTCTTAGACTATATAGAAGCAACATATACAAAGATTTCAACCGTCTACCTGTTCTATTCATTGTTCTATTTGTAGAAAGTTACAAATAATTGCCGTTTCATGATTATCAATGGGGCTCGTTGTTCACTTAAACTTGAAGAACAAAAAATTGGCGAATGGTACTGTTTGGATGCTTTGCATATATGTTTCTTAGATTATATAGAAGCAATATATACAAAGATTTCAACCGTCTACCTGTCCCATTCATTGTTCTGCTTGTCGAAAATTACAAATAATTTCCTTTAAAGGATTAACAATGGGGCTCGTAGTTCACTTAAACTTGAAGAACAAAAAATTGGCGAATGGTACTGTTTGGATGCTTTGCATATATGTTTCTTAGACTATATAGAAGCAATATATACAAAGATTTCAACCGTCTACCTGTTCCATTCATTGTTCTACTTGTCGAAAATTACACATAATTTCCTATAAAGGATTAACCATTGGGGCTCATTGTTCACTTAAACGTGAAGAACAAAAAAATGGCGAATGGTACTGTTTGGATGCTTTGCGTACATGTTTCTTAGACTATATGGAAGCAACATATACAAAGATTTCAACCGTCTACCTGTACCATTCATTGTTCTGCTTGTCGAAAATTACAAATAATTTCCTTTAAAGGATTAACAATGGGGCTCGTTGTTCACTTAAACTTGAATATCAAAAAATTGGCGATTGTTACTGTTTAGATGCATTGCATATAGGTTTCTTAGACTATATAGAAGCAGCATATACAAAGATTTCAACCGTCTACCTGTTCTATTCATTGTTCTACTTGTAGAAAGTTACAAATAATTTCCGTTTCATGATTATCAATGGGGCTCGTTGTTCACTTAAACTTGAAGAACAAAAAATTGGCGAATGGTACTGTTTGGATGCTTTGAATATATGTTTCTTAGATTATATAGAAGCAATATATACAAAGATTTCAACCGACTACCTGTTCCATTCATTGTTCTACTTGTCGAAAATTACAAGTAATTTCCGATAAAGGATTAACCATTGGGGCTCATTGTTTACTTAAACTTGAAGAGTAAAAAATTGGCGAATTGTACTGTTTGGACGCTATGCATATATGTTTCTTACACTATATAGAACCAATATATACAATGATTTCAACCGTCTACCTGTTCCATTCATTGTACTACTTGTCGAAAATTACAAATAATTTCCATTTCATGATTATCAATGGGGCTCGCTGTTCACTTAAACTTGAAGATCAAAAAATTGGCGATTGTTACTGTTTAGATGCTTTGCATATAGGTTTCTTAGACTATATAGAAGCAACATATACAAAGATTTCAACCGTCTACCTGTTCTATTCATTGTTCTACTTGTAGAAAGTTACAAATAATTGCCGTTTCATGATTATCAATGGGGCTCGTTGTTCACTTAAACTTGAAGAACAAAAAATTGGCGAATGGTACTGTTTGGATGCTTTGCATATATGTTTCTCAGATTATATAGAAGCAATATATACAAAGATTTCAACCGTCTACCTGTCCCATTCATTGTTCTGCTTGTCGAAAGTTACAAATAATTTCCTTTAAAGGATTAACAATGGGGCTCGTAGTTCACTTAAACTTGCAGAACAAAAAATTGGCGAATGGTACTGTTTGGATGCTTTGCATATATGTTTCTTAGACTATATAGAAGCAATATATACAAAGATTTCAACCGTCTACCTGTTCCATTCATTGTTCTACTTGTCGAAAATTACAAATAATTTCCTATAAAGGATTAACCATTGGGGCTCATTGTTCACTTAAACGTGAAGAACAAAAAATTGGCGAATGGTGCTGTTTGGATGCTTTGCATATATGTTTCTTAGACTATATAGAAGCAATATATACAAAGATTTCAACCGTCTACCTGTTCCATTCATTGTTCTACTTGTCGAAATTTACAAATAATTTCCTTTAAAGGATTAACAATGGGGCTCGTAGTTCGCTTAAACTTGAAGATCAAAAAATTGGCGATTGTTACTGTTTAGATGCTTTGCATATACGTTTCTTAGATTATATAGAAGCAATATATACAAAGATTTCAACCGTCTACCTGTTCCATTCATTGTTCTACTGGCCGAAATTTACAAATAATTTCCTTTAAAGGATTAACAATGGGGCTCGTAGTTCACTTAAACTTGAAGAGCAAAAAATTGGCGAATTGTACTGTTTGGACGCTTTGCATATATGTTTCTTGGACTATATAGAAGCAATATATACAATGATTTCAACCGTCTACGTGTTCCAATCATTGTTCTACTTGTCGAAATTTACAAATAATTTCCTTTAAAGGATTAACAATGGGGCTCGTAGTTCACTTAAACTTGAAGAACAAAAAATTGGCTAATTGTACTGTTTGGATGCTTTGCATATATGTTTCTTAGACTATTTAGAAGCAATATATAGAAAGATTTCACCCGTCTACCAGTACTATTCATTGTTCTACTTGTAGAAAGTTACAAATAATTTCCATTTAATGATTATCAATGGGGCTCGCTGTTCACTTAAACTTGAAGATCAAAAAATTGGCGAATGGTACTGTTTGGATGCTTTGCATATATGTTTCTTAGACTATATAGAAGCAATATATACAAAGATTTCAACCGTCTACCTGTTCCATTCATTGTTCTACTTGTCGAAATTTACAAATAATTTCCGTTTCATGATTATCAATGGGGCTCGTTGTTCACTTAAACTTGCAGAACAATAAATTAGCGAATTGTACTGTTTGGACGCTTTGCATATATGTTTCTTAGACTATATAGAAGCAATATATACAATGATTTCAACCGTCTACCTATTACATTCATTGTTCTACTTGTAGAAAGTCACAAATAATTTCCATTTCATGATTATCAATGGGGCCCGCTGTTCACTTAAACTTGAAGATCAAAAAATTGGCGATTGTTACTGTTTAGATGCTTTGCATATAGGTTTCTTAGACTATATAGAAGCAATATATACAAAGATTTCAACCGTCTACCTGTTCCATTCATTGTACTACTTGTCGAATGTAACAAATAATTTCCGATAAAGGATTAACCATTGGGGCTCATTGGTCACTTAAACTTGAAGAACAAAAATTGGCGAATGGTACTGTTTGGATGCTTTGCGTACATGTTTCTTAGACTATATGGAAGCAATATATACAAAGATTTCAACCGTCTACATGTTCCAATCATTGTTCTACTTGTCGCAAGTTACAAATAATTTCCGTTAAAGTTTTAACAATGGGGCTCGCTGATCACTTAAACTTGAAGATCAAATAATTGGCGAATTGTACTGTTTGGACGCTTTGCATATATGTTTCTTAGACTATACAGAAGCAATATATACAATGATTTCAACAGTCTACCTGTTCCATTCATTGTTCTACTTGTCGAAATTTACAAATAATTTCCTTTAAAGGATTAACAATGGGGCTCGTAGATCATTTAAAATTGAAGAACAAAAAATTGGCGAATGGTACTGTTTGGATGCTTTGCATATATGTTTCTTAGATTATATAGAAGCAATATATACAAAGATTTCAACCGTCTACCTGTTCCATTCATTGTTCTACTTGTCGAAATTTACAAATAATTTCCTTTAAAGGATTAACAATGGGGCTCGTTGTTCACTTAAACTTGAAGAACAATAAATTAGCGAATTGTACTGTTTGGACGCTTTGCATATATGTTTCTTAGACTATATAGAAGCAATATATACAATGATTTCAACCGTCTACCTATTCCATTCATTGTTCTACTTGTAGAAAGTCACAAATAATTTCCATTTCATGATTATCAATGGGGCCCGCTGTTCACTTAAACTTGAAGATCAAAAAATTGGCGATTGTTACTGTTTAGATGCTCTGCATATAGGTTTCTTAGACTATATAGAAGCAATATATACAAAGATTTCAACCGTCTACCTGTTCCATTCATTGTACTACTTGTCGAATGTAACAAATAATTTCCGATAAAGGATTAACCATTGGGGCTCATTGGTCACTTAAACTTGAAGAACAAAAAATTGGCGAATGGTACTGTTTGGATGCTTTGCGTACATGTTTCTTAGACTATATGGAAGCAATATATACAAAGATTTCAACCGTCTACTCGTTCCATTCATTGTTCTACTTGTCGAAATTTACAAATAATTTCCTTTAAAGGATTAACAATGGGGCTCGTTGTTCACTTAAACTTGAAGAACAATAAATTAGCGAATTGTACTGTTTGGACGCTTTGCATATATGTTTCTTAGACTATATAGAAGCAATATATACAATGATTTCAACCGTCTACCTATTCCATTCATTGTTCTACTTGTAGAAAGTCACAAATAATTTCCATTTCATGATTATCAATGGGGCCCGCTGTTCAGTTAAACTTGAAGAACAAAAAATTGGCGAATGGTACTGTTTGGATGCTTTGCGTACATGTTTCTTAGACTATATGGAAGCAATATATACAAAGATTTCAACCGTCTACGTGTTCCAATCATTGTTCTACTTGTCGAAATTTACAAATAATTTCCTTTAAAGGATTAACAATGGGGCTCGTAGTTCGCTTAAACTTGAAGAGCAAAAAATTGGCGAATTGTACTGTTTGGATGCTTTGCATATATGTTTCTTAGACTATATAGAAGCAATATATAGAAGGATTTCCTCCGTCTACCTGTTCCATTCATTGTTCTACTTGTCGAAATTTACAAATAATTTCCTTTAAAGGATTAACAATGGGGCTCGTAGTTCACTTAAACTTGAAGAACAAAAAATTGGCGAATGGTGCTGTTTGGATGCTTTGCATATATGTTTCTTAGACTATATAGAAGCATTATATACAAAGATTTCAACCGTCTACCTGTTCCATTCATTATTCTATTTGTCGAAATTTACAAATAATTTCCTTTAAAGGATTAACAATGGGGCTCGCTGTTCACTTAAACTTGAAGATCAAAAAATTGGCGATTGTTACTGTTTAGATGCTTTGCATATAAGTTTCTTAGACTATATAGAAGCATCATATACAAAGATTTCAACCGTCTACCTGTTCTATTCATTGTTCTACTTGTAGAAAGTTACAATTAATTTCCGTTAAAGGATTAACAATGGGGCTCGTAGTTCACTTAAACTTGAAGTACAAAAAATTGGCGAATTGTACTGTTTGGATGCTTTGCATATTTGTTTCGTAGACTATATAGAAGCAATATATACAATGATTTCAACCGTCTACATGATCCATTCATTGTTCTACTTGTCGAAATTTACAAATAATTTCCTTTAAAGGATTAACAATGGGGCTCGTAGTTCACTTAAACATGAAGATGAAATAATTGGCGAATTGTACTGTTTGGATGCTTTGCATATGTGTCTCTTAGATTATATAGAAGCAATATATACAATGATTTCAACCGTCTACCTGTTCCATTCATTGTTCTACTTGTCGAAAGTTACAAATAATTTCCGTTAAGAGATTAACAATGGGGATCGTAGTTTACTTAAACTTGAAGAACTAAAAATTGGCGAATTGTACTGTTTGGATGCTTTGCATATATGTTTCTTAGACTATATAGAAGCAATATATACAATGATTTCAACAGTCTACCTGTTCCATTCATTGTTCTACTTGTCGAAATTTACGAATAATTTCCCTTAAAGGATTAACAATGGGGCTCGTAGTTCACATAAACTTGAAGAACAAAAAATTGGCGAATGGTGCTGTTTGGATGCTTTGCATATATGTTTCTTAGACTATATAGAAGCAATATATACAAAGATTTCAACCGTCTACCTGTTCCATTCATTGTTCTACTTGTCGAAATTTACAAATAATTTCCATTAAAGGATTAACAATGGGGCTCGCTGTTCACTTAAACTTGAAGATCAAAAAATTGGCGATTGTTACTGTTTAGATGCTTTGCATATAGGTTTCTTAGACTATATAGAAGCAACATATACAAAGATTTCAACCGTCTACCTGTTCGATTCATTGTTCCACTTGCCGAAAGTTACAAATAATTTCCGATAAAGGATTAACAATGGGGCTCATTGTTCACTTAAACTTGAAGGACAAAAAATTGGCGAATGGTACTGTTTGGATGCTTTGCGTACATGTTTCTTAGACTATATGGAAGCAATATATACAAGGATTTCAACCGTCTACCTGTTCCATTCATTGGTCTACTTGTCGAAAGTTACAAATAATTTCCGATAAAGGATTAACAATGGGGCTCATTGTTCACTTAAACTTGAAGAACAAAAAATTGGCGAATGGTACTGTTTGGATGCTTTGCATATATGTTTCTTAGACTATATAGAAGCAATATATACATTGGTTTCAACCGTCTACCTGTTCCACTCATTGTTCTACTTGTCGCAAGTTACAAATAATTTCCGTTAAAGTGTTAACAATGGGGCTCGTAGTTCACTTAAACTTGAAGATGAAATAATTGGCGAATTGTACTGTTTGGATGCTTTGCAAATATGTTTCTTAGATTATATAGAAGCAATATATACAAAGATTTCAACCGTCTACCTGTTCCATTCATTGTTCTACTTGTCGAAAGCTACAAATAATTTCCGATAACGGATTAACCATTGGGGCTCATTGTTCACTTAAACTTGAAGAACAAAAAATTGGCGAATTGTACTGTTTGGATGCTTTGCATATATGTTTCGTAGATTATATAGAAGCAATATATACAATGATTTCAACCGTCTACCTGATCCATTCATTGTTCTACTTGTCGAAATTTACAAATAATTTCCTTTTAAGGATTAACAATGGGGCTCATTGTTCACTTAAACTCGAAGAACAAAAAATTGGCGAATTGTACTGTTTGGATGCTTTGCATATATGTTTCTTAGACTATATAGAAGCAATATATACAATAATTTCAACAGTCTACCTGTTCCATTCATTGTTCTACTTGTCGAAAGCTACAAATAATTTCCGATAACGGATTAACCATTGGGGCTCATTGTTCACTTAAACTTGGAGAACAAAAAATTGGCGAATTGTACTGTTTGGATGCTTTGCATATATGTTTCGTAGATTATATAGAAGCAATATATACAATGATTTCAACCGTCTACCTGATCCATTCATTGTTCTACTTGTCGAAATTTACAAATAATTTCCTTTTAAGGATTAACAATGGGGCTCATTGTTCACTTAAACTCGAAGAACAAAAAATTGGCGAATTGTACTGTTTGGATGCTTTGCATATATGTTTCTTAGACTATATAGAAGCAATATATACAATAATTTCAACAGTCTACCTGTTCCATTCATTGTTCTACTTGTCGAAATTTACAAATAATTTCCTTTAAGGGATTAACAATGGGGCTCGTAGTTCACTTAAACTTGAAGAACAAAAAATTGGCGATTGTTACTGTTTAGATGCTTTGCATATAGGTTTCTTAGACTATATAGAAGCAATATATACAAAGATTTCAACCGTCTACCTGTTCCATTCATTGTACTACTTGTCGAATGTAACAAATAATTTCCGATAAAGGATTAACCATTGGGGCTCATTGGTCACTTAAACTTGAAGAACAAAAAATTGGCGAATGGTACTGTTTGGATGCTTTGCGTACATGTTTCTTAGACTATATGGAAGCAATATATACAAAGATTTCAACCGTCTACGTGTTCCAATCATTGTTCTACTTGTCGAAATTTACAAATAATTTCCTTTAAAGGATTAACAATGGGGCTCGTAGTTCGCTTAAACTTGAAGAGCAAAAAATTGGCGAATTGTACTGTTTGGATGCTTTGCATATATGTTTCTTAGACTATATAGAAGCAATATATAGAAGGATTTCCTCCGTCTACCTGTTCCATTCATTGTTCTACTTGTAGAAAATTACAATTAATTTCCGTTAAAGTATTAACAATTGGGCTCGTAGTTCACATAAACTTGAAGAACAAAAAATTGGCGAATGGTACTGTTTGGATGCTTTGCATATATGTTTCTTAGACTATGTGGAAGCAATATATATAATGATTTCAACCGTCTACCTGTTCCATTCATTGTTCTACTTGTCGCAAGTTACAAATAATTTCCGTTAAAGTTTTAACAATGGGGCTCGCTGATCACTTAAACTTGAAGATCAAATAATTGGCGAATTGTACTGTTTGGACGCTTTGCATATATGTTTCTTAGACTATACAGAAGCAATATATACAATGATTTCAACAGTCTACCTGTTCCATTCATTGTTCTACTTGTCGAAATTTACAAATAATTTCCTTTAAAGGATTAACAATGGGGCTCGTAGATCACTTAAAATTGAAGAACAAAAAATTGGCGAATGGTACTGTTTGGATGCTATGCATATATGTTTCTTAGACTATATGGAAGCAATATATACAAAGATTTCAACCGTCTACGTGTTCCAATCATTGTTCTACTTGTAGAAAATTACAATTAATTTCCGTTAAAGTATTAACAATGGGGCTCGTAGTTCACATAAACTTGAAGAACAAAAAATTGGCGAATGGTACTGTTTGGATGCTTTGCATATATGTTTCTTAGACTATGTAGAAGCAATATATATAATGATTTCAACCGTCTACCTGTTCCATTCATTGTTCTACTTGTCGCAAGTTACAAATAATTTCCGTTAAAGTTTTAACAATGGGGCTCGCTGATCACTTAAACTTGAAGATCAAAAAATTGGCGATTGTTACTGTTTAGATGCTTTGCATATATGTTTCTTAGATTATATAGAAGCAATATATACAAAGATTTCAACCGTCTACCTGTTCCATTCATTGTTCTACTTGTCGAAAGTTACAAATAATTACCGATAAAGCATTAACAATGGGGCACGTAGTTCACTTAAACTTGAAGATCAAATAATTGGCGTATTGTACTGTTTGGACGCTTTGCATATATGTTTCTTAGACTATACAGAAGCAATAAATACAATGATTTCAACAGTCTACCTGTTCCATTCATTGTTCTACTTGTCGCAATTTACAAATAATTTCCTTTAAAGGATTAACAATGGGGCTCGCAGTTCACTTAAACTTGAAGATCAAAAAATTGGCGATTGTTACTGTTTAGATGCTTTGCATATATGTTTCTTAGATTATATAGAAGCAATATATACAAAGAATTCAACCGTCTACCTGTTCCATTCATTGTTCTACTTGTCGAAATTTACAAATAATTTCCTTTAAAGGATTAACAATGGGGCTCGTAGTTCACTTAAACTTGAAGAACAAAAAATTGGCGAATGGTACTGTTTGGATGCTTTGCATATATGTTTTTTAGATTATATAGAAGCAATATATACAAAGATTTCAACCGTCTACCTGTTCGATTCATTGTTCCACTTGCCGAAAGTTACAAATAATTTCCGATAAAGGATTAACAATGGGGCTCATTGTTCACTTAAAATTGAAGGACAAAAAATTGGCGAATGGTACTGTTTGGATGCTTTGCATATATGTTTCTTAGACTATATAGAAGCAATATATATATTGGTTTCAACCGTCTACCTGTTCCACTCATTGTTCTACTTGTCGCAAGTTACAAATAATTTCCGTTAAAGTGTTAACAATGGGGCTCGTAGTTCACTTAAACTTGAAGATGTAATAATTGGCGAATTGTACTGTTTGGATGCTTTGCAAATATGTTTCTTAGATTATATAGAAGCAATATATACAAAGATTTCAACCGTCTACCTGTTCCATTCATTGTTCTACTTGTCGAAAGCTACAAATAATTTCCTTTTAAGGATTAACAATGGGGCTCATTGTTCACTTAAACTCGAAGAACAAAAAATTGGCGAATTGTACTGTTTGGATGCTTTGCATATATGTTTCTTAGACTATATAGAAGCAATATATACAATAATTTCAACAGTCTACCTGTTCCATTCATTGTTCTACTTGTCGAAATTTACAAATAATTTCCTTTAAGGGATTAACAATGGGGCTCGTAGTTCACTTAAACTTGAAGAACAAAAAATTGGCGAATGGTACTGTTTGGATGCTTTGCATATATGTTTCTTACACTATATAGAAGCAATATATACAAAGATTTCAACCGTCTACATGTTCCATTCATTGTTCTACTTGTCGAAAGTTACAAATAATTTCCTTTAAAGGATTAACAATGGGGCTCGTTGTTCACTTAAACTTGAAGAACAAAAAAGTGGCGAATGGTACTGTTTGGATGCTTTGCATATATGTTTCTTAGACTATATAGAAGCAATATATACATTGATTTCAACCGTCTACCTGTTCCATTCATTGTTCTACTTGTCGCAAGTTACAAATAATTTCCGTTAAAGTATTAACAATGGGGCTCGTAGTTCACTTAAACTTGAAGACCAAATAATTGGCGAATTGTACTGTTTGGATGATTTGCATATATGTTTCTTAGACTTTATAGAAGCAATATATACAAAGATTTCAACCGTCTACCTGCTCCATTCATTGTTCTACTTGTCGAAAGTTACAAATAATTTCCGTTAAGGCATTAACAATGGGGATCGTAGTTTACTTAAACTTGAAGAACAAGAAATTGGCGAATTTTACTGTTTGGATGCTTTGCATATATGTTTCTTAGACTATATGGAAGCAATATATACAAAGATTTCAACCGTCTACCTGTTCCATTCATTGTTCTACTTGTCGGAAGTTACAAATAATTTCCGTTAAAGTATTAACAATGGGGCTCGTAGTTCACTTAAACATGAAGATGAAATAATTGGCGAATTGTACTGTTTGGATGCTTTGCATATATGTTTCTTAGATTATATAGAAGCAATATATACAAAGATTTCAACCGTCTACCTGTTCCATTCATTGTTCTACTTGCCGACATTTACAAATAATTTCCTTTAAAGGATTAACAATGGGGCTCGTAGTTCACTTAAACTTGAAGACCAAAAAATTGGCGAATTGTACTGTTTGGATGCTTTGCATATATGTTTCTTATACTATATAGAAGCAATATATACAAAGATTTCAAACGTCTACCTGTTCCATTCAATGTTCTACTTGTCGAAAGTTACAAATAATCTCCGATAAAGGATTAACAATGGGGCTCATTGTTCACTTAAACTTGAAGAACCAAAAATTGGCGAATGGTACTGTTTGGATGCTTTGCATATATGTTTCTTAGACTATATGGAAGCAATATATACAAAGATTTCAACCGTCTGCGTGTTCCAATCATTGTTCTACTTGTAGAAAGTTACAATTAATTTCCGTTAAAGGATTAACAATGGGGCTCGTAGTTCACTTAAACTTGAAGAACAATAAATTGGCGAATTGTACTGTTTGGATGCTTTGCATATGTGTTTCGTAGGCTATATAGAAGCAATATATACAATGATTTCAACCGTCTACCTGATCCATTCATTGTTCTACTTGTAGAAAGTTACAAATAATTTCCATTTCATGATTATCAATGGGGCTCGCTGATCACTTAAACTTGAAGATCAAAAAATTGGCGAATGTTACTGTTTAGATGCTTTGCATATAGGTTTCTTAGACTATATAGAACCAACATATACAAAGATTTGAAACGTCTACCTGTTCTATTCATTGTTCTTCTTGTCGAAAGTTATAAATAATTTCCGTTTCATGATTATCAATGGGCCTCGTTGTTCACTTAAACTTGAAGAACAAAAAATTGGCGACTGGTACTGTTTGGATGCTTTGCATATATGTTTCTTAGACTATATAGAAGCAATATATAAAAAGATTTCAACCGTCTACCAGTTCCATTCATTGTTCTACTTGTCGAAAGTTACAAATAATTTCCGATAAAGGATTAACAATGGGGCTCATTGTTCACTTAAACTTGAAGAACAAAAAATTGGCGAATGGTACTGTTTGGATGATTTGCATATATGTTTCTTAGACTATATAGAAGCAATATATTCATTGATTTCAACCGTCTACCTGTTCCACTCATTGTTCTACTTGTCGAAAGTTACAAATAATTTCCGATAAAGGATTAACAATGGGGCTCATTGTTCACTTAAACTTGAAGAACAAAAAATTGGCGAATTGTACTGTTTGGATGCTTCGCGTACATGTTTCTTAGACTATATGGAAGCAATATATACAATGATTTCAACCGTCTACATGATCCATTCATTGTTCTACTTGTCGAAATTTACAAATAATTTCCTTTAAAGGATTAACAATGGGGCTCGTAGTTCACTTAAACTTGAAGAACAAAAAATTGGCGAATTGTACTGTTTGGATGCTTTGCATATATGTTTCTTAGACTATATAGAAGCAATATATTCATTGATTTCAACCGTCTACCTGTTCCACTCATTGTTCTACTTGTCGAAAGTTACAAATAATTTCCGATAAAGGATTAACAATGGGGCTGATTGTTCACTTAAACTTGAAGAACAAAAAATTGGCGAATTGTACTGTTTGGATGCTTTGCGTACATGTTTCTTAGACTATATGGAAGCAATATATACAATGATTTCAACCGTCTACATGATCCATTCATTGTTCTACTTGTCGAAATTTACAAATAATTTCCTTTAAAGGATTAACAATGGGGCTCGTAGTTCACTTAAACTTGAAGAACAAAAAATTGGCGAATTGTACTGTTTGGATGCTTTGCATATATGTTTCTTAGACTATATAGAAGCAATATATACATTGATTTCAACCGTCTACCTGTTCCATTCATTGTTCTACTTGTCCAAAGTTACAAATAATTTCCGATAACGGATTAACCATTGGGGCTGATTGTTCACTTAAACTTGAAGAACAAGAAATTGGCGAATTGTACTGATTGGATGCTTTGCATATATGTTTCTTATACTATATAGAAGCAATATATACAATGATTTCAACCGCCTACCTGTTCCATTCCTTGTTCTACTTGTCGAAAGTTACAAATAATTTCCTTTAAAGGATTAACAATGGGGCTCATAGTTCACTTAAACTTGAAGAACAATAAATTGGCGAATGGTACTGTTTGGATGCTTTGCATATATGTTTCTTAGACTATATAGAAGCAATATATGCAATGATTTCAACCGCCTACCTGTTCCATTCCTTGTTCTACTTGTCGAAAGTTACAAATAATTTCCTTTAAAGGATTAACAATGGGGCTCGTAGTTCACTTAAACTTGAAGAACAATAAATTGGCGAATTGTACTGTTTGGATGCTTTGCATATGTGTTTCGTAGGCTATATAGAAGCAATATATACAATGATTTCAACCGTCTACCTGATCCATTCATTGTTCTACTTGTAGAAAGTTACAAATAATTTCCATTTCATGATTATCAATGGGGCTCGCTGTTCACTTAAACTTGAAGATCAAAAAATTGGCGAATGTTACTGTTTAGATGCTTTGCATATAGGTTTCTTAGACTATATAGAACCAACA
>CAXDIW010000078.1:0-37500 GCA_963989415.1 Cerceris ruficornis
AAAAAAGAAAGATACACTTTTTCCTCTAAGTCGCACCGTTGAGGCTCCACACTCTTGTAAAGGTCTACGCCGCTAGGACTTAGAAAATTTTCATACTTTACGATTTTTTCTCTCGATTTTATCGGTATAGGAAAGCGTTGTAGAGGAAAACGTTTGGGACGAAAGTTTCATGGTTTGCGATGCTCTACAAGAATACGACATTTCGATCGCCCGCCGAAATTAGGAAATCGGTTAATTAACAATAAGTTGCAAAAATTTGTTTATTAACAAAAATTTTCGCCCCGGGCAATATTGTTTCTCTTTCGATTCCGCGCCAGAAAGTATTAAAACTTTTTCCTCTAGGTCGCACCGCTGCCGCTCTACTCTCTTGGCGAGAATACCACTGCCGCTCGTCCTTACGAAATCGGTTAATCAACAATAAGTCGCAAAATTGGCCTATTAACGAAATTTTTCGCCCAGTGCAATGTTGTTTCTTTTTCGATTCTGCGTAAAAAAAGAAAGATACACTTTTTCCTCTAAGTCGCACCGTTGAGGCTCTACACTCTTGTAAAGGTCTACGCCGCTAGGACATAGAAAAATTTTCATACTTTACGATTTTTTCTCTCGATTTTATCGGTATAGGAAAGCGTTGTAGAGGAAAACGTTTGGGACGAAAGTTTCATGGTTTGCGATGCTCTACAAGAATACGACATTTCGATCGCCCGCCGAAATTAGGAAATCGGTTAATTAACAATAAGTTGCAAAAATTTGTTTATTAACAAAAATTTTCGCCCCGGGCAATATTGTTTCTCTTTCGATTCCGCGCCAGAAAGTATTAAAACTTTTTCCTCTAGGTCGCACCGCTGCCGCTCTACTGTCTTGGCGGAAACACCACTGCCGCCTCGTCCTTACGAAATCGGTTAATCAACAATAAGTCGCAAAATTGGCCTATTAACGAAATTTTTCGCCCAGTGCAATGTTGTTTCTTTTTCGATTCTGCGTAAAAAGAAAGATACACTTTTTCCTCTAAGTCGCACCGTTGAGGCTCCACACTCTTGTAAAGGTCTACGCCGCTAGGACTTAGAAAAATTTTCATACTTTACGATTTTTTCTCTCGATTTTATCGGTATAGGAAAGCGTTGTAGAGGAAAACGTTTGGGACGAAAGTTTCATGGCTTGCGATGCTCTACAAGAATACGACATTTCGATCGCCCGCCGAAATTAGGAAATCGCTTAATTAACAATAAGTTGCAAAAATTTGTTTATTAACAAAAATTTTCGCCCCGGGCAATATTGTTTCTCTTTCGATTCCGCGCCAGAAAGTATTAAAACTTTTTCCTCTAGGTCGCACCGCTGCCGCTCTACTGTCTTGGCGAGAATACCACTGCCGCTCGTCCTTACGAAATCGGTTAATCAACAATAAGTCGCAAAATTGGCCTATTAACGAAATTTTTCGCCCAGTGCAATGTTGTTTCTTTTTCGATTCTGCGTAAAAAGAAAGGTACACTTTTTCCTCTAAGTCGCACCGTTGAGGCTCTACACTCTTGTAAAGGTCTACGCCGCTAGGACTTAGAAAAATTTTCATACTTTACGATTTTTTCTCTCGATTTTATCGGTATAGGAAAGCGTTGTAGAGGAAAACGTTTGGGACGAAAGTTTCATGGTTTGCGATGCTCTACAAGAATACGACATTTCGATCGCCCGCCGAAATTAGGAAATCGGTTAATTAACAATAAGTTGCAAAAATTTGTTTATTAACAAAAATTTTCGCCCCGGGCAATATTGTTTCTCTTTCGATTCCGCGCCAGAAAGTATTAAAACTTTTTCCTCTAGGTCGCACCGCTGCCGCTCTACTGTCTTGGCGGGAAGACCACTGCCGCTCGTCCTTACGAAATCGGTTAATCAACAATAAGTCGCAAAATTGGCCTATTAACGAAATTTTTCGCCCAGTGCAATGTTGTTTCTTTTTCGATTCTCCGTAAAAAAGAAAGATACACTTTTTCCTCTAAGTCGCACCGTTGAGGCTCCACACTCTTGTAAAGGTCTACGCCGCTAGGACTTAGAAAAATTTTCATACTTTACGATTTTTTCTCTCGATTTTATCGGTATAGGAAAGCGTTGTAGAGGAAAACGTTTGGGACGAAAGTTTCCATGGTTTGCGATGCTCTACAAGAATACGACATTTCGATCGCCCGCCGAAATTAGGAAATCGGTTAATTAACAATAAGTTGCAAAAATTTGTTTATTAACAAAAATTTTCGCCCCGGGCAATATTGTTTCTCTTTCGATTCCGCGCCAGAAAGTATTAAAACTTTTTCCTCTAGGTCGCACCGCTGCCGCTCTACTCTCTTGGCGAGAATACCACTGCCGCTCGTCCTTACGAAATCGGTTAATCAACAATAAGTCGCAAAATTGGCCTATTAACGAAATTTTTCGCCCAGTGCAATGTTGTTTCTTTTTCGATTCTGCGTAAAAAAGAAAGATACACTTTTTCCTCTAAGTCGCACCGTTGAGGCTCTACACTCTTGTAAAGGTCTACGCCGCTAGGACTTAGAAAAATTTTCATACTTTACGATTTTTTCTCTCGATTTTATCGGTATAGGAAAGCGTTGTAGAGGAAAACGTTTGGGACGAAAGTTTCATGGCTTGCGATGCTCTACAAGAATACGACATTTCGATCGCCCGCCGAAATTAGGAAATCGCTTAATTAACAATAAGTTGCAAAAATTTGTTTATTAACAAAAATTTTCGCCCCGGGCAATATTGTTTCTCTTTCGATTCCGCGCCAGAAAGTATTAAAACTTTTTCCTCTAGGTCGCACCGCTGCCGCTCTACTGTCTTGGCGAGAATACCACTGCCGCTCGTCCTTACGAAATCGGTTAATCAACAATAAGTCGCAAAATTGGCCTATTAACGAAATTTTTCGCCCAGTGCAATGTTGTTTCTTTTTCGATTCTGCGTAAAAAAGAAAGGTACACTTTTTCCTCTAAGTCGCACCGTTGAGGCTCTACACTCTTGTAAAGGTCTACGCCGCTAGGACTTAGAAAAATTTTCATACTTTACGATTTTTTCTCTCGATTTTATCGGTATAGGAAAGCGTTGTAGAGGAAAACGTTTGGGACGAAAGTTTCATGGTTTGCGATGCTCTACAAGAATACGACATTTCGATCGCCCGCCGAAATTAGGAAATCGGTTAATTAACAATAAGTTGCAAAAATTTGTTTATTAACAAAAATTTTCGCCCCGGGCAATATTGTTTCTCTTTCGATTCCGCGCCAGAAAGTATTAAAACTTTTTCCTCTAGGTCGCACCGCTGCCGCTCTACTGTCTTGGCGGGAAGACCACTGCCGCTCGTCCTTACGAAATCGGTTAATCAACAATAAGTCGCAAAATTGGCCTATTAACGAAATTTTCGCCCAGTGCAATGTTGTTTCTTTTTCGATTCTCCGTAAAAAAGAAAGATACACTTTTTCCTCTAAGTCGCACCGTTGAGGCTCCACACTCTTGTAAAGGTCTACGCCGCTAGGACTTAGAAAAATTTTCATACTTTACGATTTTTTCTCTCGATTTTATCGGTATAGGAAAGCGTTGTAGAGGAAAACGTTTGGGACGAAAGTTTCATGGTTTGCGATGCTCTACAAGAATACGACATTTCGATCGCCCGCCGAAATTAGGAAATCGGTTAATTAACAATAAGTTGCAAAAATTTGTTTATTAACAAAAATTTTCGCCCCGGGCAATATTGTTTCTCTTTCGATTCCGCGCCAGAAAGTATTAAAACTTTTTCCTCTAGGTCGCACCGCTGCCGCTCTACTCTCTTGGCGAGAATACCACTGCCGCTCGTCCTTACGAAATCGGTTAATCAACAATAAGTCGCAAAATTGGCCTATTAACGAAATTTTTCGCCCAGTGCAATGTTGTTTCTTTTTCGATTCTGCGTAAAAAAGAAAGATACACTTTTTCCTCTAAGTCGCACCGTTGAGGCTCTACACTCTTGTAAAGGTCTACGCCGCTAGGACATAGAAAAATTTTCATACTTTACGATTTTTTCTCTCGATTTTATCGGTATAGGAAAGCGTTGTAGAGGAAAACGTTTGGGACGAAAGTTTCATGGTTTGCGATGCTCTACAAGAATACGACATTTCGATCGCCCGCCGAAATTAGGAAATCGGTTAATTAACAATAAGTTGCAAAAATTTGTTTATTAACAAAAATTTTCGCCCCGGGCAATATTGTTTCTCTTCGATTCCGCGCCAGAAAGTATTAAAACTTTTTCCTCTAGGTCGCACCGCTGCCGCTCTACTGTCTTGGCGGAAACACCACTGCCGCCCGTCCTTACGAAATCGGTTAATCAACAATAAGTCGCAAAATTGGCCTATTAACGAAATTTTTCGCCCAGTGCAATGTTGTTTCTTTTTCGATTCTGCGTAAAAAAGAAAGATACACTTTTTCCTCTAAGTCGCACCGTTGAGGCTCCACACTCTTGTAAAGGTCTACGCCGCTAGGACTTAGAAAAATTTTCATACTTTACGATTTTTTCTCTCGATTTTATCGGTATAGGAAAGCGTTGTAGAGGAAAACGTTTGGGACGAAAGTTTCATGGCTTGCGATGCTCTACAAGAATACGACATTTCGATCGCCCGCCGAAATTAGGAAATCGCTTAATTAACAATAAGTTGCAAAAATTTGTTTATTAACAAAAATTTCGCCCCGGGCAATATTGTTTCTCTTTCGATTCCGCGCCAGAAAGTATTAAAACTTTTTCCTCTAGGTCGCACCGCTGCCGCTCTACTGTCTTGGCGAGAAATACCACTGCCGCTCGTCCTTACGAAATCGGTTAATCAACAATAAGTCGCAAATTGGCCTATTAACGAAATTTTTCGCCCAGTGCAATGTTGTTTCTTTTTCGATTCTGCGTAAAAAAGAAAGGTACACTTTTTCCTCTAAGTCGCACCGTTGAGGCTCTACACTCTTGTAAAGGTCTACGCCGCTAGGACTTAGAAAAATTTTCATACTTTACGATTTTTTCTCTCGATTTTATCGGTATAGGAAAGCGTTGTAGAGGAAAACGTTTGGACGAAAGTTTCATGGTTTGCGATGCTCTACAAGAATACGACATTTCGATCGCCCGCCGAAATTAGGAAATCGGTTAATTAACAATAAGTTGCAAAAATTTGTTTATTAACAAAAATTTTCGCCCCGGGCAATATTGTTTCTCTTTCGATTCCGCGCCAGAAAGTATTAAAACTTTTTCCTCTAGGTCGCACCGCTGCCGCTCTACTGTCTTGGCGGGAAGACCACTGCCGCTCGTCCTTACGAAATCGGTTAATCAACAATAAGTCGCAAAATTGGCCTATTAACGAAATTTTTCGCCCAGTGCAATGTTGTTTCTTTTTCGATTCTGCGTAAAAAAGAAAGATACACTTTTTCCTCTAAGTCGCACCGTTGAGGCTCCACACTCTTGTAAAGGTCTACGCCGCTAGGACTTAGAAAAATTTTCATACTTTACGATTTTTTCTCTCGATTTTATCGGTATAGGAAAGCGTTGTAGAGGAAAACGTTTGGGACGAAAGTTTCATGGTTTGCGATGCTCTACAAGAATACGACATTTCGATCGCCCGCCGAAATTAGGAAATCGGTTAATTAACAATAAGTTGCAAAAATTTGTTTATTAACAAAAATTTTCGCCCCGGGCAATATTGTTTCTCTTTCGATTCCGCGCCAGAAAGTATTAAAACTTTTTCCTCTAGGTCGCACCGCTGCCGCTCTACTCTCTTGGCGAGAATACCACTGCCGCTCGTCCTTACGAAATCGGTTAATCAACAATAAGTCGCAAATTGGCCTATTAACGAAATTTTTCGCCCAGTGCAATGTTGTTTCTTTTTCGATTCTGCGTAAAAAAGAAAGATACACTTTTTCCTCTAAGTCGCACCGTTGAGGCTCTACACTCTTGTAAAGGTCTACGCCGCTAGGACATAGAAAAATTTTCATACTGTTACGATTTTTTCTCTCGATTTTATCGGTATAGGAAAGCGTTGTAGAGGAAAACGTTTGGGACGAAAGTTTCATGGCTTGCGATGCTCTACAAGAATACGACATTTCGATCGCCCGCCGAAATTAGGAAATCGCTTAATTAACAATAAGTTGCAAAAATTTGTTTATTAACAAAAATTTTCGCCCCGGGCAATATTGTTTCTCTTTCGATTCCGCGCCAGAAAGTATTAAAACTTTTTCCTCTAGGTCGCACCGCTGCCGCTCTACTGTCTTGGCGAGAATACCACTGCCGCTCGTCCTTACGAAATCGGTTAATCAACAATAAGTCGCAAAATTGGCCTATTAACGAAATTTTTCGCCCAGTGCAATGTTGTTTCTTTTTCGATTCTGCGTAAAAAAGAAAGATACACTTTTTCCTCTAAGTCGCACCGTTGAGGCTCCACACTCTTGTAAAGGTCTACGCCGCTAGGACTTAGAAAAATTTTCATACTTTACGATTTTTTCTCTCGATTTTATCGGTATAGGAAAGCGTTGTAGAGGAAAACGTTTGGGACGAAAGTTTCATGGTTTGCGATGCTCTACAAGAATACGACATTTCGATCGCCCGCCGAAATTAGGAAATCGGTTAATTAACAATAAGTTGCAAAAATTTGTTTATTAACAAAAATTTTCGCCCCGGGCAATATTGTTTCTCTTTCGATTCCGCGCCAGAAAGTATTAAAACTTTTTCCTCTAGGTCGCACCGCTGCCGCTCTACTCTCTTGGCGAGAATACCACTGCCGCTCGTCCTTACGAAATCGGTTAATCAACAATAAGTCGCAAAATTGGCCTATTAACGAAATTTTTCGCCCAGTGCAATGTTGTTTCTTTTTCGATTCTGCGTAAAAAAGAAAGATACACTTTTTCCTCTAAGTCGCACCGTTGAGGCTCTACACTCTTGTAAAGGTCTACGCCGCTAGGACATAGAAAAATTTTCATACTTTACGATTTTTTCTCTCGATTTTATCGGTATAGGAAAGCGTTGTAGAGGAAAACGTTTGGGACGAAAGTTTCATGGCTTGCGATGCTCTACAAGAATACGACATTTCGATCGCCCGCCGAAATTAGGAAATCGCTTAATTAACAATAAGTTGCAAAAATTTGTTTATTAACAAAAATTTTCGCCCCGGGCAATATTGTTTCTCTTTCGATTCCGCGCCAGAAAGTATTAAAACTTTTTCCTCTAGGTCGCACCGCTGCCGCTCTACTGTCTTGGCGAGAATACCACTGCCGCTCGTCCTTACGAAATCGGTTAATCAACAATAAGTCGCAAAATTGGCCTATTAACGAAATTTTTCGCCCAGTGCAATGTTGTTTCTTTTTCGATTCTGCGTAAAAAAGAAAGGTACACTTTTTCCTCTAAGTCGCACCGTTGAGGCTCTACACTCTTGTAAAGGTCTACGCCGCTAGGACTTAGAAAAATTTTCATACTTTACGATTTTTTCTCTCGATTTTATCGGTATAGGAAAGCGTTGTAGAGGAAAACGTTTGGGACGAAAGTTTCATGGTTTGCGATGCTCTACAAGAATACGACATTTCGATCGCCCGCCGAAATTAGGAAATCGGTTAATTAACAATAAGTTGCAAAAATTTGTTTATTAACAAAAATTTTCGCCCCGGGCAATATTGTTTCTCTTTCGATTCCGCGCCAGAAAGTATTAAAACTTTTTCCTCTAGGTCGCACCGCTGCCGCTCTACTGTCTTGGCGGGAAGACCACTGCCGCTCGTCCTTACGAAATCGGTTAATCAACAATAAGTCGCAAAATTGGCCTATTAACGAAATTTTTCGCCCAGTGCAATGTTGTTTCTTTTTCGATTCTCCGTAAAAAAGAAAGATACACTTTTTCCTCTAAGTCGCACCGTTGAGGCTCCACACTCTTGTAAAGGTCTACGCCGCTAGGACTTAGAAAAATTTTCATACTTTACGATTTTTTCTCTCGATTTTATCGGTATAGGAAAGCGTTGTAGAGGAAAACGTTTGGGACGAAAGTTTCATGGTTTGCGATGCTCTACAAGAATACGACATTTCGATCGCCCGCCGAAATTAGGAAATCGGTTAATTAACAATAAGTTGCAAAAATTTGTTTATTAACAAAAATTTTCGCCCCGGGCAATATTGTTTCTCTTTCGATTCCGCGCCAGAAAGTATTAAAACTTTTTCCTCTAGGTCGCACCGCTGCCGCTCTACTCTCTTGGCGAGAATACCACTGCCGCTCGTCCTTACGAAATCGGTTAATCAACAATAAGTCGCAAAATTGGCCTATTAACGAAATTTTTCGCCCAGTGCAATGTTGTTTCTTTTTCGATTCTGCGTAAAAAAGAAAGATACACTTTTTCCTCTAAGTCGCACCGTTGAGGCTCTACACTCTTGTAAAGGTCTACGCCGCTAGGACATAGAAAAATTTTCATACTTTACGATTTTTTCTCTCGATTTTATCGGTATAGGAAAGCGTTGTAGAGGAAAACGTTTGGGACGAAAGTTTCATGGTTTGCGATGCTCTACAAGAATACGACATTTCGATCGCCCGCCGAAATTAGGAAATCGGTTAATTAACAATAAGTTGCAAAAATTTGTTTATTAACAAAAATTTTCGCCCCGGGCAATATTGTTTCTCTTTCGATTCCGCGCCAGAAAGTATTAAAACTTTTTCCTCTAGGTCGCACCGCTGCCGCTCTACTGTCTTGGCGGAAACACCACTGCCGCCCGTCCTTACGAAATCGGTTAATCAACAATAAGTCGCAAAATTGGCCTATTAACGAAATTTTTCGCCCAGTGCAATGTTGTTTCTTTTTCGATTCTGCGTAAAAAAGAAAGATACACTTTTTCCTCTAAGTCGCACCGTTGAGGCTCCACACTCTTGTAAAGGTCTACGCCGCTAGGACTTAGAAAAATTTTCATACTTTACGATTTTTTCTCTCGATTTTATCGGTATAGGAAAGCGTTGTAGAGGAAAACGTTTGGGACGAAAGTTTCATGGCTTGCGATGCTCTACAAGAATACGACATTTCGATCGCCCGCCGAAATTAGGAAATCGCTTAATTAACAATAAGTTGCAAAAATTTGTTTATTAACAAAAATTTTCGCCCCGGGCAATATTGTTTCTCTTTCGATTCCGCGCCAGAAAGTATTAAAACTTTTTCCTCTAGGTCGCACCGCTGCCGCTCTACTGTCTTGGCGGAAACACCACTGCCGCCCGTCCTTACGAAATCGGTTAATCAACAATAAGTCGCAAAATTGGCCTATTAACGAAATTTTTCGCCCAGTGCAATGTTGTTTCTTTTTCGATTCTGCGTAAAAAAGAAAGATACACTTTTTCCTCTAAGTCGCACCGTTGAGGCTCCACACTCTTGTAAAGGTCTACGCCGCTAGGACTTAGAAAAATTTTCATACTTTACGATTTTTTCTCTCGATTTTATCGGTATAGGAAAGCGTTGTAGAGGAAAACGTTTGGGACGAAAGTTTCATGGTTTGCGATGCTCTACAAGAATACGACATTTCGATCGCCCGCCGAAATTAGGAAATCGCTTAATTAACAATAAGTTGCAAAAATTTGTTTATTAACAAAAATTTTCGCCCCGGGCAATATTGTTTCTCTTTCGATTCCGCGCCAGAAAGTATTAAAACTTTTTCCACTAGGTCGCACCGCTGCCGCTCTACTGTCTTGGCGGAAACACCACTGCCGCCCGTCCTTACGAAATCGGTTAATCAACAATAAGTCGCAAAATTGGCCTATTAACGAAATTTTTCGCCCAGTGCAATGTTGTTTCTTTTTCGATTCTGCGTAAAAAAGAAAGATACACTTTTTCCTCTAAGTCGCACCGTTGAGGCTCCACACTCTTGTAAAGGTCTACGCCGCTAGGACTTAGAAAAATTTTCATACTTTACGATTTTTTCTCTCGATTTTATCGGTATAGGAAAGCGTTGTAGAGGAAAACGTTTGGGACGAAAGTTTCATGGTTTGCGATGCTCTACAAGAATACGACATTTCGATCGCCCGCCGAAATTAGGAAATCGCTTAATTAACAATAAGTTGCAAAAATTTGTTTATTAACAAAAATTTTCGCCCCGGGCAATATTGTTTCTCTTTCGATTCCGCGCCAGAAAGTATTAAAACTTTTTCCACTAGGTCGCACCGCTGCCGCTCTACTGTCTTGGCGGAAACACCACTGCCGCCCGTCCTTACGAAATCGGTTAATCAACAATAAGTCGCAAAATTGGCCTATTAACGAAATTTTTCGCCCAGTGCAATGTTGTTTCTTTTTCGATTCTGCGTAAAAAAGAAAGATACACTTTTTCCTCTAAGTCGCACCGTTGAGGCTCCACACTCTTGTAAAGGTCTACGCCGCTAGGACTTAGAAAAATTTTCATACTTTACGATTTTTTCTCTCGATTTTATCGGTATAGGAAAGCGTTGTAGAGGAAAACGTTTGGGACGAAAGTTTCATGGCTTGCGATGCTCTACAAGAATACGACATTTCGATCGCCCGCCGAAATTAGGAAATCGCTTAATTAACAATAAGTTGCAAAAATTTGTTTATTAACAAAAATTTTCGCCCCGGGCAATATTGTTTCTCTTTCGATTCCGCGCCAGAAAGTATTAAAACTTTTTCCTCTAGGTCGCACCGCTGCCGCTCTACTGTCTTGGCGAGAATACCACTGCCGCTCGTCCTTACGAAATCGGTTAATCAACAATAAGTCGCAAAATTGGCCTATTAACGAAATTTTTCGCCCAGTGCAATGTTGTTTCTTTTTCGATTCTGCGTAAAAAAGAAAGGTACACTTTTTCCTCTAAGTCGCACCGTTGAGGCTCTACACTCTTGTAAAGGTCTACGCCGCTAGGACTTAGAAAAATTTTCATACTTTACGATTTTTTCTCTCGATTTTATCGGTATAGGAAAGCGTTGTAGAGGAAAACGTTTGGGACGAAAGTTTCATGGTTTGCGATGCTCTACAAGAATACGACATTTCGATCGCCCGCCGAAATTAGGAAATCGGTTAATTAACAATAAGTTGCAAAAATTTGTTTATTAACAAAAATTTTCGCCCCGGGCAATATTGTTTCTCTTTCGATTCCGCGCCAGAAAGTATTAAAACTTTTTCCTCTAGGTCGCACCGCTGCCGCTCTACTGTCTTGGCGGGAAGACCACTGCCGCTCGTCCTTACGAAATCGGTTAATCAACAATAAGTCGCAAAATTGGCCTATTAACGAAATTTTTCGCCCAGTGCAATGTTGTTTCTTTTTCGATTCTCCGTAAAAAAGAAAGATACACTTTTTCCTCTAAGTCGCACCGTTGAGGCTCCACACTCTTGTAAAGGTCTACGCCGCTAGGACTTAGAAAAATTTTCATACTTTACGATTTTTTCTCTCGATTTTATCGGTATAGGAAAGCGTTGTAGAGGAAAACGTTTGGGACGAAAGTTTCATGGTTTGCGATGCTCTACAAGAATACGACATTTCGATCGCCCGCCGAAATTAGGAAATCGGTTAATTAACAATAAGTTGCAAAAATTTGTTTATTAACAAAAATTTTCGCCCCGGGCAATATTGTTTCTCTTTCGATTCCGCGCCAGAAAGTATTAAAACTTTTTCCTCTAGGTCGCACCGCTGCCGCTCTACTCTCTTGGCGAGAATACCACTGCCGCTCGTCCTTACGAAATCGGTTAATCAACAATAAGTCGCAAAATTGGCCTATTAACGAAATTTTTCGCCCAGTGCAATGTTGTTTCTTTTTCGATTCTGCGTAAAAAAGAAAGATACACTTTTTCCTCTAAGTCGCACCGTTGAGGCTCTACACTCTTGTAAAGGTCTACGCCGCTAGGACATAGAAAAATTTTCATACTTTACGATTTTTTCTCTCGATTTTATCGGTATAGGAAAGCGTTGTAGAGGAAAACGTTTGGGACGAAAGTTTCATGGCTTGCGATGCTCTACAAGAATACGACATTTCGATCGCCCGCCGAAATTAGGAAATCGGTTAATTAACAATAAGTTGCAAAAATTTGTTTATTAACAAAAATTTTCGCCCCGGGCAATATTGTTTCTCTTTCGATTCCGCGCCAGAAAGTATTAAAACTTTTTCCTCTAGGTCGCACCGCTGCCGCTCTACTGTCTTGGCGGGAAGACCACTGCCGCTCGTCCTTACGAAATCGGTTAATCAACAATAAGTCGCAAAATTGGCCTATTAACGAAATTTTTCGCCCAGTGCAATGTTGTTTCTTTTTCGATTCTCCGTAAAAAAGAAAGATACACTTTTTCCTCTAAGTCGCACCGTTGAGGCTCCACACTCTTGTAAAGGTCTACGCCGCTAGGACTTAGAAAAATTTTCATACTTTACGATTTTTTCTCTCGATTTTATCGGTATAGGAAAGCGTTGTAGAGGAAAACGTTTGGGACGAAAGTTTCATGGTTTGCGATGCTCTACAAGAATACGACATTTCGATCGCCCGCCGAAATTAGGAAATCGGTTAATTAACAATAAGTTGCAAAAATTTGTTTATTAACAAAAATTTTCGCCCCGGGCAATATTGTTTCTCTTTCGATTCCGCGCCAGAAAGTATTAAAACTTTTTCCTCTAGGTCGCACCGCTGCCGCTCTACTCTCTTGGCGAGAATACCACTGCCGCTCGTCCTTACGAAATCGGTTAATCAACAATAAGTCGCAAAATTGGCCTATTAACGAAATTTTTCGCCCAGTGCAATGTTGTTTCTTTTTCGATTCTGCGTAAAAAAGAAAGATACACTTTTTCCTCTAAGTCGCACCGTTGAGGCTCTACACTCTTGTAAAGGTCTACGCCGCTAGGACATAGAAAAATTTTCATACTTTACGATTTTTTCTCTCGATTTTATCGGTATAGGAAAGCGTTGTAGAGGAAAACGTTTGGGACGAAAGTTTCATGGCTTGCGATGCTCTACAAGAATACGACATTTCGATCGCCCGCCGAAATTAGGAAATCGCTTAATTAACAATAAGTTGCAAAAATTTGTTTATTAACAAAAATTTTCGCCCCGGGCAATATTGTTTCTCTTTCGATTCCGCGCCAGAAAGTATTAAAACTTTTTCCTCTAGGTCGCACCGCTGCCGCTCTACTGTCTTGGCGAGAATACCACTGCCGCTCGTCCTTACGAAATCGGTTAATCAACAATAAGTCGCAAAATTGGCCTATTAACGAAATTTTTCGCCCAGTGCAATGTTGTTTCTTTTTCGATTCTGCGTAAAAAAGAAAGGTACACTTTTTCCTCTAAGTCGCACCGTTGAGGCTCTACACTCTTGTAAAGGTCTACGCCGCTAGGACTTAGAAAAATTTTCATACTTTACGATTTTTTCTCTCGATTTTATCGGTATAGGAAAGCGTTGTAGAGGAAAACGTTTGGGACGAAAGTTTCATGGTTTGCGATGCTCTACAAGAATACGACATTTCGATCGCCCGCCGAAATTAGGAAATCGGTTAATTAACAATAAGTTGCAAAAATTTGTTTATTAACAAAAATTTTCGCCCCGGGCAATATTGTTTCTCTTTCGATTCCGCGCCAGAAAGTATTAAAACTTTTTCCTCTAGGTCGCACCGCTGCCGCTCTACTGTCTTGGCGGGAAGACCACTGCCGCTCGTCCTTACGAAATCGGTTAATCAACAATAAGTCGCAAAATTGGCCTATTAACGAAATTTTTCGCCCAGTGCAATGTTGTTTCTTTTTCGATTCTGCGTAAAAAAGAAAGATACACTTTTTCCTCTAAGTCGCACCGTTGAGGCTCCACACTCTTGTAAAGGTCTACGCCGCTAGGACTTAGAAAAATTTTCATACTTTACGATTTTTTCTCTCGATTTTATCGGTATAGGAAAGCGTTGTAGAGGAAAACGTTTGGGACGAAAGTTTCATGGTTTGCGATGCTCTACAAGAATACGACATTTCGATCGCCCGCCGAAATTAGGAAATCGGTTAATTAACAATAAGTTGCAAAAATTTGTTTATTAACAAAAATTTTCGCCCCGGGCAATATTGTTTCTCTTTCGATTCCGCGCCAGAAAGTATTAAAACTTTTTCCTCTAGGTCGCACCGCTGCCGCTCTACTCTCTTGGCGAGAATACCACTGCCGCTCGTCCTTACGAAATCGGTTAATCAACAATAAGTCGCAAAATTGGCCTATTAACGAAATTTTTCGCCCAGTGCAATGTTGTTTCTTTTTCGATTCTGCGTAAAAAAGAAAGATACACTTTTTCCTCTAAGTCGCACCGTTGAGGCTCTACACTCTTGTAAAGGTCTACGCCGCTAGGACATAGAAAAATTTTCATACTTTACGATTTTTTCTCTCGATTTTATCGGTATAGGAAAGCGTTGTAGAGGAAAACGTTTGGGACGAAAGTTTCATGGCTTGCGATGCTCTACAAGAATACGACATTTCGATCGCCCGCCGAAATTAGGAAATCGCTTAATTAACAATAAGTTGCAAAAATTTGTTTATTAACAAAAATTTTCGCCCCGGGCAATATTGTTTCTCTTTCGATTCCGCGCCAGAAAGTATTAAAACTTTTTCCTCTAGGTCGCACCGCTGCCGCTCTACTGTCTTGGCGAGAATACCACTGCCGCTCGTCCTTACGAAATCGGTTAATCAACAATAAGTCGCAAAATTGGCCTATTAACGAAATTTTTCGCCCAGTGCAATGTTGTTTCTTTTTCGATTCTGCGTAAAAAAGAAAGGTACACTTTTTCCTCTAAGTCGCACCGTTGAGGCTCTACACTCTTGTAAAGGTCTACGCCGCTAGGACTTAGAAAAATTTTCATACTTTACGATTTTTTCTCTCGATTTTATCGGTATAGGAAAGCGTTGTAGAGGAAAACGTTTGGGACGAAAGTTTCATGGTTTGCGATGCTCTACAAGAATACGACATTTCGATCGCCCGCCGAAATTAGGAAATCGGTTAATTAACAATAAGTTGCAAAAATTTGTTTATTAACAAAAATTTTCGCCCCGGGCAATATTGTTTCTCTTTCGATTCCGCGCCAGAAAGTATTAAAACTTTTTCCTCTAGGTCGCACCGCTGCCGCTCTACTGTCTTGGCGGGAAGACCACTGCCGCTCGTCCTTACGAAATCGGTTAATCAACAATAAGTCGCAAAATTGGCCTATTAACGAAATTTTTCGCCCAGTGCAATGTTGTTTCTTTTTCGATTCTCCGTAAAAAAGAAAGATACACTTTTTCCTCTAAGTCGCACCGTTGAGGCTCCACACTCTTGTAAAGGTCTACGCCGCTAGGACTTAGAAAAATTTTCATACTTTACGATTTTTTCTCTCGATTTTATCGGTATAGGAAAGCGTTGTAGAGGAAAACGTTTGGGACGAAAGTTTCATGGTTTGCGATGCTCTACAAGAATACGACATTTCGATCGCCCGCCGAAATTAGGAAATCGGTTAATTAACAATAAGTTGCAAAAATTTGTTTATTAACAAAAATTTTCGCCCCGGGCAATATTGTTTCTCTTTCGATTCCGCGCCAGAAAGTATTAAAACTTTTTCCTCTAGGTCGCACCGCTGCCGCTCTACTCTCTTGGCGAGAATACCACTGCCGCTCGTCCTTACGAAATCGGTTAATCAACAATAAGTCGCAAAATTGGCCTATTAACGAAATTTTTCGCCCAGTGCAATGTTGTTTCTTTTTCGATTCTGCGTAAAAAAGAAAGATACACTTTTTCCTCTAAGTCGCACCGTTGAGGCTCTACACTCTTGTAAAGGTCTACGCCGCTAGGACATAGAAAAATTTTCATACTTTACGATTTTTTCTCTCGATTTTATCGGTATAGGAAAGCGTTGTAGAGGAAAACGTTTGGGACGAAAGTTTCATGGTTTGCGATGCTCTACAAGAATACGACATTTCGATCGCCCGCCGAAATTAGGAAATCGGTTAATTAACAATAAGTTGCAAAAATTTGTTTATTAACAAAAATTTTCGCCCCGGGCAATATTGTTTCTCTTTCGATTCCGCGCCAGAAAGTATTAAAACTTTTTCCTCTAGGTCGCACCGCTGCCGCTCTACTGTCTTGGCGGAAACACCACTGCCGCCCGTCCTTACGAAATCGGTTAATCAACAATAAGTCGCAAAATTGGCCTATTAACGAAATTTTTCGCCCAGTGCAATGTTGTTTCTTTTTCGATTCTGCGTAAAAAAGAAAGATACACTTTTTCCTCTAAGTCGCACCGTTGAGGCTCCACACTCTTGTAAAGGTCTACGCCGCTAGGACTTAGAAAAATTTTCATACTTTACGATTTTTTCTCTCGATTTTATCGGTATAGGAAAGCGTTGTAGAGGAAAACGTTTGGGACGAAAGTTTCATGGCTTGCGATGCTCTACAAGAATACGACATTTCGATCGCCCGCCGAAATTAGGAAATCGCTTAATTAACAATAAGTTGCAAAAATTTGTTTATTAACAAAAATTTTCGCCCCGGGCAATATTGTTTCTCTTTCGATTCCGCGCCAGAAAGTATTAAAACTTTTTCCTCTAGGTCGCACCGCTGCCGCTCTACTGTCTTGGCGGAAACACCACTGCCGCCCGTCCTTACGAAATCGGTTAATCAACAATAAGTCGCAAAATTGGCCTATTAACGAAATTTTTCGCCCAGTGCAATGTTGTTTCTTTTTCGATTCTGCGTAAAAAAGAAAGATACACTTTTTCCTCTAAGTCGCACCGTTGAGGCTCCACACTCTTGTAAAGGTCTACGCCGCTAGGACTTAGAAAAATTTTCATACTTTACGATTTTTTCTCTCGATTTTATCGGTATAGGAAAGCGTTGTAGAGGAAAACGTTTGGGACGAAAGTTTCATGGTTTGCGATGCTCTACAAGAATACGACATTTCGATCGCCCGCCGAAATTAGGAAATCGCTTAATTAACAATAAGTTGCAAAAATTTGTTTATTAACAAAAATTTTCGCCCCGGGCAATATTGTTTCTCTTTCGATTCCGCGCCAGAAAGTATTAAAACTTTTTCCACTAGGTCGCACCGCTGCCGCTCTACTGTCTTGGCGAGAATACCACTGCCGCTCGTCCTTACGAAATCGGTTAATCAACAATAAGTCGCAAAATTGGCCTATTAACGAAATTTTTCGCCCAGTGCAATGTTGTTTCTTTTTCGATTCTGCGTAAAAAAGAAAGGTACACTTTTTCCTCTAAGTCGCACCGTTGAGGCTCTACACTCTTGTAAAGGTCTACGCCGCTAGGACTTAGAAAAATTTTCATACTTTACGATTTTTTCTCTCGATTTTATCGGTATAGGAAAGCGTTGTAGAGGAAAACGTTTGGGACGAAAGTTTCATGGTTTGCGATGCTCTACAAGAATACGACATTTCGATCGCCCGCCGAAATTAGGAAATCGGTTAATTAACAATAAGTTGCAAAAATTTGTTTATTAACAAAAATTTTCGCCCCGGGCAATATTGTTTCTCTTTCGATTCCGCGCCAGAAAGTATTAAAACTTTTTCCTCTAGGTCGCACCGCTGCCGCTCTACTGTCTTGGCGGGAAGACCACTGCCGCTCGTCCTTACGAAATCGGTTAATCAACAATAAGTCGCAAAATTGGCCTATTAACGAAATTTTTCGCCCAGTGCAATGTTGTTTCTTTTTCGATTCTGCGTAAAAAAGAAAGATACACTTTTTCCTCTAAGTCGCACCGTTGAGGCTCCACACTCTTGTAAAGGTCTACGCCGCTAGGACTTAGAAAAATTTTCATACTTTACGATTTTTTCTCTCGATTTTATCGGTATAGGAAAGCGTTGTAGAGGAAAACGTTTGGGACGAAAGTTTCATGGTTTGCGATGCTCTACAAGAATACGACATTTCGATCGCCCGCCGAAATTAGGAAATCGGTTAATTAACAATAAGTTGCAAAAATTTGTTTATTAACAAAAATTTTCGCCCCGGGCAATATTGTTTCTCTTTCGATTCCGCGCCAGAAAGTATTAAAACTTTTTCCTCTAGGTCGCACCGCTGCCGCTCTACTCTCTTGGCGAGAATACCACTGCCGCTCGTCCTTACGAAATCGGTTAATCAACAATAAGTCGCAAAATTGGCCTATTAACGAAATTTTTCGCCCAGTGCAATGTTGTTTCTTTTTCGATTCTGCGTAAAAAAGAAAGATACACTTTTTCCTCTAAGTCGCACCGTTGAGGCTCTACACTCTTGTAAAGGTCTACGCCGCTAGGACATAGAAAAATTTTCATACTTTACGATTTTTTCTCTCGATTTTATCGGTATAGGAAAGCGTTGTAGAGGAAAACGTTTGGGACGAAAGTTTCATGGCTTGCGATGCTCTACAAGAATACGACATTTCGATCGCCCGCCGAAATTAGGAAATCGCTTAATTAACAATAAGTTGCAAAAATTTGTTTATTAACAAAAATTTTCGCCCCGGGCAATATTGTTTCTCTTTCGATTCCGCGCCAGAAAGTATTAAAACTTTTTCCTCTAGGTCGCACCGCTGCCGCTCTACTGTCTTGGCGAGAATACCACTGCCGCTCGTCCTTACGAAATCGGTTAATCAACAATAAGTCGCAAAATTGGCCTATTAACGAAATTTTTCGCCCAGTGCAATGTTGTTTCTTTTTCGATTCTGCGTAAAAAAGAAAGGTACACTTTTTCCTCTAAGTCGCACCGTTGAGGCTCTACACTCTTGTAAAGGTCTACGCCGCTAGGACTTAGAAAAATTTTCATACTTTACGATTTTTTCTCTCGATTTTATCGGTATAGGAAAGCGTTGTAGAGGAAAACGTTTGGGACGAAAGTTTCATGGTTTGCGATGCTCTACAAGAATACGACATTTCGATCGCCCGCCGAAATTAGGAAATCGGTTAATTAACAATAAGTTGCAAAAATTTGTTTATTAACAAAAATTTTCGCCCCGGGCAATATTGTTTCTCTTTCGATTCCGCGCCAGAAAGTATTAAAACTTTTTCCTCTAGGTCGCACCGCTGCCGCTCTACTGTCTTGGCGGGAAGACCACTGCCGCTCGTCCTTACGAAATCGGTTAATCAACAATAAGTCGCAAAATTGGCCTATTAACGAAATTTTTCGCCCAGTGCAATGTTGTTTCTTTTTCGATTCTGCGTAAAAAAGAAAGATACACTTTTTCCTCTAAGTCGCACCGTTGAGGCTCCACACTCTTGTAAAGGTCTACGCCGCTAGGACTTAGAAAAATTTTCATACTTTACGATTTTTTCTCTCGATTTTATCGGTATAGGAAAGCGTTGTAGAGGAAAACGTTTGGGACGAAAGTTTCATGGTTTGCGATGCTCTACAAGAATACGACATTTCGATCGCCCGCCGAAATTAGGAAATCGGTTAATTAACAATAAGTTGCAAAAATTTGTTTATTAACAAAAATTTTCGCCCCGGGCAATATTGTTTCTCTTTCGATTCCGCGCCAGAAAGTATTAAAACTTTTTCCTCTAGGTCGCACCGCTGCCGCTCTACTCTCTTGGCGAGAATACCACTGCCGCTCGTCCTTACGAAATCGGTTAATCAACAATAAGTCGCAAAATTGGCCTATTAACGAAATTTTTCGCCCAGTGCAATGTTGTTTCTTTTTCGATTCTGCGTAAAAAAGAAAGATACACTTTTTCCTCTAAGTCGCACCGTTGAGGCTCTACACTCTTGTAAAGGTCTACGCCGCTAGGACATAGAAAAATTTTCATACTTTACGATTTTTTCTCTCGATTTTATCGGTATAGGAAAGCGTTGTAGAGGAAAACGTTTGGGACGAAAGTTTCATGGCTTGCGATGCTCTACAAGAATACGACATTTCGATCGCCCGCCGAAATTAGGAAATCGCTTAATTAACAATAAGTTGCAAAAATTTGTTTATTAACAAAAATTTTCGCCCCGGGCAATATTGTTTCTCTTTCGATTCCGCGCCAGAAAGTATTAAAACTTTTTCCTCTAGGTCGCACCGCTGCCGCTCTACTGTCTTGGCGAGAATACCACTGCCGCTCGTCCTTACGAAATCGGTTAATCAACAATAAGTCGCAAAATTGGCCTATTAACGAAATTTTTCGCCCAGTGCAATGTTGTTTCTTTTTCGATTCTGCGTAAAAAAGAAAGGTACACTTTTTCCTCTAAGTCGCACCGTTGAGGCTCTACACTCTTGTAAAGGTCTACGCCGCTAGGACTTAGAAAAATTTTCATACTTTACGATTTTTTCTCTCGATTTTATCGGTATAGGAAAGCGTTGTAGAGGAAAACGTTTGGGACGAAAGTTTCATGGTTTGCGATGCTCTACAAGAATACGACATTTCGATCGCCCGCCGAAATTAGGAAATCGGTTAATTAACAATAAGTTGCAAAAATTTGTTTATTAACAAAAATTTTCGCCCCGGGCAATATTGTTTCTCTTTCGATTCCGCGCCAGAAAGTATTAAAACTTTTTCCTCTAGGTCGCACCGCTGCCGCTCTACTGTCTTGGCGGGAAGACCACTGCCGCTCGTCCTTACGAAATCGGTTAATCAACAATAAGTCGCAAAATTGGCCTATTAACGAAATTTTTCGCCCAGTGCAATGTTGTTTCTTTTTCGATTCTCCGTAAAAAAGAAAGATACACTTTTTCCTCTAAGTCGCACCGTTGAGGCTCCACACTCTTGTAAAGGTCTACGCCGCTAGGACTTAGAAAAATTTTCATACTTTACGATTTTTTCTCTCGATTTTATCGGTATAGGAAAGCGTTGTAGAGGAAAACGTTTGGGACGAAAGTTTCATGGTTTGCGATGCTCTACAAGAATACGACATTTCGATCGCCCGCCGAAATTAGGAAATCGGTTAATTAACAATAAGTTGCAAAAATTTGTTTATTAACAAAAATTTTCGCCCCGGGCAATATTGTTTCTCTTTCGATTCCGCGCCAGAAAGTATTAAAACTTTTTCCTCTAGGTCGCACCGCTGCCGCTCTACTCTCTTGGCGAGAATACCACTGCCGCTCGTCCTTACGAAATCGGTTAATCAACAATAAGTCGCAAAATTGGCCTATTAACGAAATTTTTCGCCCAGTGCAATGTTGTTTCTTTTTCGATTCTGCGTAAAAAAGAAAGATACACTTTTTCCTCTAAGTCGCACCGTTGAGGCTCTACACTCTTGTAAAGGTCTACGCCGCTAGGACATAGAAAAATTTTCATACTTTACGATTTTTTCTCTCGATTTTATCGGTATAGGAAAGCGTTGTAGAGGAAAACGTTTGGGACGAAAGTTTCATGGTTTGCGATGCTCTACAAGAATACGACATTTCGATCGCCCGCCGAAATTAGGAAATCGGTTAATTAACAATAAGTTGCAAAAATTTGTTTATTAACAAAAATTTTCGCCCCGGGCAATATTGTTTCTCTTTCGATTCCGCGCCAGAAAGTATTAAAACTTTTTCCTCTAGGTCGCACCGCTGCCGCTCTACTGTCTTGGCGGAAACACCACTGCCGCCCGTCCTTACGAAATCGGTTAATCAACAATAAGTCGCAAAATTGGCCTATTAACGAAATTTTTCGCCCAGTGCAATGTTGTTTCTTTTTCGATTCTGCGTAAAAAAGAAAGATACACTTTTTCCTCTAAGTCGCACCGTTGAGGCTCCACACTCTTGTAAAGGTCTACGCCGCTAGGACTTAGAAAAATTTTCATACTTTACGATTTTTTCTCTCGATTTTATCGGTATAGGAAAGCGTTGTAGAGGAAAACGTTTGGGACGAAAGTTTCATGGCTTGCGATGCTCTACAAGAATACGACATTTCGATCGCCCGCCGAAATTAGGAAATCGCTTAATTAACAATAAGTTGCAAAAATTTGTTTATTAACAAAAATTTTCGCCCCGGGCAATATTGTTTCTCTTTCGATTCCGCGCCAGAAAGTATTAAAACTTTTTCCTCTAGGTCGCACCGCTGCCGCTCTACTGTCTTGGCGGAAACACCACTGCCGCCCGTCCTTACGAAATCGGTTAATCAACAATAAGTCGCAAAATTGGCCTATTAACGAAATTTTTCGCCCAGTGCAATGTTGTTTCTTTTTCGATTCTGCGTAAAAAAGAAAGATACACTTTTTCCTCTAAGTCGCACCGTTGAGGCTCCACACTCTTGTAAAGGTCTACGCCGCTAGGACTTAGAAAAATTTTCATACTTTACGATTTTTTCTCTCGATTTTATCGGTATAGGAAAGCGTTGTAGAGGAAAACGTTTGGGACGAAAGTTTCATGGTTTGCGATGCTCTACAAGAATACGACATTTCGATCGCCCGCCGAAATTAGGAAATCGCTTAATTAACAATAAGTTGCAAAAATTTGTTTATTAACAAAAATTTTCGCCCCGGGCAATATTGTTTCTCTTTCGATTCCGCGCCAGAAAGTATTAAAACTTTTTCCACTAGGTCGCACCGCTGCCGCTCTACTGTCTTGGCGGAAACACCACTGCCGCCCGTCCTTACGAAATCGGTTAATCAACAATAAGTCGCAAAATTGGCCTATTAACGAAATTTTTCGCCCAGTGCAATGTTGTTTCTTTTTCGATTCTGCGTAAAAAAGAAAGATACACTTTTTCCTCTAAGTCGCACCGTTGAGGCTCCACACTCTTGTAAAGGTCTACGCCGCTAGGACTTAGAAAAATTTTCATACTTTACGATTTTTTCTCTCGATTTTATCGGTATAGGAAAGCGTTGTAGAGGAAAACGTTTGGGACGAAAGTTTCATGGTTTGCGATGCTCTACAAGAATACGACATTTCGATCGCCCGCCGAAATTAGGAAATCGGTTAATTAACAATAAGTTGCAAAAATTTGTTTATTAACAAAAATTTTCGCCCCGGGCAATATTGTTTCTCTTTCGATTCCGCGCCAGAAAGTATTAAAACTTTTTCCTCTAGGTCGCACCGCTGCCGCTCTACTCTCTTGGCGAGAATACCACTGCCGCTCGTCCTTACGAAATCGGTTAATCAACAATAAGTCGCAAAATTGGCCTATTAACGAAATTTTTCGCCCAGTGCAATGTTGTTTCTTTTTCGATTCTGCGTAAAAAAGAAAGATACACTTTTTCCTCTAAGTCGCACCGTTGAGGCTCTACACTCTTGTAAAGGTCTACGCCGCTAGGACATAGAAAAATTTTCATACTTTACGATTTTTTCTCTCGATTTTATCGGTATAGGAAAGCGTTGTAGAGGAAAACGTTTGGGACGAAAGTTTCATGGCTTGCGATGCTCTACAAGAATACGACATTTCGATCGCCCGCCGAAATTAGGAAATCGCTTAATTAACAATAAGTTGCAAAAATTTGTTTATTAACAAAAATTTTCGCCCCGGGCAATATTGTTTCTCTTTCGATTCCGCGCCAGAAAGTATTAAAACTTTTTCCTCTAGGTCGCACCGCTGCCGCTCTACTGTCTTGGCGAGAATACCACTGCCGCTCGTCCTTACGAAATCGGTTAATCAACAATAAGTCGCAAAATTGGCCTATTAACGAAATTTTTCGCCCAGTGCAATGTTGTTTCTTTTTCGATTCTGCGTAAAAAAGAAAGATACACTTTTTCCTCTAAGTCGCACCGTTGAGGCTCCACACTCTTGTAAAGGTCTACGCCGCTAGGACTTAGAAAAATTTTCATACTTTACGATTTTTTCTCTCGATTTTATCGGTATAGGAAAGCGTTGTAGAGGAAAACGTTTGGGACGAAAGTTTCATGGCTTGCGATGCTCTACAAGAATACGACATTTCGATCGCCCGCCGAAATTAGGAAATCGCTTAATTAACAATAAGTTGCAAAAATTTGTTTATTAACAAAAATTTTCGCCCCGGGCAATATTGTTTCTCTTTCGATTCCGCGCCAGAAAGTATTAAAACTTTTTCCTCTAGGTCGCACCGCTGCCGCTCTACTGTCTTGGCGGAAACACCACTGCCGCCCGTCCTTACGAAATCGGTTAATCAACAATAAGTCGCAAAATTGGCCTATTAACGAAATTTTTCGCCCAGTGCAATGTTGTTTCTTTTTCGATTCTGCGTAAAAAAGAAAGATACACTTTTTCCTCTAAGTCGCACCGTTGAGGCTCCACACTCTTGTAAAGGTCTACGCCGCTAGGACTTAGAAAAATTTTCATACTTTACGATTTTTTCTCTCGATTTTATCGGTATAGGAAAGCGTTGTAGAGGAAAACGTTTGGGACGAAAGTTTCATGGCTTGCGATGCTCTACAAGAATACGACATTTCGATCGCCCGCCGAAATTAGGAAATCGCTTAATTAACAATAAGTTGCAAAAATTTGTTTATTAACAAAAATTTTCGCCCCGGGCAATATTGTTTCTCTTTCGATTCCGCGCCAGAAAGTATTAAAACTTTTTCCTCTAGGTCGCACCGCTGCCGCTCTACTGTCTTGGCGGGAAGACCACTGCCGCTCGTCCTTACGAAATCGGTTAATCAACAATAAGTCGCAAAATTGGCCTATTAACGAAATTTTTCGCCCAGTGCAATGTTGTTTCTTTTTCGATTCTGCGTAAAAAAGAAAGATACACTTTTTCCTCTAAGTCGCACCGTTGAGGCTCCACACTCTTGTAAAGGTCTACGCCGCTAGGACTTAGAAAAATTTTCATACTTTACGATTTTTTCTCTCGATTTTATCGGTATAGGAAAGCGTTGTAGAGGAAAACGTTTGGGACGAAAGTTTCATGGTTTGCGATGCTCTACAAGAATACGACATTTCGATCGCCCGCCGAAATTAGGAAATCGGTTAATTAACAATAAGTTGCAAAAATTTGTTTATTAACAAAAATTTTCGCCCCGGGCAATATTGTTTCTCTTTCGATTCCGCGCCAGAAAGTATTAAAACTTTTTCCTCTAGGTCGCACCGCTGCCGCTCTACTCTCTTGGCGAGAATACCACTGCCGCTCGTCCTTACGAAATCGGTTAATCAACAATAAGTCGCAAAATTGGCCTATTAACGAAATTTTTCGCCCAGTGCAATGTTGTTTCTTTTTCGATTCTGCGTAAAAAAGAAAGATACACTTTTTCCTCTAAGTCGCACCGTTGAGGCTCTACACTCTTGTAAAGGTCTACGCCGCTAGGACATAGAAAAATTTTCATACTTTACGATTTTTTCTCTCGATTTTATCGGTATAGGAAAGCGTTGTAGAGGAAAACGTTTGGGACGAAAGTTTCATGGCTTGCGATGCTCTACAAGAATACGACATTTCGATCGCCCGCCGAAATTAGGAAATCGCTTAATTAACAATAAGTTGCAAAAATTTGTTTATTAACAAAAATTTTCGCCCCGGGCAATATTGTTTCTCTTTCGATTCCGCGCCAGAAAGTATTAAAACTTTTTCCTCTAGGTCGCACCGCTGCCGCTCTACTGTCTTGGCGAGAATACCACTGCCGCTCGTCCTTACGAAATCGGTTAATCAACAATAAGTCGCAAAATTGGCCTATTAACGAAATTTTTCGCCCAGTGCAATGTTGTTTCTTTTTCGATTCTGCGTAAAAAAGAAAGGTACACTTTTTCCTCTAAGTCGCACCGTTGAGGCTCTACACTCTTGTAAAGGTCTACGCCGCTAGGACTTAGAAAAATTTTCATACTTTACGATTTTTTCTCTCGATTTTATCGGTATAGGAAAGCGTTGTAGAGGAAAACGTTTGGGACGAAAGTTTCATGGTTTGCGATGCTCTACAAGAATACGACATTTCGATCGCCCGCCGAAATTAGGAAATCGGTTAATTAACAATAAGTTGCAAAAATTTGTTTATTAACAAAAATTTTCGCCCCGGGCAATATTGTTTCTCTTTCGATTCCGCGCCAGAAAGTATTAAAACTTTTTCCTCTAGGTCGCACCGCTGCCGCTCTACTGTCTTGGCGGGAAGACCACTGCCGCTCGTCCTTACGAAATCGGTTAATCAACAATAAGTCGCAAAATTGGCCTATTAACGAAATTTTTCGCCCAGTGCAATGTTGTTTCTTTTTCGATTCTGCGTAAAAAAGAAAGATACACTTTTTCCTCTAAGTCGCACCGTTGAGGCTCCACACTCTTGTAAAGGTCTACGCCGCTAGGACATAGAAAAATTTTCATACTTTACGATTTTTTCTCTCGATTTTATCGGTATAGGAAAGCGTTGTAGAGGAAAACGTTTGGGACGAAAGTTTCATGGTTTGCGATGCTCTACAAGAATACGACATTTCGATCGCCCGCCGAAATTAGGAAATCGGTTAATTAACAATAAGTTGCAAAAATTTGTTTATTAACAAAAATTTTCGCCCCGGGCAATATTGTTTCTCTTTCGATTCCGCGCCAGAAAGTATTAAAACTTTTTCCTCTAGGTCGCACCGCTGCCGCTCTACTGTCTTGGCGGAAACACCACTGCCGCCCGTCCTTACGAAATCGGTTAATCAACAATAAGTCGCAAAATTGGCCTATTAACGAAATTTTTCGCCCAGTGCAATGTTGTTTCTTTTTCGATTCTGCGTAAAAAAGAAAGATACACTTTTTCCTCTAAGTCGCACCGTTGAGGCTCCACACTCTTGTAAAGGTCTACGCCGCTAGGACTTAGAAAAATTTTCATACTTTACGATTTTTTCTCTCGATTTTATCGGTATAGGAAAGCGTTGTAGAGGAAAACGTTTGGGACGAAAGTTTCATGGCTTGCGATGCTCTACAAGAATACGACATTTCGATCGCCCGCCGAAATTAGGAAATCGCTTAATTAACAATAAGTTGCAAAAATTTGTTTATTAACAAAAATTTTCGCCCCGGGCAATATTGTTTCTCTTTCGATTCCGCGCCAGAAAGTATTAAAACTTTTTCCTCTAGGTCGCACCGCTGCCGCTCTACTGTCTTGGCGAGAATACCACTGCCGCTCGTCCTTACGAAATCGGTTAATCAACAATAAGTCGCAAAATTGGCCTATTAACGAAATTTTTCGCCCAGTGCAATGTTGTTTCTTTTTCGATTCTGCGTAAAAAAGAAAGGTACACTTTTTCCTCTAAGTCGCACCGTTGAGGCTCTACACTCTTGTAAAGGTCTACGCCGCTAGGACTTAGAAAAATTTTCATACTTTACGATTTTTTCTCTCGATTTTATCGGTATAGGAAAGCGTTGTAGAGGAAAACGTTTGGGACGAAAGTTTCATGGTTTGCGATGCTCTACAAGAATACGACATTTCGATCGCCCGCCGAAATTAGGAAATCGGTTAATTAACAATAAGTTGCAAAAATTTGTTTATTAACAAAAATTTTCGCCCCGGGCAATATTGTTTCTCTTTCGATTCCGCGCCAGAAAGTATTAAAACTTTTTCCTCTAGGTCGCACCGCTGCCGCTCTACTGTCTTGGCGGGAAGACCACTGCCGCTCGTCCTTACGAAATCGGTTAATCAACAATAAGTCGCAAAATTGGCCTATTAACGAAATTTTTCGCCCAGTGCAATGTTGTTTCTTTTTCGATTCTCCGTAAAAAAGAAAGATACACTTTTTCCTCTAAGTCGCACCGTTGAGGCTCCACACTCTTGTAAAGGTCTACGCCGCTAGGACTTAGAAAAATTTTCATACTTTACGATTTTTTCTCTCGATTTTATCGGTATAGGAAAGCGTTGTAGAGGAAAACGTTTGGGACGAAAGTTTCATGGTTTGCGATGCTCTACAAGAATACGACATTTCGATCGCCCGCCGAAATTAGGAAATCGGTTAATTAACAATAAGTTGCAAAAATTTGTTTATTAACAAAAATTTTCGCCCCGGGCAATATTGTTTCTCTTTCGATTCCGCGCCAGAAAGTATTAAAACTTTTTCCTCTAGGTCGCACCGCTGCCGCTCTACTCTCTTGGCGAGAATACCACTGCCGCTCGTCCTTACGAAATCGGTTAATCAACAATAAGTCGCAAAATTGGCCTATTAACGAAATTTTTCGCCCAGTGCAATGTTGTTTCTTTTTCGATTCTGCGTAAAAAAGAAAGATACACTTTTTCCTCTAAGTCGCACCGTTGAGGCTCTACACTCTTGTAAAGGTCTACGCCGCTAGGACATAGAAAAATTTTCATACTTTACGATTTTTTCTCTCGATTTTATCGGTATAGGAAAGCGTTGTAGAGGAAAACGTTTGGGACGAAAGTTTCATGGTTTGCGATGCTCTACAAGAATACGACATTTCGATCGCCCGCCGAAATTAGGAAATCGGTTAATTAACAATAAGTTGCAAAAATTTGTTTATTAACAAAAATTTTCGCCCCGGGCAATATTGTTTCTCTTTCGATTCCGCGCCAGAAAGTATTAAAACTTTTTCCTCTAGGTCGCACCGCTGCCGCTCTACTGTCTTGGCGGAAACACCACTGCCGCCCGTCCTTACGAAATCGGTTAATCAACAATAAGTCGCAAAATTGGCCTATTAACGAAATTTTTCGCCCAGTGCAATGTTGTTTCTTTTTCGATTCTGCGTAAAAAAGAAAGATACACTTTTTCCTCTAAGTCGCACCGTTGAGGCTCCACACTCTTGTAAAGGTCTACGCCGCTAGGACTTAGAAAAATTTTCATACTTTACGATTTTTTCTCTCGATTTTATCGGTATAGGAAAGCGTTGTAGAGGAAAACGTTTGGGACGAAAGTTTCATGGCTTGCGATGCTCTACAAGAATACGACATTTCGATCGCCCGCCGAAATTAGGAAATCGCTTAATTAACAATAAGTTGCAAAAATTTGTTTATTAACAAAAATTTTCGCCCCGGGCAATATTGTTTCTCTTTCGATTCCGCGCCAGAAAGTATTAAAACTTTTTCCTCTAGGTCGCACCGCTGCCGCTCTACTGTCTTGGCGGAAACACCACTGCCGCCCGTCCTTACGAAATCGGTTAATCAACAATAAGTCGCAAAATTGGCCTATTAACGAAATTTTTCGCCCAGTGCAATGTTGTTTCTTTTTCGATTCTGCTTAAAAAAGAAAGATACACTTTTTCCTCTAAGTCGCACCGTTGAGGCTCCACACTCTTGTAAAGGTCTACGCCGCTAGGACTTAGAAAAATTTTCATACTTTACGATTTTTTCTCTCGATTTTATCGGTATAGGAAAGCGTTGTAGAGGAAAACGTTTGGGACGAAAGTTTCATGGTTTGCGATGCTCTACAAGAATACGACATTTCGATCGCCCGCCGAAATTAGGAAATCGCTTAATTAACAATAAGTTGCAAAAATTTGTTTATTAACAAAAATTTTCGCCCCGGGCAATATTGTTTCTCTTTCGATTCCGCGCCAGAAAGTATTAAAACTTTTTCCACTAGGTCGCACCGCTGCCGCTCTACTGTCTTGGCGGAAACACCACTGCCGCCCGTCCTTACGAAATCGGTTAATCAACAATAAGTCGCAAAATTGGCCTATTAACGAAATTTTTCGCCCAGTGCAATGTTGTTTCTTTTTCGATTCTGCGTAAAAAAGAAAGATACACTTTTTCCTCTAAGTCGCACCGTTGAGGCTCTACACTCTTGTAAAGGTCTACGCCGCTAGGACTTAGAAAAATTTTCATACTTTACGATTTTTTCTCTCGATTTTATCGGTATAGGAAAGCGTTGTAGAGGAAAACGTTTGGGACGAAAGTTTCATGGTTTGCGATGCTCTACAAGAATACGACATTTCGATCGCCCGCCGAAATTAGGAAATCGCTTAATTAACAATAAGTTGCAAAAATTTGTTTATTAACAAAAATTTTCGCCCTGGGCAATATTGTTTCTCTTTCGATTCCGCGCCAGAAAGTATTAAAACTTTTTCCTCTAGGTCGCACCGCTGCCGCTCTACTGTCTTGGCGGAAACACCACTGCCGCCCGTCCTTACGAAATCGGTTAATCAACAATAAGTCGCAAAATTGGCCTATTAACGAAATTTTTCGCCCAGTGCAATGTTGTTTCTTTTTCGATTCTGCGTAAAAAAGAAAGATACACTTTTTCCTCTAAGTCGCACCGTTGAGGCTCCACACTCTTGTAAAGGTCTACGCCGCTAGGACTTAGAAAAATTTTCATACTTTACGATTTTTTCTCTCGATTTTATCGGTATAGGAAAGCGTTGTAGAGGAAAACGTTTGGGACGAAAGTTTCATGGTTTGCGATGCTCTACAAGAATACGACATTTCGATCGCCCGCCGAAATTAGGAAATCGCTTAATTAACAATAAGTTGCAAAAATTTGTTTATTAACAAAAATTTTCGCCCCGGGCAATATTGTTTCTCTTTCGATTCCGCGCCAGAAAGTATTAAAACTTTTTCCACTAGGTCGCACCGCTGCCGCTCTACTGTCTTGGCGGAAACACCACTGCCGCCCGTCCTTACGAAATCGGTTAATCAACAATAAGTCGCAAAATTGGCCTATTAACGAAATTTTTCGCCCAGTGCAATGTTGTTTCTTTTTCGATTCTGCGTAAAAAAGAAAGATACACTTTTTCCTCTAAGTCGCACCGTTGAGGCTCCACACTCTTGTAAAGGTCTACGCCGCTAGGACTTAGAAAAATTTTCATACTTTACGATTTTTTCTCTCGATTTTATCGGTATAGGAAAGCGTTGTAGAGGAAAACGTTTGGGACGAAAGTTTCATGGTTTGCGATGCTCTACAAGAATACGACATTTCGATCGCCCGCCGAAATTAGGAAATCGGTTAATTAACAATAAGTTGCAAAAATTTGTTTATTAACAAAAATTTTCGCCCCGGGCAATATTGTTTCTCTTTCGATTCCGCGCCAGAAAGTATTAAAACTTTTTCCTCTAGGTCGCACCGCTGCCGCTCTACTCTCTTGGCGAGAATACCACTGCCGCTCGTCCTTACGAAATCGGTTAATCAACAATAAGTCGCAAAATTGGCCTATTAACGAAATTTTTCGCCCAGTGCAATGTTGTTTCTTTTTCGATTCTGCGTAAAAAAGAAAGATACACTTTTTCCTCTAAGTCGCACCGTTGAGGCTCTACACTCTTGTAAAGGTCTACGCCGCTAGGACATAGAAAAATTTTCATACTTTACGATTTTTTCTCTCGATTTTATCGGTATAGGAAAGCGTTGTAGAGGAAAACGTTTGGGACGAAAGTTTCATGGCTTGCGATGCTCTACAAGAATACGACATTTCGATCGCCCGCCGAAATTAGGAAATCGCTTAATTAACAATAAGTTGCAAAAATTTGTTTATTAACAAAAATTTTCGCCCCGGGCAATATTGTTTCTCTTTCGATTCCGCGCCAGAAAGTATTAAAACTTTTTCCTCTAGGTCGCACCGCTGCCGCTCTACTGTCTTGGCGAGAATACCACTGCCGCTCGTCCTTACGAAATCGGTTAATCAACAATAAGTCGCAAAATTGGCCTATTAACGAAATTTTTCGCCCAGTGCAATGTTGTTTCTTTTTCGATTCTGCGTAAAAAAGAAAGGTACACTTTTTCCTCTAAGTCGCACCGTTGAGGCTCTACACTCTTGTAAAGGTCTACGCCGCTAGGACTTAGAAAAATTTTCATACTTTACGATTTTTTCTCTCGATTTTATCGGTATAGGAAAGCGTTGTAGAGGAAAACGTTTGGGACGAAAGTTTCATGGTTTGCGATGCTCTACAAGAATACGACATTTCGATCGCCCGCCGAAATTAGGAAATCGGTTAATTAACAATAAGTTGCAAAAATTTGTTTATTAACAAAAATTTTCGCCCCGGGCAATATTGTTTCTCTTTCGATTCCGCGCCAGAAAGTATTAAAACTTTTTCCTCTAGGTCGCACCGCTGCCGCTCTACTGTCTTGGCGGGAAGACCACTGCCGCTCGTCCTTACGAAATCGGTTAATCAACAATAAGTCGCAAAATTGGCCTATTAACGAAATTTTTCGCCCAGTGCAATGTTGTTTCTTTTTCGATTCTCCGTAAAAAAGAAAGATACACTTTTTCCTCTAAGTCGCACCGTTGAGGCTCCACACTCTTGTAAAGGTCTACGCCGCTAGGACTTAGAAAAATTTTCATACTTTACGATTTTTTCTCTCGATTTTATCGGTATAGGAAAGCGTTGTAGAGGAAAACGTTTGGGACGAAAGTTTCATGGTTTGCGATGCTCTACAAGAATACGACATTTCGATCGCCCGCCGAAATTAGGAAATCGGTTAATTAACAATAAGTTGCAAAAATTTGTTTATTAACAAAAATTTTCGCCCCGGGCAATATTGTTTCTCTTTCGATTCCGCGCCAGAAAGTATTAAAACTTTTTCCTCTAGGTCGCACCGCTGCCGCTCTACTCTCTTGGCGAGAATACCACTGCCGCTCGTCCTTACGAAATCGGTTAATCAACAATAAGTCGCAAAATTGGCCTATTAACGAAATTTTTCGCCCAGTGCAATGTTGTTTCTTTTTCGATTCTGCGTAAAAAAGAAAGATACACTTTTTCCTCTAAGTCGCACCGTTGAGGCTCTACACTCTTGTAAAGGTCTACGCCGCTAGGACATAGAAAAATTTTCATACTTTACGATTTTTTCTCTCGATTTTATCGGTATAGGAAAGCGTTGTAGAGGAAAACGTTTGGGACGAAAGTTTCATGGTTTGCGATGCTCTACAAGAATACGACATTTCGATCGCCCGCCGAAATTAGGAAATCGGTTAATTAACAATAAGTTGCAAAAATTTGTTTATTAACAAAAATTTTCGCCCCGGGCAATATTGTTTCTCTTTCGATTCCGCGCCAGAAAGTATTAAAACTTTTTCCTCTAGGTCGCACCGCTGCCGCTCTACTGTCTTGGCGGAAACACCACTGCCGCCCGTCCTTACGAAATCGGTTAATCAACAATAAGTCGCAAAATTGGCCTATTAACGAAATTTTTCGCCCAGTGCAATGTTGTTTCTTTTTCGATTCTGCGTAAAAAAGAAAGATACACTTTTTCCTCTAAGTCGCACCGTTGAGGCTCCACACTCTTGTAAAGGTCTACGCCGCTAGGACTTAGAAAAATTTTCATACTTTACGATTTTTTCTCTCGATTTTATCGGTATAGGAAAGCGTTGTAGAGGAAAACGTTTGGGACGAAAGTTTCATGGCATGCGATGCTCTACAAGAATACGACATTTCGATCGCCCGCCGAAATTAGGAAATCGCTTAATTAACAATAAGTTGCAAAAATTTGTTTATTAACAAAAATTTTCGCCCCGGGCAATATTGTTTCTCTTTCGATTCCGCGCCAGAAAGTATTAAAACTTTTTCCTCTAGGTCGCACCGCTGCCGCTCTACTGTCTTGGCGGAAACACCACTGCCGCCCGTCCTTACGAAATCGGTTAATCAACAATAAGTCGCAAAATTGGCCTATTAACGAAATTTTTCGCCCAGTGCAATGTTGTTTCTTTTTCGATTCTGCGTAAAAAAGAAAGATACACTTTTTCCTCTAAGTCGCACCGTTGAGGCTCCACACTCTTGTAAAGGTCTACGCCGCTAGGACTTAGAAAAATTTTCATACTTTACGATTTTTTCTCTCGATTTTATCGGTATAGGAAAGCGTTGTAGAGGAAAACGTTTGGGACGAAAGTTTCATGGTTTGCGATGCTCTACAAGAATACGACATTTCGATCGCCCGCCGAAATTAGGAAATCGCTTAATTAACAATAAGTTGCAAAAATTTGTTTATTAACAAAAATTTTCGCCCCGGGCAATATTGTTTCTCTTTCGATTCCGCGCCAGAAAGTATTAAAACTTTTTCCACTAGGTCGCACCGCTGCCGCTCTACTGTCTTGGCGGAAACACCACTGCCGCCCGTCCTTACGAAATCGGTTAATCAACAATAAGTCGCAAAATTGGCCTATTAACGAAATTTTTCGCCCAGTGCAATGTTGTTTCTTTTTCGATTCTGCGTAAAAAAGAAAGATACACTTTTTCCTCTAAGTCGCACCGTTGAGGCTCTACACTCTTGTAAAGGTCTACGCCGCTAGGACTTAGAAAAATTTTCATACTTTACGATTTTTTCTCTCGATTTTATCGGTATAGGAAAGCGTTGTAGAGGAAAACGTTTGGGACGAAAGTTTCATGGTTTGCGATGCTCTACAAGAATACGACATTTCGATCGCCCGCCGAAATTAGGAAATCGCTTAATTAACAATAAGTTGCAAAAATTTGTTTATTAACAAAAATTTTCGCCCTGGGCAATATTGTTTCTCTTTCGATTCCGCGCCAGAAAGTATTAAAACTTTTTCCTCTAGGTCGCACCGCTGCCGCTCTACTGTCTTGGCGGAAACACCACTGCCGCCCGTCCTTACGAAATCGGTTAATCAACAATAAGTCGCAAAATTGGCCTATTAACGAAATTTTTCGCCCAGTGCAATGTTGTTTCTTTTTCGATTCTGCGTAAAAAAGAAAGATACACTTTTTCCTCTAAGTCGCACCGTTGAGGCTCCACACTCTTGTAAAGGTCTACGCCGCTAGGACTTAGAAAAATTTTCATACTTTACGATTTTTTCTCTCGATTTTATCGGTATAGGAAAGCGTTGTAGAGGAAAACGTTTGGGACGAAAGTTTCATGGTTTGCGATGCTCTACAAGAATACGACATTTCGATCGCCCGCCGAAATTAGGAAATCGCTTAATTAACAATAAGTTGCAAAAATTTGTTTATTAACAAAAATTTTCGCCCCGGGCAATATTGTTTCTCTTTCGATTCCGCGCCAGAAAGTATTAAAACTTTTTCCACTAGGTCGCACCGCTGCCGCTCTACTGTCTTGGCGGAAACACCACTGCCGCCCGTCCTTACGAAATCGGTTAATCAACAATAAGTCGCAAAATTGGCCTATTAACGAAATTTTTCGCCCAGTGCAATGTTGTTTCTTTTTCGATTCTGCGTAAAAAAGAAAGATACACTTTTTCCTCTAAGTCGCACCGTTGAGGCTCCACACTCTTGTAAAGGTCTACGCCGCTAGGACTTAGAAAAATTTTCATACTTTACGATTTTTTCTCTCGATTTTATCGGTATAGGAAAGCGTTGTAGAGGAAAACGTTTGGGACGAAAGTTTCATGGTTTGCGATGCTCTACAAGAATACGACATTTCGATCGCCCGCCGAAATTAGGAAATCGGTTAATTAACAATAAGTTGCAAAAATTTGTTTATTAACAAAAATTTTCGCCCCGGGCAATATTGTTTCTCTTTCGATTCCGCGCCAGAAAGTATTAAAACTTTTTCCTCTAGGTCGCACCGCTGCCGCTCTACTCTCTTGGCGAGAATACCACTGCCGCTCGTCCTTACGAAATCGGTTAATCAACAATAAGTCGCAAAATTGGCCTATTAACGAAATTTTTCGCCCAGTGCAATGTTGTTTCTTTTTCGATTCTGCGTAAAAAAGAAAGATACACTTTTTCCTCTAAGTCGCACCGTTGAGGCTCTACACTCTTGTAAAGGTCTACGCCGCTAGGACATAGAAAAATTTTCATACTTTACGATTTTTTCTCTCGATTTTATCGGTATAGGAAAGCGTTGTAGAGGAAAACGTTTGGGACGAAAGTTTCATGGCTTGCGATGCTCTACAAGAATACGACATTTCGATCGCCCGCCGAAATTAGGAAATCGCTTAATTAACAATAAGTTGCAAAAATTTGTTTATTAACAAAAATTTTCGCCCCGGGCAATATTGTTTCTCTTTCGATTCCGCGCCAGAAAGTATTAAAACTTTTTCCTCTAGGTCGCACCGCTGCCGCTCTACTGTCTTGGCGAGAATACCACTGCCGCTCGTCCTTACGAAATCGGTTAATCAACAATAAGTCGCAAAATTGGCCTATTAACGAAATTTTTCGCCCAGTGCAATGTTGTTTCTTTTTCGATTCTGCGTAAAAAAGAAAGATACACTTTTTCCTCTAAGTCGCACCGTTGAGGCTCCACACTCTTGTAAAGGTCTACGCCGCTAGGACTTAGAAAAATTTTCATACTTTACGATTTTTTCTCTCGATTTTATCGGTATAGGAAAGCGTTGTAGAGGAAAACGTTTGGGACGAAAGTTTCATGGCTTGCGATGCTCTACAAGAATACGACATTTCGATCGCCCGCCGAAATTAGGAAATCGCTTAATTAACAATAAGTTGCAAAAATTTGTTTATTAACAAAAATTTTCGCCCCGGGCAATATTGTTTCTCTTTCGATTCCGCGCCAGAAAGTATTAAAACTTTTTCCTCTAGGTCGCACCGCTGCCGCTCTACTGTCTTGGCGGAAACACCACTGCCGCCCGTCCTTACGAAATCGGTTAATCAACAATAAGTCGCAAAATTGGCCTATTAACGAAATTTTTCGCCCAGTGCAATGTTGTTTCTTTTTCGATTCTGCGTAAAAAAGAAAGATACACTTTTTCCTCTAAGTCGCACCGTTGAGGCTCCACACTCTTGTAAAGGTCTACGCCGCTAGGACTTAGAAAAATTTTCATACTTTACGATTTTTTCTCTCGATTTTATCGGTATAGGAAAGCGTTGTAGAGGAAAACGTTTGGGACGAAAGTTTCATGGTTTGCGATGCTCTACAAGAATACGACATTTCGATCGCCCGCCGAAATTAGGAAATCGGTTAATTAACAATAAGTTGCAAAAATTTGTTTATTAACAAAAATTTTCGCCCCGGGCAATATTGTTTCTCTTTCGATTCCGCGCCAGAAAGTATTAAAACTTTTTCCTCTAGGTCGCACCGCTGCCGCTCTACTCTCTTGGCGAGAATACCACTGCCGCTCGTCCTTACGAAATCGGTTAATCAACAATAAGTCGCAAAATTGGCCTATTAACGAAATTTTTCGCCCAGTGCAATGTTGTTTCTTTTTCGATTCTGCGTAAAAAAGAAAGATACACTTTTTCCTCTAAGTCGCACCGTTGAGGCTCTACACTCTTGTAAAGGTCTACGCCGCTAGGACATAGAAAAATTTTCATACTTTACGATTTTTTCTCTCGATTTTATCGGTATAGGAAAGCGTTGTAGAGGAAAACGTTTGGGACGAAAGTTTCATGGTTTGCGATGCTCTACAAGAATACGACATTTCGATCGCCCGCCGAAATTAGGAAATCGCTTAATTAACAATAAGTTGCAAAAATTTGTTTATTAACAAAAATTTTCGCCCTGGGCAATATTGTTTCTCTTTCGATTCCGCGCCAGAAAGTATTAAAACTTTTTCCTCTAGGTCGCACCGCTGCCGCTCTACTGTCTTGGCGGAAACACCACTGCCGCCCGTCCTTACGAAATCGGTTAATCAACAATAAGTCGCAAAATTGGCCTATTAACGAAATTTTTCGCCCAGTGCAATGTTGTTTCTTTTTCGATTCTGCGTAAAAAAGAAAGATACACTTTTTCCTCTAAGTCGCACCGTTGAGGCTCCACACTCTTGTAAAGGTCTACGCCGCTAGGACTTAGAAAAATTTTCATACTTTACGATTTTTTCTCTCGATTTTATCGGTATAGGAAAGCGTTGTAGAGGAAAACGTTTGGGACGAAAGTTTCATGGTTTGCGATGCTCTACAAGAATACGACATTTCGATCGCCCGCCGAAATTAGGAAATCGCTTAATTAACAATAAGTTGCAAAAATTTGTTTA
>CAXDIW010000078.1:42500-44230 GCA_963989415.1 Cerceris ruficornis
ATTTTAAGAGATAGATTTTGCGCCTCCGGAAATAAGTTCGCTTTCGAACGATGTTCCAGAACGACTGCTGTCCAATGTCGTCGTCGTTGTCGCTGAAAGGGGAAAGAAGAGTGGTCTTTCCTTTGCGGCGCGGCGGCGGCGACAAACAGCAAAGCAGCTCGTCACGGAACTACTTTTGCGACTTTACCGTTTGCGAAGAAGTGTTCTCTCGTGTACTTCGTGTGTGTGTGGACATTTGAACGAAAATAGCGTTGTTGAGAGTTCGAACGGAAGCGCTCTGATGAAGGAAGAGAGGGGTGTAGAACACTAGCGTGGAAAGAGCCTGCTGCGGGATACCCGAAGGCGCAATCCACGAAGACCCTTCTCTTCTCAGAGCTCCTCTCTCTACGTTATTATTGCTGTCCCCTTCGTGTCAGAATTTTTGATGGCACTCTCCGTGCTGACGGCCGATGAAGCACTGGTGTGCGTAGTCTCGTTACGACGAGGGTGCGGACGCTCGTTCTCACGGTCGGATCGACAAACTTAAACTCCGATTTTGCCGTTGTCGTCATCTAAACGACTAACGGTGCTCGGCCTCGTTCTAGCGCTCCGGAACGCGGTTAAACCGAGCCTCGGCTTGTCCGAGGGAGAACACCTGAACCATGTTTGCTTTCTATACGAAGCAAAAAGCATATAATGCAAATACAACCCTGAACGGTGGATCACTTGGCTCGTGGGTCGATGAAGAACGCAGCTAATTGCGCGTCAACGTGTGAACTGCAGGACACATGAACATCGACATTTCGAACGCACATTGCGGTCCTCGGATATAATTCCCGGACCACGCCTGGCTGAGGGTCGTTTATGTACCCAAAAACTGCTTGCGCGGCTCTTTGTGTCTTCCTTCATCATGAGGAGAAGACACTTGTAGAGTCTCGTACGAGCGAATTTGTTGGACGTTCGTCGGAATTTGCCGCAGACTGGAAGAGAATAATAACGTCTCTCCTCGACGCGGATCCGACGTCGTCTGAAATGATTATAAGAGAACGAGAAAAGTGCGGAGGATTGAAAGAACGAAAAGGACGTGTACGTCTTAGATTGCGCAGAGAACAACTCTTTTTAGTTTCGTACAGAAAGAGATCGAACGTAATACCGCGCGATGAAAATAATATCTCTCTTACCTTTCTTTCCCGCAGTTTCTGGCAAAGCATCCTCGAACGAGAGAGAATACATACACATATGATGCTATGCCTCGAACGAAGGAGAAACTGCTGTGGTATCCGAGAATGCCAAAAGGGAATTGCTTAGGGAAAGAGATTTTCTTCATCGTAGCGTTTCGAACGAAATTCTTTTATCAAAGATATCTGCGCAATCGAACGAAATCGTCCGAGAGAGCTCCACGCCGCCAATTTCGTGTCTCCCACGATCGTCGCAGATTTTCGTGCCCGGTCGTCGAGTCCCCGACTCTTAAATTTGCGTTCCATTTCGAGGTGCTTTGTGCTCTGAAATTCTCCGACCTAACCCAGACTCTCACTGTCTCTCTCACAAGCTTCTTCGTTGCCGCATCTGCTCGAAAAGAACCCTCCTGGAGAAGAAATATATATTATATCTCTACCAGGAGAGCGTGTGCAGAGAGTGGCTGTAATAACTGACAAGTTCTCGAACGTGTAAAGAGAGAGAGAGTTGTGAGCGAGGGTGTGTGTGTAACAATTAAAGAGTGTGGTAGGTAGGAGAGTGGTTAAGCAGAGCGC
>CAXDIW010000079.1:0-27500 GCA_963989415.1 Cerceris ruficornis
ACGCCGCTAGGACTTTGAAAAAAATTTTGCTACCGAGTAAACGGCGGGAGTAAAAATGACTGACCTTCTTGGCGAGAAAATCTACTCCCGGCGGCGAAAGGTCTACGCCGCTAGGACTTAGGAAAAATTTTACTCCCGGCGGCGAAAGGTCTACGCCGCTAGGACTTAGAAAAAATTTTACTCCCGGCGGCGAAAGGTCTACGCCGCTAGGACTTTGAAAAAATTTTGCTACCGAGTAAACGGCGGGAGTAAAAATGACTGACCTTCTTGGCGAGAAAATCTTTACTCCCGGCGGCGAAAGGTCTACGCCGCTAGGACTTAGAAAAATTTTACTCCCGGCGGCGAAAGGTCTACGCCGCTAGGACTTAGAAAAAATTTTACTCCCGGCGGCGAAAGGTCTACGCCGCTTAGGACTTTGAAAAAATTTTGCTACCGAGTAAACGGCGGGAGTAAAAATGACTGACCTTCTTGGCGAGAAAATCTTTACTCCGGCGGCGAAAGGTCTACGCCGCTAGGACTTAGAAAAAATTTTACTCCCGGCGGCGAAAGGTCTACGCCGCTAGGACTTTGAAAAAATTTTGCTACCGAGTAAACGGCGGGAGTAAAAATGACTGACCTTCTTGGCGAGAAAATCTTTGCTCCCGGCGGCGAAAGGTCTACGCCGCTAGGACTTAGAAAAAATTTTACTCCCGGCGGCGAAAGGTCTACGCCGCTAGGACTTTGAAAAAATTTTGCTACCGAGTAAACGGCGGGAGTAAAAACTGATTGACCTTCTTGGCGAGAAAATCTTTTGCTCCCGGCGGCGAAAGGTCTACGCCGCTAGGACTTAGAAAAATTTTCATACTTTACGATTTTTTCTCTCGATTTTATCGGTATAGGAAAGCGTTGTAGAGGAAAACGTTTGGGACGAAAGTTTCATGGCTTGCGATGCTCTACAAGAATACGACACTTCGATCGCCCGCCGAAATTAGGAAATCGGTTAATTAACAATAAGTTGCAAAAATTTGTTTATTAACAAAATTTTCGCCCCGGGCAATATTGTTTCTCTTTCGATTCCGCGCCAGAAAGTATTAAAACTTTTTCCTCTAGGTCGCACCGCTGCCGCTCTACTGTCTTGGCGGAAACACCACTGCCGCCCGTCCTTACGAAATCGGTTAATCAACAATAAGTCGCAAAATTGGCCTATTAACGAAATTTTTCGCCCAGTGCAATGTTGTTTCTTTTCGATTCTGCGTAAAAAAGAAAAGATACACTTTTTCCTCTAGTCGCACCGTTGAGGCTCCACACTCTTGTAAAGGTCTACGCCGCTAGGACTTAGAAAAATTTTCATACTTTACGATTTTTTCTCTCGAATTTATCGGTATAGGAAAGCGTTGTAGAGGAAAACGTTTGGGACGAAAGTTTCATGGTTTGCGATGCTCTACAAGAATACGACATTTCGATCGCCCGCCGAAATTAGGAAATCGCTTAATTAACAATAAGTTGCAAAAATTTGTTTATTAACAAAAATTTTCGCCCCGGGCAATATTGTTTCTCTTTCGATTCCGCGCCAGAAAGTATTAAAACTTTTTCCACTAGGTCGCACCGCTGCCGCTCTACTGTCTTGGCGGAAACACCACTGCCGCCCGTCCTTACGAAATCGGTTAATCAACAATAAGTCGCAAAATTGGCCTATTAACGAAATTTTTCGCCCAGTGCAATGTTGTTTCTTTTTCGATTCTGCGTAAAAAAGAAAGATACACTTTTTCCTCTAAGTCGCACCGTTGAGGCTCCACACTCTTGTAAAGGTCTACGCCGCTAGGACTTAGAAAAATTTTCATACTTTACGATTTTTTCTCTCGATTTTAACGGTATAGGAAAAGCGTTGTAGAGGAAAACGTTTGGGACGAAAGTTTCATGGCTTGCGATGCTCTACAAGAATACGACATTTCGATCGCCCGCCGAAATTTAGGAAATCGGTTAATTAACAATAAGTTGCACAAATTTGTTTATTAACAAAAATTTTCGCCCCGGGCAATATTGTTTCTCTTTCGATTCCGCGCCAGAAAGTATTAAAACTTTTTCCTCTAGGTCGCACCGCTGCCGCTCTACTGTCTTGGCGGAAACACCACTGCCGCCCGTCCTTACGAAAGCGGTTAATCAACAATAAGTCGCAAAATTGGCCTATTAACGAAATTTTTCGCCCAGTGCAATGTTGTTTCTTTTTCGATTCTGCGTAAAAAAGAAAGATACACTTTTTCCTCTAAGTCGCACCGTTGAGGCTCCACACTCTTGTAAAGGTCTACGCCGCTAGGACTTAGAAAATTTTCATACTTTACGATTTTTTTCTCTCGATTTTAACGGTATAGGAAAGCGTTGTAGAGGAAAACGTTTGGGACGAAAGTTTCATGGCTTGCGATGCTCTACAAGAATACGACATTTCGATCGCCCGCCGAAATTAGGAAATCGGTTAATTAACAATAAGTTGCAAAAATTTGTTTATTAACAAAAATTTTCGCCCCGGGCAATATTGTTTCTCTTTCGATTCCGCGCCAGAAAGTATTAAAACTTTTTCCTCTAGGTCGCACCGCTGCCGCTCTACTGTCTTGGCGGAAACACCACTGCCGCCCGTCCTTACGAAAGCGGTTAATCAACAATAAGTCGCAAAATTGGCCTATTAACGAAATTTTTCGCCCAGTGCAATGTTGTTTCTTTTTCGATTCTGCGTAAAAAAGAAAGATACACTTTTTCCTCTAAGTCGCACCGTTGAGGCTCCACACTCTTGTAAAGGTCTACGCCGCTAGGACTTAGAAAAATTTTCATACTTTACGATTTTTTCTCTCGATTTTATCGGTATAGGAAAGCGTTGTAGAGGAAAACGTTTGGGACGAAAGTTTCATGGCTTGCGATGCTCTACAAGAATACGACACTTCGATCGCCCGCCGAAATTAGGAAATCGGTTAATTAACAATAAGTTGCAAAAATTTGTTTATTAACAAAAATTTTCGCCCCGGGCAATATTGTTTCTCTTTCGATTCCGCGCCAGAAAGTATTAAAACTTTTTCCTCTAGGTCGCACCGCTGCCGCCTCTACTGTCTTGGCGGAAACACCACTGCCGCCCGTCCTTACGAAAGCGGTTAATCAACAATAAGTCGCAAAATTGGCCTATTAACGAAATTTTTCGCCCAGTGCAATGTTGTTTCTTTTTCGATTCTGCGTAAAAAAGAAAGATACACTTTTTCCTCTAAGTCGCACCGTTGAGGCTCCACACTCTTGTAAAGGTCTACGCCGCTAGGACTTAGAAAAATTTTCATACTTTACGATTTTTTCTCTCGATTTTATCGGTATAGGAAAGCGTTGTAGAGGAAAACGTTTGGGACGAAAGTTTCATGGTTTGCGATGCTCTACAAGAATACGACATTTCGATCGCCGCCGAAATTAGGAAATCGGTTAATTAACAATAAGTTGCAAAAATTTGTTTATTAACAAAAATTTTCGCCCCGGGCAATATTGTTTCTCTTTCGATTCCGCGCCAGAAAGTATTAAAACTTTTTCCTCTAGGTCGCACCGCTGCCGCTCTACTGTCTTGGCGGAAACACCACTGCCGCCCGTCCTTACGAAAGCGGTTAATCAACAATAAGTCGCAAAATTGGCCTATTAACGAAATTTTTCGCCCAGTGCAATGTTGTTTCTTTTTCGATTCTGCGTAAAAAAGAAAGATACACTTTTTCCTCTAAGTCGCACCGTTGAGGCTCCACACTCTTGTAAAGGTCTACGCCGCTAGGACTTAGAAAATTTTCATACTTTACGATTTTTTCTCTCGATTTTAACGGTATAGGAAAGCGTTGTAGAGGAAAACGTTTGGGACGAAGTTTCATGGCTTGCGATGCTCTACAAGAATACGACATTTCGATCGCCCGCCGAAATTAGGAAATCGGTTAATTAACAATAAGTTGCAAAAATTTGTTTATTAACAAAAATTTTCGCCCCGGGCAATATTGTTTCTCTTTCGATTCCGCGCCAGAAAGTATTAAAACTTTTTCCTCTAGGTCGCACCGCTGCCGCTCTACTGTCTTGGCGGAAACACCACTGCCGCCCGTCCTTACGAAAGCGGTTAATCAACAATAAGTCGCAAAATTGGCCTATTAACGAAATTTTTCGCCCAGTGCAATGTTGTTTCTTTTTCGATTCTGCGTAAAAAAGAAAGATACACTTTTTCCTCTAAGTCGCACCGTTGAGGCTCCACACTCTTGTAAAGGTCTACGCCGCTAGGACTTAGAAAAATTTTCATACTTTACGATTTTTTCTCTCGATTTTATCGGTATAGGAAAGCGTTGTAGAGGAAAACGTTTGGGACGAAAGTTTCATGGCTTGCGATGCTCTACAAGAATACGACACTTCGATCGCCCGCCGAAATTAGGAAATCGGTTAATTAACAATAAGTTGCAAAAATTTGTTTATTAACAAAAATTTTCGCCCCGGGCAATATTGTTTCTCTTTCGATTCCGCGCCAGAAAGTATTAAAACTTTTTCCTCTAGGTCGCACCGCTGCCGCTCTACTGTCTTGGCGGAAACACCACTGCCGCCCGTCCTTACGAAAGCGGTTAATCAACAATAAGTCGCAAAATTGGCCTATTAACGAAATTTTTCGCCCAGTGCAATGTTGTTTCTTTTTCGATTCTGCGTAAAAAAGAAAGATACACTTTTTCCTCTAAGTCGCACCGTTGAGGCTCCACACTCTTGTAAAGGTCTACGCCGCTAGGACTTAGAAAAATTTTCATACTTTACGATTTTTTCTCTCGAATTTATCGGTATAGGAAAGCGTTGTAGAGGAAAACGTTTGGGACGAAAGTTTCATGGTTTGCGATGCTCTACAAGAATACGACATTTCGATCGCCCGCCGAAATTAGGAAATCGCTTAATTAACAATAAGTTGCAAAAATTTGTTTATTAACAAAAATTTTCGCCCCCGGGCAATATTGTTTCTCTTTCGATTCCGCGCCAGAAAGTATTAAAACTTTTTCCACTAGGTCGCACCGCTGCCGCTCTACTGTCCTTGGCGGAAACACCACTGCCGCCCGTCCTTACGAAATCGGTTAATCAACAATAAGTCGCAAAATTGGCCTATTAACGAAATTTTTCGCCCAGTGCAATGTTGTTTCTTTTTCGATTCTGCGTAAAAAAGAAAGATACACTTTTTCCTCTAAGTCGCACCGTTGAGGCTCCACACTCTTGTAAAGGTCTACGCCGCTAGGACTTAGAAAAATTTTCATACTTTACGATTTTTTCTCTCGATTTTAACGGTATAGGAAAGCGTTGTAGAGGAAAACGTTTGGGACGAAAGTTTCATGGCTTGCGATGCTCTACAAGAATACGACATTTCGATCGCCCGCCGAAATTAGGAAATCGGTTAATTAACAATAAGTTGCAAAAATTTGTTTATTAACAAAAATTTTCGCCCCGGGCAATATTGTTTCTCTTTCGATTCCGCGCCAGAAAGTATTAAAACTTTTTCCTCTAGGTCGCACCGCTGCCGCTCTACTGTCTTGGCGGAAACACCACTGCCGCCCGTCCTTACGAAAGCGGTTAATCAACAATAAGTCGCAAAATTGGCCTATTAACGAAATTTTTCGCCCAGTGCAATGTTGTTTCTTTTTCGATTCTGCGTAAAAAAGAAAGATACACTTTTTCCTCTAAGTCGCACCGTTGAGGCTCCACACTCTTGTAAAGGTCTACGCCGCTAGGACTTAGAAAAATTTTCATACTTTACGATTTTTTCTCTCGATTTTATCGGTATAGGAAAGCGTTGTAGAGAAAACGTTTGGGACGAAAGTTTCATGGCTTGCGATGCTCTACAAGAATACGACACTTCGATCGCCCCGCCGAAATTAGGAAATCGGTTAATTAACAATAAGTTGCAAAAATTTGTTTATTAACAAAAATTTTCGCCCCGGGCAATATTGTTTCTCTTTCGATTCCGCGCCAGAAAGTATTAAAACTTTTTCCTCTAGGTCGCACCGCTGCCGCTCTACTGTCTTGGCGGAAACACCACTGCCGCCCGTCCTTACGAAAGCGGTTAATCAACAATAAGTCGCAAAATTGGCCTATTAACGAAATTTTTCGCCCAGTGCAATGTTGTTTCTTTTTCGATTCTGCGTAAAAAAGAAAGATACACTTTTTCCTCTAAGTCGCACCGTTTGAGGCTCCACACTCTTGTAAAGGTCTACGCCGCTAGGACTTAGAAAAATTTTCATACTTTACGATTTTTTCTCTCGATTTTATCGGTATAGGAAAGCGTTGTAGAGGAAAACGTTTGGGACGAAAGTTTCATGGCTTGCGATGCTCTACAAGAATACGACACTTCGATCGCCCGCCGAAATTAGGAAATCGGTTAATTAACAATAAGTTGCAAAAATTTGTTTATTAACAAAAATTTTCGCCCCGGGCAATATTGTTTCTCTTTCGATTCCGCGCCAGAAAGTATTAAAACTTTTTCCTCTAGGTCGCACCGCTGCCGCTCTACTGTCTTGGCGGAAACACCACTGCCGCCCGTCCTTACGAAATCGGTTAATCAACAATAAGTCGCAAAATTGGCCTATTAACGAAATTTTTCGCCCAGTGCAATTGTTGTTTCTTTTTCGATTCTGCGTAAAAAGAAAGATACACTTTTCCTCTAAGTCGCACCGTTGAGGCTCCACACTCTTGTAAAGGTCTACGCCGCTAGGACTTAGAAAAATTTTCATACTTTACGATTTTTTCTCTCGATTTTAACGGTATAGGAAAGCGTTGTAGAGGAAAACGTTTGGGACGAAAGTTTCATGGCTTGCGATGCTCTACAAGAATACGACATTTCGATCGCCCGCCGAAATTAGGAAATCGGTTAATTAACAATAAGTTGCAAAAATTTGTTTATTAACAAAAATTTTCGCCCCGGGCAATATTGTTTCTCTTTCGATTCCGCGCCAGAAAGTATTAAAACTTTTTCCTCTAGGTCGCACCGCTGCCGCTCTACTGTCTTGGCGGAAACACCACTGCCGCCCGTCCTTACGAAAGCGGTTAATCAACAATAAGTCGCAAAATTGGCCTATTAACGAAATTTTTCGCCCAGTGCAATGTTGTTTCTTTTTCGATTCTGCGTAAAAAAGAAAGATACACTTTTTCCTCTAAGTCGCACCGTTGAGGCTCCACACTCTTGTAAAGGTCTACGCCGCTAGGACTTAGAAAAATTTTCATACTTTACGATTTTTTCTCTCGATTTTATCGGTATAGGAAAGCGTTGTAGAGGAAAACGTTTGGGACGAAAGTTTCATGGCTTGCGATGCTCTACAAGAATACGACACTTCGATCGCCCGCCGAAATTAGGAAATCGGTTAATTAACAATAAGTTGCAAAAATTTGTTTATTAACAAAAATTTTCGCCCCGGGCAATATTGTTTCTCTTTCGATTCCGCGCCAGAAAGTATTAAAACTTTTTCTCTAGGTCGCACCGCTGCCGCTCTACTGTCTTGGGCGGAAACACCACTGCCGCCCGTCCTTACGAAAGCGGTTAATCAACAATAAGTCGCAAAATTGGCCTATTAACGAAATTTTTCGCCCAGTGCAATGTTGTTTCTTTTTCGATTCTGCGTAAAAAAGAAAGATACACTTTTTCCTCTAAGTCGCACCGTTGAGGCTCCACACTCTTGTAAAGGTCTACGCCGCTAGGACTTAGAAAAATTTTCATACTTTACGATTTTTTCTCTCGAATTTATCGGTATAGGAAAGCGTTGTAGAGGAAAACGTTTGGGACGAAAGTTTCATGGTTTGCGATGCTCTACAAGAATACGACATTTCGATCGCCCGCCGAAATTAGGAAATCGCTTAATTAACAATAAGTTGCAAAAATTTGTTTATTAACAAAAATTTTCGCCCCGGGCAATATTGTTTCTCTTTCGATTCCGCGCCAGAAAGTATTAAAACTTTTTCCACTAGGTCGCACCGCTGCCGCTCTACTGTCTTGGCGGAAACACCACTGCCGCCCGTCCTTACGAAATCGGTTAATCAACAATAAGTCGCAAAATTGGCCTATTAACGAAATTTTTCGCCCAGTGCAATGTTGTTTCTTTTTCGATTCTGCGTAAAAAAGAAAGATACACTTTTTCCTCTAAGTCGCACCGTTGAGGCTCCACACTCTTGTAAAGGTCTACGCCGCTAGGACTTAGAAAAATTTTCATACTTTACGATTTTTTCTCTCGATTTTAACGGTATAGGAAAGCGTTGTAGAGGAAAACGTTTGGGACGAAAGTTTCATGGCTTGCGATGCTCTACAAGAATACGACATTTCGATCGCCCGCCGAAATTAGGAAATCGGTTAATTAACAATAAGTTGCACAAATTTGTTTATTAACAAAATTTTCGCCCCGGGCAATATTGTTTCTCTTTCGATTCCGCGCCAGAAAGTATTAAAACTTTTTCCTCTAGGTCGCACCGCTGCCGCTCTACTGTCTTGGCGGAAACACCACTGCCGCCCGTCCTTACGAAATCGGTTAATCAACAATAAGTCGCAAAATTGGCCTATTAACGAAATTTTTCGCCCAGTGCAATGTTGTTTCTTTTTCGATTCTGCGTAAAAAAGAAAGATACACTTTTTCCTCTAAGTCGCACCGTTGAGGCTCCACACTCTTGTAAAGGTCTACGCCGCTAGGACTTAGAAAAATTTTCATACTTTACGATTTTTTCTCTCGAATTTATCGGTATAGGAAAGCGTTGTAGAGGAAAACGTTTGGGACGAAAGTTTCATGGTTTGCGATGCTCTACAAGAATACGACATTTCGATCGCCCGCCGAAATTAGGAAATCGCTTAATTAACAATAAGTTGCAAAAATTTGTTTATTAACAAAAATTTTCGCCCCGGGCAATATTGTTTCTCTTTCGATTCCGCGCCAGAAAGTATTAAAACTTTTTCCACTAGGTCGCACCGCTGCCGCTCTACTGTCTTGGCGGAAACACCACTGCCGCCCGTCCTTACGAAATCGGTTAATCAACAATAAGTCGCAAAATTGGCCTATTAACGAAATTTTTCGCCCAGTGCAATGTTGTTTCTTTTTCGATTCTGCGTAAAAAAGAAAGATACACTTTTTCCTCTAAGTCGCACCGTTGAGGCTCCACACTCTTGTAAAGGTCTACGCCGCTAGGACTTAGAAAAATTTTCATACTTTACGATTTTTTCTCTCGATTTTAACGGTATAGGAAAGCGTTGTAGAGGAAAACGTTTGGGACGAAAGTTTCATGGCTTGCGATGCTCTACAAGAATACGACATTTCGATCGCCCGCCGAAATTAGGAAATCGGTTAATTAACAATAAGTTGCACAAATTTGTTTATTAACAAAAATTTTCGCCCCGGGCAATATTGTTTCTCTTTCGATTCCGCGCCAGAAAGTATTAAAACTTTTTCCTCTAGGTCGCACCGCTGCCGCTCTACTGTCTTGGCGGAAACACCACTGCCGCCCGTCCTTACGAAAGCGGTTAATCAACAATAAGTCGCAAAATTGGCCTATTAACGAAATTTTTCGCCCAGTGCAATGTTGTTTCTTTTTCGATTCTGCGTAAAAAAGAAAGATACACTTTTTCCTCTAAGTCGCACCGTTGAGGCTCCACACTCTTGTAAAGGTCTACGCCGCTAGGACTTAGAAAAATTTTCATACTTTACGATTTTTTCTCTCGATTTTAACGGTATAGGAAAGCGTTGTAGAGGAAAACGTTTGGGACGAAAGTTTCATGGCTTGCGATGCTCTACAAGAATACGACACTTCGATCGCCCGCCGAAATTAGGAAATCGGTTAATTAACAATAAGTTGCAAAAATTTGTTTATAACAAAAATTTTCGCCCCGGGCAATATTGTTTCTCTTTCGATTCCGCGCCAGAAAGTATTAAAACTTTTTCCTCTAGGTCGCACCGCTGCCGCTCTACTGTCTTGGCGGAAACACCACTGCCGCCCGTCCTTACGAAAGCGGTTAATCAACAATAAGTCGCAAAATTGGCCTATTAACGAAATTTTTCGCCCAGTGCAATGTTGTTTCTTTTTCGATTCTGCGTAAAAAAGAAAGATACACTTTTTCCTCTAAGTCGCACCGTTGAGGCTCCACACTCTTGTAAAGGTCTACGCCGCTAGGACTTAGAAAAATTTTCATACTTTACGATTTTTTCTCTCGATTTTATCGGTATAGGAAAGCGTTGTAGAGGAAAACGTTTGGGACGAAAGTTTCATGGCTTGCGATGCTCTACAAGAATACGACACTTCGATCGCCCGCCGAAATTAGGAAATCGGTTAATTAACAATAAGTTGCAAAAAATTTGTTATTAACAAAAATTTTCGCCCCGGGCAATATTGTTTCTCTTTCGATTCCGCGCCAGAAAGTATTAAAACTTTTTCCTCTAGGTCGCACCGCTGCCGCTCTACTGTCTTGGCGGAAAACACCACTGCCGCCCGTCCTTACGAAAGCGGTTAATCAACAATAAGTCGCAAAATTGGCCTATTAACGAAATTTTTCGCCCAGTGCAATGTTGTTTCTTTTTCGATTCTGCGTAAAAAAGAAAGATACACTTTTTCCTCTAAGTCGCACCGTTGAGGCTCCACACTCTTGTAAAGGTCTACGCCGCTAGGACTTAGAAAAATTTTCATACTTTACGATTTTTTCTCTCGATTTTAACGGTATAGGAAAGCGTTGTAGAGGAAAACGTTTGGGACGAAAGTTTCATGGCTTGCGATGCTCTACAAGAATACGACATTTCGATCGCCCGCCGAAATTAGGAAATCGGTTAATTAACAATAAGTTGCACAAATTTGTTTATTAACAAAAATTTCGCCCCGGGCAATATTGTTTCTCTTTCGATTCCGCGCCAGAAAGTATTAAAACTTTTTCCTCTAGGTCGCACCGCTGCCGCTCTACTGTCTTGGCGGAAACACCACTGCCGCCCGTCCTTACGAAAGCGGTTAATCAACAATAAGTCGCAAAATTGGCCTATTAACGAAATTTTTCGCCCAGTGCAATGTTGTTTCTTTTTCGATTCTGCGTAAAAAAGAAAGATACACTTTTTCCTCTAAGTCGCACCGTTGAGGCTCCACACTCTTGTAAAGGTCTACGCCGCTAGGACTTAGAAAAATTTTCATACTTTACGATTTTTTCTCTCGATTTTAACGGTATAGGAAAGCGTTGTAGAGGAAAACGTTTGGGACGAAAGTTTCATGGCTTGCGATGCTCTACAAGAATACGACATTTCGATCGCCCGCCGAAATTAGGAAATCGGTTAATTAACAATAAGTTGCAAAAATTTGTTTATTAACAAAAATTTTCGCCCCGGGCAATATTGTTTCTCTTTCGATTCCGCGCCAGAAAGTATTAAAACTTTTTCCTCTAGGTCGCACCGCTGCCGCTCTACTGTCTTGGCGGAAACACCACTGCCGCCCGTCCTTACGAAAGCGGTTAATCAACAATAAGTCGCAAAATTGGCCTATTAACGAAATTTTTCGCCCAGTGCAATGTTGTTTCTTTTTCGATTCTGCGTAAAAAAGAAAGATACACTTTTTCCTCTAAGTCGCACCGTTGAGGCTCCACACTCTTGTAAAGGTCTACGCCGCTAGGACTTAGAAAAATTTTCATACTTTACGATTTTTTCTCTCGATTTTATCGGTATAGGAAAGCGTTGTAGAGGAAAACGTTTGGGACGAAAGTTTCATGGCTTGCGATGCTCTACAAGAATACGACACTTCGATCGCCCGCCGAAATTAGGAAATCGGTTAATTAACAATAAGTTGCAAAAATTTGTTTATTAACAAAAATTTTCGCCCCGGGCAATATTGTTTCTCTTTCGATTCCGCGCCAGAAAGTATTAAAACTTTTTCCTCTAGGTCGCACCGCTGCCGCTCTACTGTCTTGGCGGAAACACCACTGCCGCCCGTCCTTACGAAAGCGGTTAATCAACAATAAGTCGCAAAATTGGCCTATTAACGAAATTTTTCGCCCAGTGCAATGTTGTTTCTTTTTCGATTCTGCGTAAAAAAGAAAGATACACTTTTTCCTCTAAGTCGCACCGTTGAGGCTCCACACTCTTGTAAAGGTCTACGCCGCTAGGACTTAGAAAAATTTTCATACTTTACGATTTTTTCTCTCGATTTTATCGGTATAGGAAAGCGTTGTAGAGGAAAACGTTTGGGACGAAAGTTTCATGGTTTGCGATGCTCTACAAGAATACGACATTTCGATCGCCCGCCGAAATTAGGAAATCGGTTAATTAACAATAAGTTGCAAAAATTTGTTTATTAACAAAAATTTTCGCCCCGGGCAATATTGTTTCTCTTTCGATTCCGCGCCAGAAAGTATTAAAACTTTTTCCTCTAGGTCGCACCGCTGCCGCTCTACTGTCTTGGCGGAAACACCACTGCCGCCCGTCCTTACGAAAGCGGTTAATCAACAATAAGTCGCAAAATTGGCCTATTAACGAAATTTTTCGCCCAGTGCAATGTTGTTTCTTTTTCGATTCTGCGTAAAAAAGAAAGATACACTTTTTCCTCTAAGTCGCACCGTTGAGGCTCCACACTCTTGTAAAGGTCTACGCCGCTAGGACTTAGAAAAATTTTCATACTTTACGATTTTTTCTCTCGATTTTATCGGTATAGGAAAGCGTTGTAGAGGAAAACGTTTGGGACGAAAGTTTCATGGCTTGCGATGCTCTACAAGAATACGACACTTCGATCGCCCGCCGAAATTAGGAAATCGGTTAATTAACAATAAGTTGCAAAAATTTGTTTATTAACAAAAATTTTCGCCCCGGGCAATATTGTTTCTCTTTCGATTCCGCGCCAGAAAGTATTAAAACTTTTTCCTCTAGGTCGCACCGCTGCCGCTCTACTGTCTTGGCGGAAACACCACTGCCGCCCGTCCTTACGAAATCGGTTAATCAACAATAAGTCGCAAAATTGGCCTATTAACGAAATTTTTCGCCCAGTGCAATGTTGTTTCTTTTTCGATTCTGCGTAAAAAAGAAAGATACACTTTTTCCTCTAAGTCGCACCGTTGAGGCTCCACACTCTTGTAAAGGTCTACGCCGCTAGGACTTAGAAAAATTTTCATACTTTACGATTTTTTCTCTCGATTTTATCGGTATAGGAAAGCGTTGTAGAGGAAAACGTTTGGGACGAAAGTTTCATGGCTTGCGATGCTCTACAAGAATACGACACTTCGATCGCCCGCCGAAATTAGGAAATCGGTTAATTAACAATAAGTTGCAAAAATTTGTTTATTAACAAAAATTTTCGCCCCGGGCAATATTGTTTCTCTTTCGATTCCGCGCCAGAAAGTATTAAAACTTTTTCCTCTAGGTCGCACCGCTGCCGCTCTACTGTCTTGGCGGAAACACCACTGCCGCCCGTCCTTACGAAAGCGGTTAATCAACAATAAGTCGCAAAATTGGCCTATTAACGAAATTTTTCGCCCAGTGCAATGTTGTTTCTTTTTCGATTCTGCGTAAAAAAAGAAAGATACACTTTTTCCTCTAAGTCGCACCGTTGAGGCTCCACACTCTTGTAAAGGTCTACGCCGCTAGGACTTAGAAAAATTTTCATACTTTACGATTTTTTCTCTCGATTTTATCGGTATAGGAAAGCGTTGTAGAGGAAAACGTTTGGGACGAAAGTTTCATGGCTTGCGATGCTCTACAAGAATACGACACTTCGATCGCCCGCCGAAATTAGGAAATCGGTTAATTAACAATAAGTTGCACAAATTTGTTTATTAACAAAAATTTTCGCCCCGGGCAATATTGTTTCTCTTTCGATTCCGCGCCAGAAAGTATTAAAACTTTTTCCTCTAGGTCGCACCGCTGCCGCTCTACTGTCTTGGCGGAAACACCACTGCCGCCCGTCCTTACGAAAGCGGTTAATCAACAATAAGTCGCAAAATTGGCCTATTAACGAAATTTTTCGCCCAGTGCAATGTTGTTTCTTTTTCGATTCTGCGTAAAAAAGAAAGATACACTTTTTCCTCTAAGTCGCACCGTTGAGGCTCCACACTCTTGTAAAGGTCTACGCCGCTAGGACTTAGAAAAATTTTCATACTTTACGATTTTTTCTCTCGATTTTATCGGTATAGGAAAGCGTTGTAGAGGAAAACGTTTGGGACGAAAGTTTCATGGCTTGCGATGCTCTACAAGAATACGACACTTCGATCGCCCGCCGAAATTAGGAAATCGGTTAATTAACAATAAGTTGCAAAAATTTGTTTATTAACAAAAATTTTCGCCCCGGGCAATATTGTTTCTCTTTCGATTCCGCGCCAGAAAGTATTAAAACTTTTTCCTCTAGGTCGCACCGCTGCCGCTCTACTGTCTTGGCGGAAACACCACTGCCGCCCGTCCTTACGAAATCGGTTAATCAACAATAAGTCGCAAAATTGGCCTATTAACGAAATTTTTCGCCCAGTGCAATGTTGTTTCTTTTTCGATTCTGCGTAAAAAAGAAAGATACACTTTTTCCTCTAAGTCGCACCGTTGAGGCTCCACACTCTTGTAAAGGTCTACGCCGCTAGGACTTAGAAAAATTTTCATACTTTACGATTTTTTCTCTCGATTTTATCGGTATAGGAAAGCGTTGTAGAGGAAAACGTTTGGGACGAAAGTTTCATGGCTTGCGATGCTCTACAAGAATACGACACTTCGATCGCCCGCCGAAATTAGGAAATCGGTTAATTAACAATAAGTTGCAAAAATTTGTTTATTAACAAAAATTTTCGCCCCGGGCAATATTGTTTCTCTTTCGATTCCGCGCCAGAAAGTATTAAAACTTTTTCCTCTAGGTCGCACCGCTGCCGCTCTACTGTCTTGGCGGAAACACCACTGCCGCCCGTCCTTACGAAATCGGTTAATCAACAATAAGTCGCAAAATTGGCCTATTAACGAAATTTTTCGCCCAGTGCAATGTTGTTTCTTTTTCGATTCTGCGTAAAAAAGAAAGATACACTTTTTCCTCTAAGTCGCACCGTTGAGGCTCCACACTCTTGTAAAGGTCTACGCCGCTAGGACTTAGAAAAATTTTCATACTTTACGATTTTTTCTCTCGATTTTATCGGTATAGGAAAGCGTTGTAGAGGAAAACGTTTGGGACGAAAGTTTCATGGCTTGCGATGCTCTACAAGAATACGACACTTCGATCGCCCGCCGAAATTAGGAAATCGGTTAATTAACAATAAGTTGCAAAAATTTGTTTATTAACAAAAATTTTCGCCCCGGGCAATATTGTTTCTCTTTCGATTCCGCGCCAGAAAGTATTAAAACTTTTTCCTCTAGGTCGCACCGCTGCCGCTCTACTGTCTTGGCGGAAACACCACTGCCGCCCGTCCTTACGAAAGCGGTTAATCAACAATAAGTCGCAAAATTGGCCTATTAACGAAATTTTTCGCCCAGTGCAATGTTGTTTCTTTTTCGATTCTGCGTAAAAAAGAAAGATACACTTTTTCCTCTAAGTCGCACCGTTGAGGCTCCACACTCTTGTAAAGGTCTACGCCGCTAGGACTTAGAAAAATTTTCATACTTTACGATTTTTTCTCTCGATTTTATCGGTATAGGAAAGCGTTGTAGAGGAAAACGTTTGGGACGAAAGTTTCATGGCTTGCGATGCTCTACAAGAATACGACACTTCGATCGCCCGCCGAAATTAGGAAATCGGTTAATTAACAATAAGTTGCAAAAATTTGTTTATTAACAAAAATTTTCGCCCCGGGCAATATTGTTTCTCTTTCGATTCCGCGCCAGAAAGTATTAAAACTTTTTCCTCTAGGTCGCACCGCTGCCGCTCTACTGTCTTGGCGGAAACACCACTGCCGCCCGTCCTTACGAAATCGGTTAATCAACAATAAGTCGCAAAATTGGCCTATTAACGAAATTTTTCGCCCAGTGCAATGTTGTTTCTTTTTCGATTCTGCGTAAAAAGAAAGATACACTTTTTCCTCTAAGTCGCACCGTTGAGGCTCCACACTCTTGTAAAGGTCTACGCCGCTAGGACTTAGAAAAATTTTCATACTTTACGATTTTTTCTCTCGATTTTATCGGTATAGGAAAGCGTTGTAGAGGAAAACGTTTGGGACGAAAGTTTCATGGCTTGCGATGCTCTACAAGAATACGACATTTCGATCGCCCGCCGAAATTAGGAAATCGCTTAATTAACAATAAGTTGCAAAAATTTGTTTATTAACAAAAATTTTCGCCCCGGGCAATATTGTTTCTCTTTCGATTCCGCGCCAGAAAGTATTAAAACTTTTTCCTCTAGGTCGCACCGCTGCCGCTCTACTGTCTTGGCGGAAACACCACTGCCGCCCGTCCTTACGAAATCGGTTAATCAACAATAAGTCGCAAAATTGGCCTATTAACGAAATTTTTCGCCCAGTGCAATGTTGTTTCTTTTTCGATTCTGCGTAAAAAAGAAAGATACACTTTTTCCTCTAAGTCGCACCGTTGAGGCTCCACACTCTTGTAAAGGTCTACGCCGCTAGGACTTAGAAAAATTTTCATACTTTACGATTTTTTCTCTCGATTTTATCGGTATAGGAAAGCGTTGTAGAGGAAAACGTTTGGGACGAAAGTTTCATGGCTTGCGATGCTCTACAAGAATACGACATTTCGATCGCCCGCCGAAATTAGGAAATCGGTTAATTAACAATAAGTTGCACAAATTTGTTTATTAACAAAAATTTTCGCCCCGGGCAATATTGTTTCTCTTTCGATTCCGCGCCAGAAAGTATTAAAACTTTTTCCTCTAGGTCGCACCGCTGCCGCTCTACTGTCTTGGCGGAAACACCACTGCCGCCCGTCCTTACGAAATCGGTTAATCAACAATAAGTCGCAAAATTGGCCTATTAACGAAATTTTTCGCCCAGTGCAATGTTGTTTCTTTTTCGATTCTGCGTAAAAAAGAAAGATACACTTTTTCCTCTAAGTCGCACCGTTGAGGCTCCACACTCTTGTAAAGGTCTACGCCGCTAGGACTTAGAAAAATTTTCATACTTTACGATTTTTTCTCTCGATTTTATCGGTATAGGAAAGCGTTGTAGAGGAAAACGTTTGGGACGAAAGTTTCATGGCTTGCGATGCTCTACAAGAATACGACATTTCGATCGCCCGCCGAAATTAGGAAATCGCTTAATTAACAATAAGTTGCAAAAATTTGTTTATTAACAAAAATTTTCGCCCCGGGCAATATTGTTTCTCTTTCGATTCCGCGCCAGAAAGTATTAAAACTTTTTCCTCTAGGTCGCACCGCTGCCGCTCTACTGTCTTGGCGGAAACACCACTGCCGCCCGTCCTTACGAAATCGGTTAATCAACAATAAGTCGCAAAATTGGCCTATTAACGAAATTTTTCGCCCAGTGCAATGTTGTTTCTTTTTCGATTCTGCGTAAAAAAGAAAGATACACTTTTTCCTCTAAGTCGCACCGTTGAGGCTCCACACTCTTGTAAAGGTCTACGCCGCTAGGACTTAGAAAAATTTTCATACTTTACGATTTTTTCTCTCGATTTTATCGGTATAGGAAAGCGTTGTAGAGGAAAACGTTTGGGACGAAAGTTTCATGGCTTGCGATGCTCTACAAGAATACGACATTTCGATCGCCCGCCGAAATTAGGAAATCGGTTAATTAACAATAAGTTGCAAAAATTTGTTTATTAACAAAAATTTTCGCCCCGGGCAATATTGTTTCTCTTTCGATTCCGCGCCAGAAAGTATTAAAACTTTTTCCTCTAGGTCGCACCGCTGCCGCTCTACTGTCTTGGCGGAAACACCACTGCCGCCCGTCCTTACGAAATCGGTTAATCAACAATAAGTCGCAAAATTGGCCTATTAACGAAATTTTTCGCCCAGTGCAATGTTGTTTCTTTTTCGATTCTGCGTAAAAAAGAAAGATACACTTTTTCCTCTAAGTCGCACCGTTGAGGCTCTACACTCTTGTAAAGGTCTACGCCGCTAGGACTTAGAAAAATTTTCATACGCAACGGTTATTCTACAATAACTTTATAAATATTTTGTTTTGCTTGTATACGTGTATAACATTAATTGCTTCAAATACCCATCCCCGTCGATTGGTGGTTTTAGAAAATTTCTGCGATTAAAAAAAATTTTTATCGCTCTAATTATTGTTAAATATTTTCTAATCTACAATGTAAAATTAAAAACACCCTTATAAAAAGTTGTTGGTATTTTGATCTTATACGAGAATCTATATTTTGTTTTCCAAAAATAATTTTTTTGAGTTTTGAGCCTAACTTCAACTCGCCGTAAAATTTAAATTTTTAAAAAAAATTAAATTTTTTCCTGGCATTATTTATTAATTAGCCCTTCCGCGAGTATCTGTAAAAAAAAAATCTCGAATTTCGAATAATTAAGCATACTTTACTCTTGTGAACTAGCCTTCGCTCGAGCGTCAAAGTCCCAACAGTCCGAAAGTACCGGGGGACTTTACCTAGGCGGGCGGCCGGCGGTCGGCCGTGCCGGCGCCGACGCTCATGCTGGCGCCCTGGGTACTATAAGAGAGACCTTGGTGCGAACGATCCGGCCGGGGCAGCCGCTCGGTCGACTGCCATCGGTTGCGCTTCGTGCGTATCCATTCGAACGTACTTTATACATACTATTTAAATCTCTACACTACATTGCCACGGGTCGAAGTTCTGTACTGAATGACCCTTATGTGGCGACTATCCTCTTTCGGGGATTTTGGATGTAAGAGGCGTCGGTGTCTTTTTAGATTCGACGTTTCGAGCACCTACTGAGCGACCACTCTAGTCTCCGTGCGAGAATATCTGTTGACATAGACATATAAAGCAAAGTTGAAACGTACCGAAAAGTCGTGTACGAACTTTAATAGCAGAACTGGCGAAAGGAATAGTGAGTGCGCCATATACCGTTGAGCAATTTTGAGGTTATCTTTTTAGGCCGGGCTGAGAGGTTGGGCCTGGCCTACGAATGCGTTACATTCGTGCTCTTGTTAAGAACGGATGGCAAATAAAGGCACTCGGAAGGAGGAGGAGAAATTTTTTTAAAGGCATATTTGGTGGAAAATATGTCACTTTACTACTGTAAAGTACGATCTTTATTAATAGAAAACTATTTGGCTGGAGGAACGCATTTGTAGTTTGGTGGAACATATGCGAGAAGGAGTTGGAGGAAATTTGTCACTTTACTGCAAAAGTGTACGAAATTTATTAAAAGAGAGAAGGGAAAACGCATTATTTGGCCGAAAGAGAGAACGCATTTGTAGTTTTGTGGAACATATGCGAATATTTGAGTATAGGACGAAATGGAGAGACCTAGAGTTTCGTCGATCGGTCGAATTCGAACCGACGACGAGTCGAACGAACAGCTCGAAGACTCTCTTTTTCGAAGAACCGTGTCGAGGCGAGGTTCGAACGAAAAATTTGCGCTCCCTGGTTGATCCTGCCAGTAGTCATATGCTTGTCTCAAAGATTAAGCCATGCATGTCTCAGTACATGCCGAATTAAGGTGAAACCGCGAATGGCTCATTAAATCAGTTATGGTTCCTTGGATGGTACCTAAACTTACTTGGATAACTGTGGTAATTCTAGAGCTAATACATGCAAACTAGAGTTCCGACCAGAGATGGAAGGAACGCATTTATTAGATCAAAACCAATCGGTGGAACGCGACGGCTCGCCCGTTCGTCCATCGTTTGCTTTGATGGCTCTGGATAACTTTGTGCTGATCGCACGGTCATTTGCACCGGCGACGCATCTTTCAAATGTCTGCCTTATCAACTGTCGATGGTAGGCTTTGCGCCTACCATGGTTGTAACGGGTAACGGGGAATCAGGGTTCGATTCCGGAGAGGGAGCCTGAGAAACGGCTACCACATCCAAGGAATGGCAGCAGGCGCGCAAATTACCCACTCCCGGCACGGGGAGGTAGTGACGAAAAATAACGATACGGGACTCATCCGAGGCCCCGTAATCGGAATGAGTACACTTTAAATCCTTTAACGAGGATCCATTGGAGGGCAAGTCTGGTGCCAGCAGCCGCGGTAACTCCAGCTCCAATAGCGTATATTAAAGTTGTTGCGGTTAAAAAGCTCGTAGTTGAATCTGTGCCCCGCAGTGTCGGTTCACCGCTCGCGGTGTTTAACTGGCATTATGCGGTGCGTCCTACCGGTGGATTTAGCTTAGCCCTTGCGGCGAGGCGATCCAAACAATATCCCATCGCGGTGCTCTCATTGAGTGTCGAGGTGGGCCGGTACGTTTACTTTGAACAAATTAGAGTGCTCAAAGCAGGCCGCCCTCGCCTGAATACTCTGTGCATGGAATAATGGAATAGGACCTCGGTTCTATTTTGTTGGTTTTCGGAACTCCGAGGTAATGATTAATAGGGACAGATGGGGGCATTCGTATTGCGACGTTAGAGGTGAAATTCTTGGATCGTCGCAAGACGGACAGAAGCGAAAGCATTTGCCAAAAATGTTTTCATTAATCAAGAACGAAAGTTAGAGGTTCGAAGGCGATCAGATACCGCCCTAGTTCTAACCATAAACGATGCCAGCCAGCGATCCGCCGAAGTTCCTCCGATGACTCGGCGGGCAGCTTCCGGGAAACCAAAGCTTTTGGGTTCCGGGGGGAAGTATGGTTGCAAAGCTGAAACTTAAAGGAATTGACGGAAGGGCACCACCAGGAGTGGAGCCTGCGGCTTAATTTGACTCAACACGGGAAACCTCACCAGGCCCGGACACCGGAAGGATTGACAGATTGATAGCTCTTTCTTGATTCGGTGGGTGGTGGTGCATGGCCGTTCTTAGTTGGTGGAGCGATTTGTCTGGTTAATTCCGATAACGAACGAGACTCTAGCCTGCTAAATAGACGTACCTTATGGTATCTCGAAGGCTCGTCCGCCGTGGCTTCGGTCACGCGTGAGGCGAGTTTTTACTACCAACGTAACAACAAATCTTCTTAGAGGGACAGGCGGCTTCTAGCCGCACGAGATTGAGCAATAACAGGTCTGTGATGCCCTTAGATGTTCTGGGCCGCACGCGCGCTACACTGAAGGAATCAGCGTGTTTTCCCTGGCCGAAAGGTCCGGGTAACCCGCTGAACCTCCTTCGTGCTAGGGATTGGGGCTTGCAATTTTTCCCCATGAACGAGGAATTCCTAGTAAGCGTGAGTCATAAGCTCGCGTTGATTACGTCCCTGCCCTTTGTGCACACCGCCGTCGCTACTACCGATTGAATGATTTAGTGAGGTCTTCGGACTGGTGCGCGGCAATGTTAAGGCATTACCGATGTTGCCGGAAGATGACCAAACTTGATCATTTAGAGGAAGTAAAAGTCGTAACAAGGTTTCCGTAGGTGAACCTGCGGAAGGATCATTAACGTCTTGCAAAGACAAGAGTATTTTTCACATAAATGCCTTTCTCTATCAGCGAAAGGCATTTTACAAACGCCAAAACTTTTTTGAACGTTAATCGGCACGCTCGAACGTACATTTACGTGCTGAAAGAAATGGGCGCAAAGCAAGGAGTTTTCTTACGCTACTTCGTCGTCACTGCCCGACACGATGACACGATGCCGCTATAGGGCTTGGAGTTACAAAGAGTGGTTGTATCTCTCCCCTACGCGGCAGCGCTTCTCTTCTTGGTGCTTCTCTCTGTTGTATATATTCTCGCGTAGGTGTCTGTCCTCTTGAACGAACCGAGGCAGTCATCTGGCTTTCGAACGGAAAATTGAGAGAATCGAACGTAACACCAAGAGGAGAGAGAGAGAGAGTGAGGGCCAGTCGATCGGCAGTGACGCTCGATGTAAGAGGAGAGACCAAAGACGGGAAGGAGAAGAATGTGTGTCAGAGAAAGAGAGAGAGGAGAGAGGATGTGGAATAAAGAGAGGAGGGTGTCGCCAAGAGAGAGAGGAATGAACTCTTGGACAAGAGGGGAATGAATCGAACGAGAGTTATATATTATGCCGGCTTCGTTTTCTGGTTCATGCTGTCGCTGCGCGCATTGCAAACTCGTGCAGGGGTGTGAACTTTGAAATTGTTGCCGCATAAAATGTGTGTGATATTCCCCCAGTCTTCGAGGACAGACCGACCATATGAGAGTGTGTACAGAGTATCATCGGCGGCACACACCTCTTTATCTCACCCTCGCTTCGTCAGCTTCTCCATCGAACGAAACCGTCGCTCTTCGAGCACTTCTTACCGAATAAGCGGAGAAATTCCTTTCGAACGAGCACAATCTGCGAGATCTCGAACGAACGTGAGCTTAACGATAGCGTTGCACACGGTTCTCGTAGTTGTGCCATCGGAGTCAACTTGTCGATGTCTTCTACTCTGAAGCGAGAGCAGCAGCAGCACAAAGAGGAAAAGAAGAGTTGTCTTTCCTCTTTCGCCAAAGAGTTTGAAGATTCGGCATAATTCTGACAAGAAATTTTGAGCGAGCGTATAAACTACGCGCGTCGAGTGAACCCGTCGTCCACAAGTGTGCTTCTTCTCAGTTCGAACGATCGGCGGAGAGTCCTCGTTTGATGAGGCTTTCTCCCCACACACTGAGAGGAAGGAGAATGCGTTGTTGTGCGTTCGGTCGGGCAATGTGTGCCGGCGTGTAGTTTTGCGCGACGAAGTATTATGAGAAGAGAGAGAGAGAGGAAGAGATCTGTCTCATTCGAACGACAATATTTTAAGAGATAGATTTTGCGCCTCCGGAAATAAGTTCGCTTTCGAACGATGTTCCAGAACGACTGCTGTCTAATGTCGTCGTCGTCGTGTGTCGCTGAAAGGGGAAAGAAGAGTGGTCTTTCCTTTGCGGCGCGGCGGCGGCGACAAACAGCAAAGCAGCTCGTCACGGAACTACTTTTGCGACTGTTACCGTTTGCGAAGAAGTGTTCTCTCGTGTACTTCGTGTGTGTGGACATTTGAACGAAAATAGCGTTGTTGAGAGTTCGAACGGAAGCGCTCTGATGAAGGAAGAGGGGTGTAGAACACTAGCGTGGAAAGAGCCTGCTGCGGGATACCCGAAGGCGCAATCCACGAAGACCCTTCTCTTCTCAGAGCTCCTCTCTCTACGTTATTATTGCTGTCCCCTTCGTGTCAGAATTTTTGATGGCACTCTCCGTGCTGACGGCCGATGAAGCACTGGTGTGCGTAGTCTCGTTACGACGAGGGTGCGGACGCTCGTTCTCACGGTCGGATCGACAAACTTAAACTCCGATTTTGCCGTTGTCGTCATCTAAACGACTAACGGTGCTCGGCCTCGTTCTAGCGCTCCGGAACGCGGTTAAACCGAGCCTCGGCTTGTCCGAGGGAGAACACCTGAACCATGTTTGCTTTCTATACGAAGCAAAAAGCATATAATGCAAATACAACCCTGAACGGTGGATCACTTGGCTCGTGGGTCGATGAAGAACGCAGCTAATTGCGCGTCAACGTGTGAACTGCAGGACACATGAACATCGACATTTCGAACGCACATTGCGGTCCTCGGATATAATTCCCGGACCACGCCTGGCTGAGGGTCGTTTATGTACCCAAAAACTGCTTGCGCGGCTCTTTGTGTCTTCCTTCATCATGAGGAGAAGACACTAGTAGAGTCTCGTACGAGCGAATTTGTTGGACGTTCGTCGGAATTTGCCGCAGACTGGAAGAGAATAATAACGTCTCTCCTCGACGCGGATCCGACGTCGTCTGAAATGATTATAAGAGAACGAGAAAAGTGCGGAGGATTGAAAGAACGAAAAGGACGTGTACGTCTTAGATTGCGCAGAGAACAACTCTTTTTAGTTTCGTACAGAAAGAGATCGAACGTAATACCGCGCGATGAAAATAATATCTCTCTTACCTTTCTTTCCCGCAGTTTCTGGCAAAGCATCCTCGAACGAGAGAGAATACATACACATATGATGCTATGCCTCGAACGAAGGAGAAACACTGCTGTGGTATCCGAGAATGCCAAAAGGGAATTGCTTAGGGAAGGAGATTTTCATCGTAGCGTTTCGAACGAAATTGTTTTATCAAAGATATCTGCGCAATCGAACGAAATCGTCCGAGAGAGCTCCACGCCGCCAATTTCGTGTCTCCCACGATCGTCGCAGATTTTCGTGCCCGGTCGTCGAGTCCCCGACTCTTAAATTTGCGTTCCATTTCGAGGTGCTTTGTGCTCTGAAATTCTCCGACCTAACCCAGACTCTCACTGTCTCTCTCAAGCTTCTTCGTTGCCGCATCTGCTCGAAAAGAACCCTCCTGGAGAAGAAATATATATTATATCTCTACCAGGAGAGCGTGTGCAGAGAGTGGCTGTAATAACTGACAAGTTCTCGAACGTGTAAAGAGAGAGAGAGAGTTGTGAGCGAGGGTGTGTGTGTAACAATTAAAGAGTGTGGTAGGTAGGAGAGTGGTTAAGCAGAGCGCATAGTTTACCGAGAAAAGAGAAACACAAATACTGGACCGACGTTAAATTGTCCGGGAAGAACAATTCACGAAACTCTGTCCTCGAACGAACCTTCTCTATGGTCGTGGGAGAGCGAGGAAAAAGACTGACACAGTCGCGTGCTCACGACATTGGCGTGTCGTTGTTCCAAACCTTTCTCAGACTCCGAACTAAAGTTTAGTTTTGATTTCTGTGACCCGCCGGTATTCCTACGAGGAGATAGATAGATATATTATTGCGATGATTGAGAGAGGAGGCAGAAAGTTGAGAAAAGTGGGAATCTCAGAGTTATATGACAAATTCGTCATAAGAGGAGAAAGAAGAAAAGAGTGTGGTGGTATACGCGGAGAAGGGAAGGAAGATTGACAATTCGAAAAGTATAATGATCGGGCTGTGTGGGTCTGGTTCGAACAGTTTTGTACACATCGAGAGAGTGATCTTTGACAAAAACTCGATCTCTCTCTGTGTTACAATACCAGGCCAGCAGCACCGAGAAACTTGTCGTCCCTCCAACCTTCTACGCTGCTCGAACGAAACCGCTCGCTCTCTCTTTCTCTGTGTGTGCTCTCCCATTTGCTGTGTTTATTCTCTCTCTCTCGATCTGACGTGTGCGCAAGTCTCCTCGAAGGTGTGTGTAATATAAATTTTAGAGAGCTCCGGCGAGCCCATCGAAACTAATACGAAATTATCACAACGACCTCAGATCAGGCGAGGCTACCCGCTGAATTTAAGCATATTATTAAGCGGAGGAAAAGAAACTAACAAGGATTTCCTTAGTAGCGGCGAGCGAACAGGAATAAGCCCAGCACTGAATCCCGCGGCTCTGTCGCAGGGAAATGTAGTGTTTGGGAGGATCCGCTTATCCCGAGACGTTGTCGCCGCGTTCAAGTCCATCTTGAATGGGGCCATTTACCCGCAGAGGGTGCCAGGCCCGTAGCGACCGGCGCGGGTCTCGGGAGGATCTCTCCTTAGAGTCGGGTTGCTTGAGAGTGCAGCCCTAAGTGGGTGGTAAACTCCATCTAAGGCTAAATACGACCACGAGACCGATAGCGAACAAGTACCGTGAGGGAAAGTTGAAAAGAACTTTGAAGAGAGAGTTCAAGAGTACGTGAAACCGTTCAGGGGTAAACCTGAGAAACCCAAAAGATCGAAAGGAGAGATTCATCGTCGGCGGTGATGCCGACCTCGCATGGACGCGCGATGACCAGTGTGCTTCTCGCACACAACCACGCCGTCCTTGCTTCGAACGATTCGGTTCCGCCGTCGTGCAGCACTTCTCCCCTAGTAGAACGTCGCGACCCGTCGAGCGTCGGTCGAAAGCGCGAGCGGTCGCCTGTCTCGTCGCCTCGTGCGTACGGGACAGACCCTCGAGGCAACGGGGCCGGCTGCTCGGCGGTAAACGTTACGGTGTCTCCGGGCCCGGTACCAGTCCTCTTGCGTGGGACCGTAGCTGCTTGCAGCACCACGGTTCACCTCGGACTGGTCAAGCTTGGAATTACCGGTCTGCGACGCTATTGCTTTGGGTACTCTCAGGACCCGTCTTGAAACACGGACCAAGGAGTCTAACATGTGCGCGAGTCATTAGGTCTCTGCAAACCTAAAGGCGAAATGAAAGTGAAGATCGACCCTGGCGTCGATCGAGGGAGGATGAGCCGCGTTGCGATGCGGCTCCGCACTCCCGGGGCGTCTCGTTCTCATTGCGAGATGAGGCGCACCCAGAGCGTACACGTTGGGACCCGAAAGATGGTGAACTATGCCTGGTCAGGACGAAGTCAGGGGAAACCCTGATGGAGGTCCGTAGCGATTCTGACGTGCAAATCGATCGTCGGAACTGGGTATAGGGGCGAAAGACTAATCGAACCATCTAGTAGCTGGTTCCCTCCGAAGTTTCCCTCAGGATAGCTGGCACTCGTCTCTAGAGTCTCATCCGGTAAAGCGAATGATTAGAGGCCTTGGGGCCGAAACGACCTCAACCTATTCTCAAACTTTAAATGGGTGAGATCTCTGGCTTGCTTGAACTATGAAGCCATGAGATCGAAGTGTATACGAGGATCAGAGTGCCAAGTGGGCCAATTTTGGTAAGCAGAACTGGCGCTGTGGGATGAACCAAACGCGGAGTTAAGGCGCCAAAGTCGACGCTCATGGGACACCATGAAAGGCGTTGGTTGCTTAAGACAGCAGGACGGTGGCCATGGAAGTCGGAATCCGCTAAGGAGTGTGTAACAACTCACCTGCCGAAGCAACTAGCCCTGAAAATGGATGGCGCTGTAGCGTCGCGCCTATACTCCGCCGTCAGCGGCACGTGGGGTTGGAATGTGTCTTCCTTCGGGAAATTCGGCCGTCCTCCATGAAGCCCTGACGAGTAGGAGGGTCGCGGCGGTGTGCGCAGAAGGGTCTGGGCGTGAGCCTGCCTGGAGCCACCGTCGGTGCAGATCTTGGTGGTAGTAGCAAATACTCCAGCGAGGCCCTGGAGGACTGACGTGGAGAAGGGTTTCGTGTGAACAGCCGTTGCACACGAGTCAGTCGATCCTAAGCCCTAAGAGAAATCTGATGTCGATGTGGTGTCGTTTCGCTCTGCTATTCAGGGAGAGTCACACACCCGTCGGGCGAAAGGGAATCCGGTTCCTATTCCGGAACCCGGCAGCGGAACCGCTTACCAATCGGGCCCTCGTAAGAGTGTTCGTCGGGGTAACCCAAAATGACCTGGAGACGCCGTCGGGAGATCGGGGGAGAGTTTTCTTTTCTGTATAAGCGTTCGAGTTCCCTGGAAACCTCTAGCAGGGAGATAGGGTTTGGAACGCGAAGAGCAACCGCAGTTGCGGCGGTGTCCCGATCTTCCCCTCGGACCTTGAAAATCCAGGAGAGGGCCACGTGGAGGCGTCGCGCCGGTTCGTACCCATATCCGCAGCAGGTCTCCAAGGTTAAGAGCCTCTAGTCGATAGATTAATGTAGGTAAGGGAAGTCGGCAAGTTGGATCCGTAACTTCGGGATAAGGATTGGCTCTGGGGAGCGGGGCGCGTCGGGCTTGGTAGGGAAGTGGGTCTGGCTGACGTGCCGGGCCTGGGCGAGTTGAACGCAGCGGACAAG
>CAXDIW010000080.1:0-31000 GCA_963989415.1 Cerceris ruficornis
CCAATTTTTTTTCTTCAAGTTTAAGTGAACTACGAGCCCCATTGATAATCATGAAATGGAAATTATTTGTAACTTTCTACAAGTAGAACAATGAATAGTACAGGTACACGAGTGAAATCTTTCTATATATTGCTTCTATATAGTCTAAGATACATATATGCAAAGCATCCAAGCTGTACAATTTGCCAATTTATTGTTCTTCAAGTTTAAGTGAACAACGAGCCCCATTGTTAATCCTTTAAAGGAAATTATTTGTAATTTTCGACAAGTAGAACAATGAATGGAACAGGTAGACGGTTGAGATCTTTGTATATATTGCTTCTATATAGCCTAAGAAACATATATGCAAAGCATCCGAAAGGTACAATTCGCCAATTTTTTTTCTTCAAGTTTAAGTGAACTACGAGCCCCATTGTTAATCCTTTAACGGAAATTAATTGTAACATTCTACAAGTAGAACAATGAATGGAACAGGTAGACGGTTGAAATCAATGTATATATTGCTTCCATATAGTCTAAAAAACATGTACGCAAAGCATCCAAACAGTACCATTCGCCAATTTTTTGTTCTTCAAGTTTAAGTGAACAATGAGCCCCATTCTTAATCCTTTATCGGAAATTATTTGTAATTTTCGACAAGTAGAACAATGAATGGAACAGGTAGACGGTTGAGATCTTTGTATATATTGCTTCTATATAGCCTAAGAAACATATATGCAAAGCATCCGAAAGGTACAATTCGCCAATTTTTTTTCTTCAAGTTTAAGTGAACTACGAGCCCCATTGTTAATCCTTTAACGGAAATTAATTGTAACATTCTACAAGTAGAACAATGAATGGAACAGGTAGACGGTTGAAATCGTTGTATATATTGCTTCTATATAGTCTAAGAAACATATATGCAAAGCATCCGAACAGTACAATTCGCCAATTTTTTTTCTTCAAGTTTAAGTGAACTACGAGCCCCATTGATAATCATGAAATGGAAATTATTTGTAACTTTCTACAAGTAGAACAATGAATAGTACAGGTATACGAGTGAAATCTTTCTATATATTGCTTCTATATAGTCTAAGATACATATATGCAAAGCATCCAAGCTGTACAATTCGCCAATTTATTGTTCTTCAAGTTTAAGTGAACAACGAGCCCCATTGTTAATCCTTTAAAGGAAATTATTTGTAAATTTCGACAAGTAGAACAATGATTGGAACCCGTAGACGGTTGAAATCTTTGTATATATTGCTTCCATATAGTCTAAGAAACATGTACGCAAAGCAACCAAACAGTACCATTCGCCAATTTTTTGTTCTTCAAGTTTAAGTGAACAATGAGCCCTATTCTTAATCCTTTATCGGAAATTATTTGTAATTTACGACAAGTAGAACAATGAATGGAACAGGTAGACGGTTGAGATCTTTGTATATATTGCTTCTATATAGCCTAAGAAACATATATGCAAAGCATCCGAAAGGTACAATTCGCCAATTTGTTTTCTTCAAGTTTAAGTGAACTACGAGCCCCATTGTTAATCCTTTAACGGAAATTAATTGTAACATTCTACAAGTAGAACAATGAATGGAACAGGTAGACGGTTGAAATCGTTGTATATATTGCTTCTATATAGTCTAAGAAACATATATGCAAAGCATCCGAACAGTACAATTCGCCAATTTTTTTTCTTCAAGTTTAAGTGAACAATGAGCCCCATTGTTAATCCTTTATCGGAAATTATTTGTAACTTTCTACAAGTAGATGAATGAATAGAACAGGTAGACAGGTGAAATCTTTCTATATATTGCTTCTATATAGTCTAAGAAACCTATATGCAAAGCATCTAAACAGTAACATTCGCCAATTTTTTGATCTTCATGTTTAAGTGAACAACGAACCCAATTGATAATCATGAAATGGAAATTATTTGTAACTTTCTACAAGTAGAACAATGAATAGTACAGGTAGACGGGTGAAATCTCTCTATATATTGCTTCTATATAGTCTAAGAAACATATACGCAAAGCATCCAAACAGTACAATTCGCCAATTTTTTGTTCTTCAAGTTTAAGTGAACAACGAGCCCCATTGTTAATCCTTTATAGGAAATTATTTGTAAATTTCGACAAGTAGAACAATAATTGGAACACGTAGTCGGTTGAAATCGTTGAATATATTGCTTCCATATAGTCTAAAAAACATATATCCAAAGCATCCAAACAGTCCCATTCGCCAATTTTTTGTTCTTCAAGATTAAGTGAACAATGAGCCCCATTGTTAATCCTTTATCGGAAATTATTTGTAACTTTCTACAAGTAGAACAATGAATAGAACAGGTAGACAGGTGAAATCTTTCTATATATTGCTTCTATATAGTCTATGAAACTTATATGCAAAGCATCCGAACAGTACAATTCGCCAATTTTTTTTCTTCAAGTTTAAGTGAACTACGAGCCCCATTGATAATCATGAAATGGAAATTATTTGTAACTTTCTACAAGTAGAACAATGAATAGTACAGGTACACGAGTGAAATCTTTCTATATATTGCTTCTATATAGTCTAAGATACATATATGCAAAGCATCCAAGCTGTACAATTCGCCAATTTATTGTTCTTCAAGTTTAAGTGAACAACGAGCCCCATTGTTAATCCTTTAAAGGAAATTATTTGTAATTTTCGACAAGTAGAACAATGAATGGAACAGGTAGACGGTTGAGATCTTTGTATATATTGCTTCTATATAGCCTAAGAAACATATATGCAAAGCATCCGAAAGGTACAATTCGCCAATTTTTTTTCTTCAAGTTTAAGTGAACTACGAGCCCCATTGTTAATCCTTTAACGGAAATTAATTGTAACATTCTACAAGTAGAACAATGAATGGAACAGGTAGACGGTTGAAATCAATGTATATATTGCTTCCATATAGTCTAAAAAACATGTACGCAAAGCATCCAAACAGTACCATTCGCCAATTTTTTGTTCTTCAAGTTTAAGTGAACAACGAGCCCCATTGACAATCATGAAACGGTAATTATTTGTAAGTTTCTACAAGTAGAACAATGAATAGAACAGGTAGATGGTTGAAATCTTTATATATGCTGCTTCTATATAGTCTAAGAAACCTATATGCAAAGCATCTAAACAGTAACATTCGCCAATTTTTGTATCTTCAAGTATTAGTGAACAACAAGCCCCATTGATAATCATGAAATGGAAATTATTTGTAACTTTCTACAAGTAGAACAATGAATAGTACAGGTATACGAGTGAAATCTTTCTATATATTGCTTCCATATAGTCTAAAAAACATGTACGCAAAGCATCCAAACAGTACCATTCGCCAATTTTTTGTTCTTCAAGTTTAAGTGAACAATGAGCCCCATTCTTAATCCTTTATCGGAAATTATTTGTAATTTTCGACAAGTAGAACAATGAATGGAACAGGTAGACGGTTGAGATCTTTGTATATATTGCTTCTATATAGCCTAAGAAACATATATGCAAAGCATCCGAAAGGTACAATTCGCCAATTTTTTTTCTTCAAGTTTAAGTGAACTACGAGCCCCATTGTTAATCCTTTAACGGAAATTAATTCTAACATTCTACAAGTAGAACAATGAATGGAACAGGTAGACGGTTGAAATCGTTGTATATATTGCTTCTATATAGTCTAAGAAACATATATGCAAAGCATCCGAACAGTACAATTCGCCAATTTTTTTTCTTCAAGTTTAAGTGAACAATGAGCCCCATTGTTAATCCTTTATCGGAAATTATTTGTAACTTTCTACAAGTAGAACAATGAATAGAACAGGTAGACAGGTGAAATCTTTCTATATATTGCTTCTATATAGTCTAAGAAACCTATATGCAAAGCATCTAAACAGTAACATTCGCCAATTTTTTGATCTTCAAGTTTAAGTGCACAACGAACCCCATTGAGAATCATGAAATGGAAATTATTTGTAACTTTCTACAAGTAGAACAATGAATAGTACAGGTAGACGGGTGAAATCTTTCTATATATTGCTTCTACATAGTCTAAGAAACATATATGCAAAGAATCCAAACAGTGACATTCGCCAATTTTTTATTCTTCAAGTTTAAGTGAACAACGAGCCCCATTGTTAATCCTTTAAAGGAAATTATTTGTAAGTTTCGACAAGTAGAACAATGAATGGAACAGGTATACGGTTGAAATCTTTGTATATATTGCTTCAATATAGTCTAAGAAACATATATGCAAAGCATCCAAACAGTACCATTCGCCAATTTGTTGTTCATCAAGTTGAAGTGAACAGCGAGCCCCATTGATAATCACGAAAGGGAAATTATTTGTAAGTTTCTACAAGTAGAACAATGAATAGAACAGGTAGACGGTTGAATTCTTTGTATATGTTGCTTCTATATAGTCTAGGAAATCTATATGCAAAGCATTCAAACACTAACATTTGCCAATTTTTTGTTCTTCAAGTTTAAGTGAACTACGAGCCCCATTGTTCATCCTTTAACGGAAATTATTTGTAATTTTCTACAAGTAGAACAATGAATGGAACAGGTTGACGATGGATATCATTGAATATATTGCTTCTATATAGTCTAAGAAACATATATGCAAAGCATCTAACCAGTAACATTTGCCAATTTTTTGATCTTCAAGTTTAAGTGAACAGCGAGCCCCATTGATAATCATGAAATGGAAATTATTTGTAACTTGCGACAAGTAGAACAATGTATGGAACAGGTAGACGGTTGAAATCAATGTATATATTGCTTCAATATAGTCTAAGAAATATATATGCAAAGCATCCAAAGAGTACCATTCGCCAATTTTTTGTTCTTCAAGTTTAAGTGAACAGCGAGCCCCATTGATAATCATGAAACGGAAATTATTTGTAACTTTCGACAAGTAGATCAATGAATGGAACAGGTAGACGGTTGAAATCATTTTATATATTGCTTCAATATAGTCTAAGAAACATATATGCAAAGCATCCAAACAGTACCATTCGCCAATTTGTTGTTCATCAAGTTGAAGTGAACAGCGAGCCCCATTGATAATCACTAAAGGGAAATTATTTGTAAGTTTCTACAAGTAGAACAATGAATGGAACAGGTAGACGGTTGAAATCTTTGTATATATTGCTTCTATATAGTCTGAAAAACATGTATGCAAAGCATCCAAACAGTACCATTGGACAATTTTTTGTTCTTCAAGTTTAAGTGAACTACGAGCCCCATTGTTAATCCTTTAAAGGAATTTATTTCTAACTTTCGACAAGTAGAACAATGAATGGAACAGGTTGACGATGGATATCATAGTATATATTGCTTCTATATAGTCTAAGAAACATATATGCAAAGCATCCAAACAGTACAATTTGCCAATTTATTGTTCTTCAAGTTTAAGTGAACTACGATCCCCATTGTTAATCCTTTAACGGAAATTATTTGTAACTTTCGACAAGTAAAACAATGAATGGAACAGGTAGACGGTTGAAAACATTGTATATATTGCTTCAGTATAGCCTAAGAAACATATATGCAAAGCATCCAAACAGTACCAGTCGCCAATTCATTGTTCTTCAAGTTTAAGTGAACAACGAGCCCCATTGTTAATCCTTTAAAGGAAATTATTTGTAACTTTCGACAAGTAGAACAAGGAATGGAACAGGTAGACGGTTGAAATCATTATATATATTGCTTCTATATAGTCTAAGAAACATATATGCAAAGCATCCAAACAGTACAATTCGCCAATTTTTTGTTTATCAAGTTTAAGTGAACAATGAGCCCCAATGGTTAATCCTTTATCGGAAATTATTTGTAACTTTCGACAAGTAGAACAATCAGTGGAACAGGTAGACGGTTGAAATCTTTGTATATATTGCTTCTATATAGTCTAAGAAACATATATGCAAAGCATCCAAGCAGTACCATTCGCCAATTTTTTGTTCTTCAAGTTTAAGTGAACAACGAGCCCCATTGATAATCATGAAACGGAAATTATTTGTAACTTTCGACATGTAGAACAATGAATGGAACAGGTAGACGGAGGAAATCCTTCTATATATTGCTTCTATATAGTCTAAGAAACATATCTGCATATCATCCAAACAGTACAATTCGCCAATTATTTGATCTTCAAGTTTAAGTGAACTACGAGCCCCATTGTTAATACTTTAACGGAAATTATTTGTAACTTTCGACAAGTAGAACAATGAATGGAACAGGTAGACGGTTGAAATCAATGTATATATTGCTTCTATATAGTCTAAGAAACATATATGCAAATCATCCAAACAGTACAATTCGCCAATTTTTTGTTCTTCAAGCTTAAGTGAACAATGAGCCCCATTGTTAATCCTTTAAAGGAAATTATTTGTAAATTTCGACGAGTAGAACAATGATTGGCACACGTAGACGGTTGAAATATTTGTATATATTGCTTCCATATAGTCTAAGAAACATATATGCAAAGCATCCAAACAGTACCATTCGCCAATTTTTTGTTCTTCAAGGTTAAGTGAACAATGAGCCCCATTGTTAATCCTTTATCGGAAATTATTTCTAACTTTCGACAAGTAGAACAATGAATGGAACAGGTAGACGGTTGAAATCTTTGTATATATTTCTTCTATATAGTCTAAGAAACATGTACGCAAAGCATCCAAACAGTACCATTCGCCAATTTTTTGTTCTTCAAGTTTAAGTGAACAATGAGCCCCATTGATAATCATGAAATGGAAATTATTTGTAACTTTCTACAAGTAGAACAATGAATAGTAAAGGTAGACGGGTGAAATCTTTCTATATATTGCTTCTATATAGTCTAAGAAACATATATGCAAAGAATCAAAACAGTACAATTCGCCAATTTTTTGTGCTTCAAGTATAAGTGAACAATGTGCCCCAATGGTTAATCCTTTATCGGAAATTATTTGTATCTTTCGACAAGTAGAACAATGAATGGAACAGGTAGACGGTTGAAATCTTTGTATATATTGCTTCTATATAGTCTGAAAAACATATATGCAAAGCATCCAAACAGTACCATTCGCCAATTTTTTTCTTCAACTTTAAGTGAACTACGAGCCCCATTGTTAATCCTTAAAAGGAAATTATTTGTATATTTCGACAAGTAGAACAATGAATGGAACAGGTAGACGGTTGAAATCATTGTATATATTGCATCTATATAGTATAAGATACATATATGCAAAGCATCAAAACAGTACAATTTGCCAATTTATTGTTCTTCAAGTTTAAGTGAACAACGAGCCACATTGTTAATCCTTTAAAGGAAATTATTTGTAAATTTCGACAAGTAGAACAATGATTGGAACACGTAGACGGTTGAAATCTTTGTATATATTGCTTCCATATAGTCTAAGAAACATGTACGCAAAGCATCCAAACAGTACAATTCGCCAATTTTTTGTTCATCAAGTTTAAGTGAACAATGAGCCCCATTGTTAATACTTTAACGGAAATTATTTGTAACTTGCGACAAGTAGAACAATGAATGGAACAGGTAGACGGTTGAAATCAATGTATATATTGCTTCTATATAGTCTAAGAAATATATATGCAAAGCATCCAAAGAGTACCATTCGCCAAATTTTTGTTCTTCAAGTTTAAGTGAACAGCGAGCCCCCTAGATAATCATGAAACGGAAATTATTTGTAACTTTCGACATGTAGAACAATGAATGGAACAGGTAGACGGTTGAAATCATTATATATATTGCTTCTACATAGTCTAAGAAACATATATGCAAAGTGTCCAAACAGTACCATTCGCCAATTTTTTGTTCTTCAGGTTTATGTGAACTACGAGCCCCATTGTTAATACTTTAACGGAAATTAATTGTAATTTTCTACAAGTAGAACAATGAATGGAACAGGTAGACGGAGGAAATCCTTCTATATATTGCTTCTATATAGTCTAAGAAACATATGTGCAAAGCATCCAAACAGAACAATTCGCCAATTTTTTGTTCTTCAAGTTTAAGTGAACTACGAGCCCCATTGTTAATCCTTTAAAGGAAATTATTTGTAAATTTCGACAAGTAGAACAATGTTTGGAACACGTAGACGGTTGAAATCTTTGTATATATTGCTTCCATATAGTCTAAGAAACATGTACGCAAAGCATCCAAACAGTACCATTCGCCATTTTTTGTTCTTCAAGTTTAAGTGAACAATGAGCCCCAATGGTTAATCCTTTATCGGAAATTATTTGTAATTTTCGACAAGTAGAACAATGATTGGAACACGTAGACGGTTGAAATCTTTGTATATATTGCTTCCATATAGTCTAAGAAACATATATGCAAAGCATCGAAACAGTACCATTCGCCAATTTTTTGTTCTTCAAGTTTAAGTGAACAACGAGCCCCATTGATAATCATGAAACGGAAATTATTTGTAACTTTCGACATGTAGAACAATGAATGGAACAGGTAAACGGTTGAAATCTTTGTATATATTGCTTCCATATAGTCTAACAAACATGTACGCAAAGCATCCAAACAGTACCATTCGCCAATTTTTTGTTCTTCAAGTTTAAGTGAACAATGAGCCCCATTGTTAATCCTTTAACGGAAATTAATTGTAACTTTCTACAAGTAGAACAATGATTGGAAGACTTAGACGGTTGAAATCTTTGTATATATTGCTTCTATATAGTCTAAGAAACATATATGCAAAGCATCCAAACAGTACCATTCGCCAATTTTTTGTTCTTCAAGTTTAAGTGAACAACGAGCCCCATTGATAATCATGAAACGGAAATTATTTGTAACTTTCGACATGTAGAACAATGAATGGAACAGGTAGACGGTTGAAATCATTATATATATATTGCTTCTATATAGTCTAAGAAACATATATGCATAGCATCCAAACAGTACAATTCGCCAATTTTTTGTTCTTCAAGTTTAAGTGAACTACGAGCCCCATTGTTAATTCTTTAAAGGAAATTAGTTGTAAATTTCGACAAGTAGAACAATGAATGGAACAGGTAGACGGTTGAAATCTTTGTATATATTGCTTCCATATAGTATAAGAAACATATATGCAAAGCATCCAAACAGTACAATTCGCCAATTTTTTGTTCGTCAAGTTTAAGTGAACAATGAGCCCCAATGGTTAATACGTTATCGGAAATTATTTGTAACTTTCGACAAGTAGAACAATGAATGGAACAGGTAGACGGTTGAAATCTTTGTATATATTGCTTCCATATAGTCTAAGAAACATATATGCAAAGCATCGAAACAGTACCATTCGCCAATTTTTGGTTCTTCAAGTTTAAGTGAACAACGAGCCCCATTGATAATCATGAAACGGAAATTATTTGTAACTTTCGACAAGTAGAACAATGAATGCAACAGGTAGACTGTTGAAATCATTGTATATATTGCTTCTGTATAGTCCAAGAAACATATATGCAAAGCGTCCAAACAGAACAATTCTCCAATTTTTTGCTCTTCAAGTTTAAGTGAACTACGAGCCCCATTGTTAATCCTTTAAAGGAAATTATTTGTAAATTTCGGCTAGTAGAACAATGAATGGAATAGGTAGACGGTTGAAATCATTGTATATATTGCTTCTATATAGTCTAAGAAACATATACGCAAAGCATCCAAACAGTACCATTCGCCAATTTTTTGTTCTTCAATTTTAAGTGAACAATGAGCCCCATTGTTAATCCTTTATCGGAAATTATTTGTAACTTTCGACAAGTAGAACAGTGAATGGAACAGGTAGACGGTTGAAATCTTTGTATATATTGCTTCTATATAGTATAAGAAACATATATGCAAAGCATCCAAACAGTACACTTCGCCAATTTTTTGTTCGTCAAGTTTAAGTGAACAATGAGCCCCAATGGTTAATAAGTTATCGGAAATTATTTGTAATTTTCGACAAGTAGAACAATGAATGGAACTGGTAGACGGTTGAAATCTTTGTATATATTGCTTCTATATAATCTAAGAAACATATATGCAAAGCGTCTAAACAGTAACAATCGCCAATTTTTTGATCTTCAAGTTTAAGTGAACTACGAGCCCCATTGTTAATCCTTTAACGGAAATTAATTGTAACTTTCTACAAGTAGAACAATGATTGGAACACGTAGACGGTTGAAATCTTTGTATATATTGCTTCTATATAGTCTAAGAAACATATATGCAAAGCATCCAAACAGTAACCATCGCCAATTTTTTGTTCTTCAAGTTTAAGTGAACTACGAGCCCCATTGTTACTCCTTTAACGGAAATTATTTGTAACTTGCGACAAGTAGATCAATGAATGGAACAGGTAGACGGTTGAAATCACTGTATATACTGCTTCCATATAGTCTAAGAAACATGTACGCAAAGCATCCAAACAGTACCATTCGCCATTTTTTGTTCTTCAAGTTTAATTGAACAATGAGCCCCAATGGTTAATCCTTTATCGGAAATTATTTGTAATTTTCGACAAGTAGAACAATGATTGGAACACGTAGACGGTTGAAATCTTTGTATATATTGCTTCCATATAGTCTAAGAAACATATATGCAAAGCATCGAAACAGTACCATTCGCCAATTTTTTGTTCTTCAAGTTTAAGTGAACAACGAGCCCCATTGATAGTCATGAAACGGAAATTATTTGTAACTTTCGACATGTAGAACAATGAATGGAACAGGTAAACGGTTGTAATAATTGTATATATTGCTTCCATATAGTCTAAGAAACATATATGCAAAGCATCCAAACAGTACCATTCGCCAATTTTTTGTTCTTCAAGTTTAAGTGAACAATGAGCCCCATTGTTAATCCTTTAACGGAAATTAATTGTAACTTTCTACAAGTAGAACAATGATTGGAAGACTTAGACGGTTGAAATCTTTGTATATATTGCTTCTATATAGTCTAAGAAACACATATGCAAAGCATCCAAACAATGAATGGAACAGGTAGACGGTTGAAATCATTATATATATATTGCTTCTATATAGTCTAAGAAACATATATGCATAGCATCCAAACAGTACAATTCGCCAATTTATTGTTCTTCAAGTTTAAGTGAACAGCGAGCCCCATTGATAATCATGAAATGGAAATTATTTGTGACTTTCTACAAGTCGAACAATGAATAGTACAGGTAGACGGGTGAAATCTTTCTATATATTGCTCCTAAATAGTCTAAGAAACATATTTGCGAATCATCCAAACAGTACCATTCGCCAATTTTTTGTTCTTCAAGTTTAAGTGAACAACGAGCCCCATTGTTAATCCTTTAAAGGAAATTATTTGTAAATTTCGACAAGTAGAACAATGATTGGAACACGTAGACGGTTGAAATCTTTGTATATATTGCTTCCATATAGTCTAAGAAACATGTACGCAAAGCATCCAAACAGTACCATTCGCCAATTTTTTGTTCTTCAAGTTTAAGTGAACAATGAGCCCCAACGGTTAATCCTTTAAAGGAAATTATTTGTAAATTTCGACAAGTAGAACAATGAATGGAACAGGTAGACTGTTGAAATCATTGTATATATTGCTTCTATATAGTCCAAGAAACATATATGCAAAGCGTCCAAGCAGAACAATTCGCCAATTTTTTGCTCTTCAAGTTTAAGTGAACTACGAGCCCAATTGTTAATCCTTTAAAGGAAATTATTTGTAAATTTCGGCTAGTAGAACAATGAATGGAATAGGTAGACGGTTGAAATCATTGTATATATTGCTTCTATATAGTCTAAGAAACATATATGCAAAGCATCCAAACAGTACCATTCGCCAATTTTTTGTTCTTCAATTTTAAGTGAACAATGAGCCCCATTGTTAATCCTTTATCGGAAATTATTTGTAACTTTCGACAAGTAGAACAGTGAATGGAACAGGTATACGGTTGAAATCTTTGTATATATTGCTTCTATATAGTATAAGAAACATATATGCAAAGTATCCAAACAGTACAATTCGCCAATTTTTTGTTCTTCAAGTTTAAGTGAACAATGAGCCCCAATGGCTAATACGTTATCGGAAATTATTTGTAACTTTCGACAAGTAGAACAATGAATGGAACAGGTAGACTGTTGAAATCTTTGTATATATTGCTTCTATATAGTCTAAGAAACATATATACAAAGCATCCAAACAGTACCATTCGCCAATTTTTTGTTCTTCAGGTGTAAGTGAACTACGAGCCCCATTGTTAATCCTTCAAAGGAAATTATTTGTAAATTTCGACAAGTAGAACAATGAATGGATCAGGTAGACGGTTGAAATTATTGTATATATTGCTTCTATATAGTCTAAGAAACATATATGCAAAGCATCCAAACAGTACCATTCGCCAATTTTTTGTTCTTCAAGTTTAAGCGAACTACGAGCCCCATTGTTAATCCTTTAAAGGAAATTATTTGTAAATTTCGACAAGTAGGACAACGATTGGAACACGTAGACGGTTGAAACCTTTGTATATATCTTCCATATAGTCTAAGAAACATGTACGCAAAGCATCCAGACAGTACCATTCGCCAATTTTTTGTTCTTCAAGTTTAAGTGAACGATGAGCCACAATGGTTAATCCTTTATCGGAAATTATTTGTAATTTTCGACAAGTAGAACAATGAATGGAACAGGTAGACTGTTGAAATCTTTGTATATATTGCTTCTATATAGTCTATGAAACATATATGCAAAGCATCTAAACAGTAACCATCGCCAATTTTTTGATCTTCAAGTTTAAGTGAACAGCGAGCCCCATTGATAATCATGAAATGGAAATTATTTGTAACTTTCTACAAGTAGAACAATGAATAGTACAGGTAGACGGGTGAAATCTTTCTATATATTGCTTCTAAAGAGTCTAAGAAACATAAATGCAAAGCCTCCAAACAGTACAATTCGCCAATTTTTTGTTCTTCAGGTGTAAGTGAACTATGAGCCCCATTGTTAATCCTTTAAAGGAAATTATTTGTAAATTTCGACAAGTAGAACAATGATTGGAACACGTAGACGGTTGAAATCATTGTATATATTGCTTCTATATAGTCCAAGAAACATATATGCAAAGCGTCCAAACAGTACAATTCGCCAATTTTTTGCTCTTCAAGTTTAAGTGAACTACGAGCCCCATTGTTAATCCTTTAAAGGAAATTATTTGTAAATTTCGGCAAGTAGAACAATGATTGGAACTGGTAGACGGTTGAAATCATTGTATATACTGCTTCTATATAGTCTATGAAACATATATGCAAAGCATCTAAACAGTAACCATCGCCAATTTTTTGTTCTTCAAGTTTAAGTGAACTACGAGCCCCATTGTTAATCCTTTAACGGAGATTAATTGTATCTTTCTACAAGTAGAACAATGAATAGAACAGGTTGACGATGGATATCATTGTATATATTGCTTCTATATAGTCTAAGAAACATATATGCAAAGCATCCAAATAGTACCATTCGCTAATTTTTTGTTCTTCAAATTTAAGTGAACTACGAGCCCCATTGTTAATCCTTTAAAGGAAATTATTTGTAAATTTCGACGAGTAGAACAATGAATGGAACAGGTAGAGGGATGAAATCTTTGTATATATTGCATCTATATAGTCTAAGAAACATATATGCAAAGCATCCAAACAGTACAAGTCGCCAATTCATTGTTCTTCAAGTTTAAGTGAACAACGAGCCCCATTGTTAATCCTTTAAAGGAAATTATTTGTAACTTTCGACAAGTAGAACAAGGAATGGAACAGGTAGACTGTTGAAATCATTGTATATATTGCTTCTATATAGTCTAAGATACATATGTGCAAAGCATCCAAACAGTACAATTCGCCAATTTTTTGTTCTTCAAGTTTAAGTGAACTATGAGCCCCATTGTTAATCCTTTAAAGCAAATTATTTGTAAATTTCAACAAGTAGAACAATGAATGGAACAGGTAGACGGTTGAAATCATTGTATATATTGCTTCAGTATAGCCTAAGAAACATATATGCAAAGCATCCAAACAGTACAAGTCGCCAATTCATTGTTCTTCAAGTTTAAGTGAACAACGAGCCCCATTGTTAATCCTTTAAAGGAAATTATTTGTAACTTTCGACAAGTAGAACAAGGAATGGAACAGGTAGACGGTTGAAATCATTGTATATATTGATCTATATAGTCTAAGAAACATATGTGCAAAGCATCCAAACAGTACAAGTCGCCAATTCATTGTTCTTCAAGTTTAAGTGAACAACGAGCCCCATTGTTAATCCTTTAAAGGAAATTATTTGTAAATTTCGACAAGTAGAACAATGAATGGAACAGGTAGACTGTTGAAATCATTGTATATATTGCTTCTATATAGTCCAAGAAACATATATGCAAAGCGTCCAAACAGAACAATTCGCCAATTTTTTGCTCTTCAAGTTTAAGTGAACTACGAGCCCCATTGTTAATCCTTTAAAGGAAATTATTTGTAAATTTCGGCTAGTAGAACAATGAATGGAATAGGTAGACGGTTGAAATCATTGTATATATTGCTTCTATATAGTCTAAGAAACATATACGCAAAGCATCCAAACAGTACCATTCGCCAATTTTTTGTTCTTCAATTTTAGGTGAACAATGAGCCCCATTGTTAATCCTTTATCGGAAATTATTTGTAACTTTCGACAAGTAGAACAGTGAATGGAACAGGTAGACGGTTGAAATCTTTGTATATATTGCTTCTATATAGTATAAGAAACATATATGCAAAGCATCCAAACAGTACAATTCGCCAATTTTTTGTTCGTCAAGTTTAAGTGAACAATGAGCCCCAATGGTTAATACGTTATCGGAAATTATTTGTAATTTTCGACAAGTAGAACAATGAATGGATCAGGTAGACGGTTGAAATCATTGTATATATTGCTTCTATATAGCCTACGAAACATATATGCAAAGCATCCAAACAGTACAATTCGCCAATTTTTTGTTCTTCAAGTTTAAGTGAACTACGAGCCCCATTGTTAATCCTTTAACGGAAATTAATTGTAACTTTCTACAAGTAGAGCAATGATTGGAACACGTAGACGGTTGAAATCTTTGTATATATTGCTTCCATATAGTCTAAGAAACATGTACGCAAAGCATCCAAACAGTACCATTCGCCAATTTATTGTTCTTCAAGTTTAAGTGAACTACGAGCCCCATTGTTAATCCTTTAAAGGAAATTAGTTGTAAATTTCGACAAGTAGAACAATGAATGGAACCGGTAGACTGTTGAAATCATTGTATATATTGCTTCTATATAGTCTAAGAAACATATATGCAAAGCATCCAAACAGTACCATTCGCCAATTTATTGTTCTTCAAGTTTAAGTGAACAACGAGCCCCATTGTTAATCCTTTAAAGGAAATTATTTGTAAATTTCGACAGGTAGAACAATGATTGGCACACGTAGACGGTTGAAATATTTGTATATATTGCTTCCATATAGTCTAAGAAACATAAATGTAAAGCATCCAAACAGTACCATTCGCCAATTTTTTGTTCTTCAAGTTTAAGTGAACTACGATCCCCATTGTTAATCCTTTAACGGAAATTATTTGTAACTTGCGACAAGTAGAACAATGAATGGAACAGGTAAACGGTTGAAATCTTTGTATATATTGCTTCTATATAGTCTGAAAAACATATATGCAAAGCATCCAAACAGTACAATTCGCCAATTTTTTGTTCTTCAATTTTAAGTGAACAATGAGCCCCATTGTTAATCCTTTAAAGGAAATTATTTGTAAATTTCGACGAGTAGAACAATGATTGGCACACGTAGACGGTTGAAATATTTGTATATATTGCTTTCATATAGTCTAAGAAACATATATGCAAAGCATCCAAACAGTACCATTCGCCAATTTTTTGTTCTTCAAGGTTAAGTGAACAATGAGCCCCATTGTTAATCCTTTATCGGAAATTATTTGTAACTTTCGACAAGTAGAACAATGAATGGAACAGGTAGACGGTTGAAATCTTTGTATATATTGCTTCTATATAGTCTAAGAAACATGTACGCAAAGCATCCAAACAGTACCATTCGCCAATTTTTTGTTCTTCAAGTTTAAGTGAACAATGAGCCCCATTGTTAATCCTTTAACGGAAATTATTTGTAACTTTCGACAAGTAGAACAGTGACTGGAACAGGTAGACGGTTGAAATCTTTGTATATATTGCTTCTATATAGTCTAAGAAACATATATGCAAAGCATCCAAACAGTACCAGTCGCCAATTTTTTGTTCTTCAAGTTTAAGTGAACAACGAGCCCCATTGGTAATCATGAAACGGAAATTATTTGTAACTTTCGACAAGAAGAACAATGAATAGAACAGGTAGACGGTTGAAATCTTTGTATATATTGCTCCTATATAGTCTAAGAAACATATATGCAAAGCATCCAAACAGTACCATTGGACAATTTTTTGTTCTTCAAGTTTAAGTGAACTACGAGCCCCATTGGTAATCATGAAACGGAAATTATTTGTAATTTTCTACAAGTTGAACAATGAATGGAACAGGTTGACGATGGATATCATAGTATATATTGCTTCTATATAGTCTAAGAAACATATATGCAAAGCATCCAAACAGTACAAGTCGCCAATTCATTGTTCTTCAAGTTTAAGTGAACAACGAGCCCCATTGATAATCCTTTAAAGGAAATTATTTGTAACTTTCGACAAGTAGAACAAGGAATGGAACAGGTAGACGGTTGAAATCATTGTATATATTGCTTCTATATAGTCTAAGAAACATATGTGCAAAGCATCCAAACAGTACAATTCGCCAATTTATTGTTCTTCAAGTTTAAGTGAACTACGATCCCCATTGTTATTCCTTTAACGGTAATTTTTTCTAACTTTCGACAAGTAAAACAATGAATGGAACAGGTAGACGTTTGAAATCTTTGTATATATATTGCTTCTATATAGTCTAAGAAACATATATGCAAAGTATCCAAACAGTACAATTCGCCAATTTTTTGTTCTTCAAGTTTAAGTGAACTACGAGCCCCATTGTTAATCCTTTAACGGAAATTAATTGTAATTTTCTACAAGTAGAACAATGAATGGAACAGATTGACGATGGATATCATTGTATATATTGCTTCTATATAGTCTAAGAAACATATATGCAAAGCATCCAAATAGTACCATTCGCTAATTTTTTGCTCTTCAAGTTTAAGTGAACTACGAGCCCCATTGTTAATCCTTTAAAGGAAATTATTTGTAAATTTCGACAAGTAGAACAATGAATGGAACAGGTAGACGTTTGAAATCTTTGTATATATATTGCTTCTATATAGTCTAAGAAACTTATATGCAAAGCATTCAAATAGTACCATTCGCTAATTTTTTGTTCTTCAAGTTTAAGTGAACAATGAGCCTAACGGTTAAACCTTTAAAGGAAATTATTTGTAAATTTCGACAAGTAGAACAATGAATGGAACAGGTAGACTGTTGAAATCATTGTATATATTGCTTCTATATAGTCCAAGAAACATATATGCAAAGCGTCCAAACAGAACAATTCGCCAATTTTTTGCTCTTCAAGTTTAAGTGAACTACGAGCCCCATTGTTAATCCTTTAAAGGAAATTATTTGTAAATTTCGGCTAGTAGAACAATGAATGGAATAGGTAGACGGTTGAAATCATTGTATATATTGCTTCTATATAGTCTAAGAAACATATACGCAAAGCATCCAAACAGTACCATTCGCCAATTTTTTGTTCTTCAATTTTAAGTGAACAATGAGCCCCATTGTTAATCCTTTATCGGAAATTATTTGTAACTTTCGACAAGTAGAACAGTGAATGGAACAGGTAGACGGTTGAAATCTTTGTATATATTGCTTCTATATAGTATAAGAAACATATATGCAAAGCATCCAAACAGTACAATTCGCCAATTTTTTGTTCGTCAAGTTTAAGTGAACAACGAGCCCCAATGGTTAATACGTTATCGGAAATTATTTGTAACTTTCGACAAGTAGAACAATGAATGGAACAGGTAGACGGTTGAAATCTTTGTATATATTGCTTCTATATAGTCTAAGAAACATATATACAAAGCATCCAAACAGAACAATTCGCCAATTTTTTGCTCTTCAAGTTTAAGTGAACTACGAGCCCCATTGTTAATACTTTAAAGGAAATTATTTGTAAATTTCGGCTAGTAGAAAAATGAATGGAATAGGTAGACGGTTGAAATCATTGTATATATTGCTTCTATATAGTCTAAGAAACATATATGCAAAGCATCCAAACAGTACAATTCGCCAATTTATTGTTCTTCAAGTTTAAGTGAACAACGAGCCCCATTGTTAATCCTTTAAAGGAAATTATTTGTAAATTTCGACAAGTAGAACAATGTTTGGAACACGTAGACGATTGAAATCTTTGTATATATTGCTTCCATATAGTCTAAGAAACATATATGCAAAGCATCCAAACAGTACCATTCGCCAATTTTTTGTTCTTCAAGTTTAAGCGAACTACGAGCCCCATTGATAATCCTTTAAAGGAAATTATTTGTAAATTTCGACAAGTAGGACAACGATTGGAACACGTAGACTGTTGAAATCTTTGTATATATCTTCCATATAGTCTTAGAAACATGTACGCAAAGCATCCAGACAGTACCATTCGCCAATTTTTTGTTCTTCAAGTTTAAGTGAACAATGAGCCACAATGGTTAATCCTTTATCGGAAATTATTTGTAATTTTCGACAAGTAGAACAATGAATGGAACTGGTAGACGGTTGAAATCTTTGTATATATTGCTTCTATATAATCTAAGAAACATATATGCAAAGCGTCTAAACAGTAACAATCGCCAATTTTTTGATCTTCAAGTTTAAGTGAACTACGAGCCCCATTGTTAATCCTTTAACGGAAATTAATTGTAACTTTCTACAAGTAGAACAATGATTGGAACACGTAGACGGTTGAAATCTTTGTATATATTGCTTCTATATAGTCTAACAAACATATATGCCAAGCATCCAAACAGTACAATTCGCCAATTTTTTGTTCTTCAAGTTTAAGTGAACTACGAGCCCCATTGTTACTCCTTTAACGGAAATTATTTGTAACTTGCGACAAGTAGAACAATGAATGGAACAGGTAGACGGTTGAAATCATTGTATATACTGCTTCTATATAGTCTAAGAAACATATATGCAAAGCATCTAAACAGTAACCATCGCCAATTTTTTGATCTTCAAGTTTAAGTGAACTACGAGCCCCATTGTTAATCCTTTAAAGGAAATTATTTGTAAATTTCGGCTAGTAGAACAATGAATGGAATAGGTAGACGGTTGAAATCATTGTATATATTGCTTCTATATAGTCTAAGAAACATATACGCAAAGCATCCAAACAGTACCATTCGCCAATTTTTTGTTCTTCAATTTTAAGTGAACAATGAGCCCCATTGTTAATCCTTTATCGGAAATTATTTGTAACTTTCGACAAGTAGAACAGTGAATGGAACAGGTAGACGGTTGAAATCTTTGTATATATTGCTTCTATATACTATAAGAAACATATATGCAAAGCAGCCAAACAGTACAATTCGCCAATTTTTTGTTCGTCAAGTTTAAGTGAACAATGAGCCCCAATGGTTAATACGTTATCGGAAATTATTTGTAACTTTCGACAAGTAGAACAATGAATGGAACAGGTAGACGGTTGAAATCTTTGTATATATTGCTTCTATATAGTCTAAGAAACATATATGCAAAGCATCCAAACAGTACCATTCGCCAATTTTTTGTTCTTCAAGTTTAAGTGAACAACGAGCCCCATTGATAATCATGAAACGGAAATTATTTGTAACTTTCGACATGTAGAACAATGAATGGAACAGGTAGACGGTTGAAATCATTATATATATATTGCTTCTATATAGTCTAAGAAACATATATGCATAGCATCCAAACAGTACAATTCGCCAATTTATTGTTCTTCAAGTTTATGTGAACAGCGAGCCCCATTGATAATCATGAAATGGAAATTATTTGTGACTTTCTACAAGTCGAACAATGAATAGTACAGGTAGACGGGTGAAATCTTTCTATATATTGCTTCTAAATAGTCTAAGAAACATATTTGCGAATCATCCAAACAGTACCATTCGCCAATTTTTTGTTCTTCAAGTTTAAGTGAACAATGAGCCCCATTGTTAATCCTTTAACGGAAATTAATTGTAAATTTCTACAAGTAGAACAATGATTGGAACCCGTAGACGGTTGAAATCTTTGTATATATTGCTCCTATATAGTCTAAGAAACATATGTGCAAAGCATCCAAACAGTACCATTCGCCAATTTTTTGTTCTTCAAGTTTAAGTGAACAACGAGCCCCATTGTTAATCCTTTAACTGAAATTTTATCTAACTTTCGACAAGTAAAACAATGAATGGAACCGGTAGACGGTTGAAAACATTGTATATATTGCTTCAGTATAGCCTAAGAAACAAATATGCAAAGCATCCAAACAGTACCAGTCGCCAAATCACTGTTCTTCAAGTTTAAGTGAACAACGAGCCCCATTGTTAATCCTTTAAAGGAAATTAGTTGTAAATTTCGACAAGTAGAACAATGAATGGAACAGGTAGACGTTTGAAATCTTTGTATATATATTGCTTCTATATAGTCTAAGAAACTTATATGCATAGCATTCAAATAGTACCATTCGCTAATTTTTTGTTCTTCAAGTTTAAGTGAACAATGAGCCTAACGGTTAATCCTTTAAAGGAAATTATTTGTAAATTTCGACAAGTAGAACAATGAATGGAACAGGTAGACTGTTGAAATCATTGTATATATTGCTTCTATATAGTCCAAGAAACATATATGCAAAGCGTCCAAACAGAACAATTCGCCAATTTTTTGCTCTTCAAGTTTAAGTGAACTACGAGCCCCATTGTTAATCCTTTAAAGGAAATTATTTGTAAATTTCGGCTAGTAGAACAATGAATGGAATAGGTAGACGGTTGAAATCATTGTATATATTGCTTCTATATAGTCTAAGAAACATATACGCAAAGCATCCAAACAGTACCATTCGCCAATTTTTTGTTCTTCAATTTTAAGTGAACAATGAGCCCCATTGTTAATCCTTTATCGGAAATTATTTGTAACTTTCGACAAGTAGAACAGTGAATGGAACAGGTAGACGGTTGAAATCTTTGTATATATTGCTTCTATATAGTATAAGAAACATATATGCAAAGCATCCAAACAGTACAATTCGCCAATTTTTTGTTCGTCAAGTTTAAGTGAACAATGAGCCCCAATGGTTAATACGTTATCGGAAATTATTTGTAACTTTCGACAAGTAGAACAATGAATGGAACAGGTAGACGGTTGAAATCTTTGTATATATTGCTTCTATATAGTCTAAGAAACATATATACAAAGCATCCAAACAGAACAATTCGCCAATTTTTTGCTCTTCAAGTTTAAGTGAACTACGAGCCCCATTGTTAATACTTTAAAGGAAATTATTTGTAAATTTCGGCTAGTAGAAAAATGAATGGAATAGGTAGACGGTTGAAATCATTGTATATATTGCTTCTATATAGTCTAAGAAACATATATGCAAAGCATCCAAACAGTACAATTCGCCAATTTATTGTTCTTCAAGTTTAAGTGAACAACGAGCCCCATTGTTAATCCTTTAAAGGAAATTATTTGTAAATTTCGACAAGTAGAACAATGTTTGGAACACGTAGACGGTTGAAATCTTTGTATATATTGCTTCCATATAGTCTAAGAAACATATATGCAAAGCATCCAAACAGTACCATTCGCCAATTTTTTGTTCTTCAAGTTTAAGCGAACTACGAGCCCCATTGATAATCCTTTAAAGGAAATTATTTGTAAATTTCGACAAGTAGGACAACGATTGGAACACGTAGACGGTTGAAATCTTTGTATATATCTTCCATATAGTCTTAGAAACATGTACGCAAAGCATCCAGACAGTACCATTCGCCAATTTTTTGTTCTTCAAGTTTAAGTGAACAATGAGCCACAATGGTTAATCCTTTATCGGAAATTATTTGTAATTTTCGACAAGTAGAACAATGAATGGAACTGGTAGACGGTTGAAATCTTTGTATATATTGCTTCTATATAATCTAAGAAACATATATGCAAAGCGTCTAAACAGTAACAATCGCCAATTTTTTGATCTTCAAGTTTAAGTGAACTACGAGCCCCATTGTTAATCCTTTAACGGAAATTAATTGTAACTTTCTACAAGTAGAACAATGATTGGAACACGTAGACGGTTGAAATCTTTGTATATGTTGCTTCTATATAGTCTAAGAAACATATATGCAAAGCATCCAAACAGTACCATTCGCCAATTTTTTGTTCTTCAAGTTTAAGTGAACTACGAGCCCCATTGTTACTCCTTTAACGGAAATTATTTGTAACTTGCGACAAGTAGAACAATGAATGGAACAGGTAGACGGTTGAAATCATTGTATATACTGCTTCTATATAGTCTAAGAAACATATATGCAAAGCATCTAAACAGTAACCATCGCCAATTTTTTGATCTTCAAGTTTAAGTGAACAGCGAGCCCCATTGATAATCATGAAATGGAAATTATTTGTAACTTTCTACAAGTAGAACAATGAATAGTACAGGTAGAGGGGTGAAATCTTTCTATATATTGCTTCTAAAGAGTCTAAGAAACATATATGCAAAGCCTCCAAACAGTACAATTCGCCAATTTTTTGTTCTTCAGGTTTAAGTGAACTATGAGCCCCATTGTTAATCCTTTAAAGGAAATTATTTGTAAATTTCGACAAGTAGAACAATGATTGGAACACGTAGACGGTTGAAATCATTGTATATATTGCTTCTATATAGTCCAAGAAACATATATGCAAAGCGTGCAAACAGTACAATTCGCCAATTTTTTGCTCTTCAAGTTTAAGTGAACTACGAGCCCCATTGTTAATCCTTTAAAGGAAATTATTTGTAAATTTCGGCAAGTAGAACAATGAATGGAACAGGTAGACGGTTGAAATCTTTGTATATATTGCTTCTATATAATCTAAGAAACATATATTCAAAGCATCCAAACAGTACCATTCGACAATTTTTTGTTCTTCAAGTTTAGTGAACAATGAGCCCCAATGGTTAATCCTTTATCGGAAATTATTTGTAATTTTCGACAAGTAGAACAATAAATGGAACAGGTAGACGGTTGATATCTTTGTATATATTGCTTCTATATAATCTAAGAAACATATATGCAAAGCATCCAAACAGTACAATTCGCCAATTTTTTGTTCTTCAAGTTTAAGTGAACTACGAGCCCCATTGTTAATCCTTTAACGGAAATTAATTGTAACTTTCTACAAGTAGAACAATGATTGGAACACGTAGACGGTTTAAATCTTTGTATATATTGCTTCCATATAGTCTAAGAAACATGTACGCAAAGCATCCAAACAGTACCATTCGCCAATTTCTTGTTCTTCAAGTTTAGTGAACAATGAGCCCCAATGGTTAATCCTTTATCGGAAATTATTTGTAATTTTCGACAAGTAGAACAATGAATGGAACAGGTAGACGGTTGATATCTTTGTATATATTGCTTCAATATAATCTAAGAAACATATATGCAAAGCATCCAAACAGTACAATTCGCCAATTTTTTGTTCTTCAAGTTTAAGTGAACTACGAGCCCCATTGTTAATCCTTTAACGGAAATTAATTGTAACATTCTACAAGTAGAACAATGAATGGAACAGGTAGACGGTTGAAATCATTGTATATATTGCTTCTATATAGTCAAAGAAACATATCTGCAAATCATCCAAACAGTACAATTCGCCAATTATTTGATCTTCAAGTTTAAGTGAACTACGAGCCCCATTGTTAATACTTTAACGGAAATTATTTGTAACTTGCGACAAGTAGAACAATGAATGGAGCAGGTAGACGGTTGAAATCAATTTATATATTGCTTCTATATAGTCTAAGAAACATATATGCAAAGCATCCAAACAGTACCATTCGCCAATTTTTTGTTCTTCAAGTTTAAGTGAACAACGAGCCCCATTGTTAATCCTTTAAAGGAAATTGTTTGTAATTTTCGACAAGTAGAACAATTAATGGAACAGGTAGACGGTTGAAATCTTTGTATATGTTGCATCTATATAGTCTAAGAAACCTATATGCAAAGCATCTAAACAGTACCATTCGCCAATTTTTTGTTCTTCAAGTTTAAGTGAACAACGAGCCCCATTGTTAATCCTTTAAAGGAAATTATTTGTAACTTGCGACAAGTAGAACAATGAATGGAACAGGTAGACGGTTGAAATCATTGTATATATTGCTTCTATATAGTCAAAGAAACATATCTGCAAATCATCCAAACAGTACAATTCGCCAATTATTTGATCTTCAAGTTTACGTGAACTATGAGCCCCATTGTTAATACTTTAACGGAAATTATTTGTAACTTGCGACAAGTAGAACAATGAATGGAACAGGTAGACGGTTGAAATCAATTTATATATTGCTTCTATATAGTCTAAGAAACCTATGTGCAAAGCATCTAAACAGTAACAATAGCCAATTTTTTGATCTTCAAGTTTAAGTGAACAGCGAGCCCCATTGATAATCATGAAATGGAAATTATTTGTAACTTTCTGCAAGTAGAACAATGAATAGTACAGGTAGACGGGTGAAATCTTTGTATATATTGCTTCTATATAATCTAAGAAACATATATTCAAAACATCCAAACAGTACCATTCGCCAATTTTTTGTTCTTCAAGTTTAAGTGAACTACGAGCCCCATTGTTAATCCTTTAAAGGATATTATTTGTAAATTTCGACAAGTAGAACAATGAATGGATCAGGTAGACTGTTGAAATCATTGTATATATTGCTTCTATATAGTCTAAGAAACATATATGCAAAGCATCCAAACAGTACAATTCGCCAATTTCTTGTTCTTCAAGTTTAAGTAAACTACGATCCCCATTGTTAATCCCTTAACGGAAATTATTTGTAACTTTCGACAAGTAGAACAATGAATGGAACAGGTAGACGGTTGAAATCATTGTATATATTGCTTCTATATAGTCAAAGAAACATATCTGCAAATCATCCAAACAGTACAATTCGCCAATTATTTGATCTTCAAGTTTAAGTGAACTACGAGCCCCATTGTTAATACTTTAACGGAAATTATTTGTAACTTGCGACAAGTAGAACAATGAATGGAGCAGGTAGACGGTTGAAATCTTTGTATATGTTGCATCTATATAGTCTAAGAAACCTATATGCAAAGCATCTAAACAGTACCATTCGCCAATTTTTTGTTCTTCAAGTTTAAGTGAACAACGAGCCCCATTGTTAATCCTTTAAAGGAAATTATTTGTAACTTGCGACAAGTAGAACAATGAATGGAACAGGTAGACGGTTGAAATCATTGTATATATTGCTTCTATATAGTCAAAGAAACATATCTGCAAATCATCCAAACAGTACAATTCGCCAATTATTTGATCTTCAAGTTTACGTGAACTATGAGCCCCATTGTTAATACTTTAACGGAAATTATTTGTAACTTGCGACAAGTAGAACAATGAATGGAACAGGTAGACGGTTGAAATCAATTTATATATTGCTTCTATATAGTCTAAGAAACCTATGTGCAAAGCATCTAAACAGTAACAATCGCCAATTTTTTGATCATCAAGTTTAAGTGAACAGCGAGCCCCATTGATAATCATGAAATGGAAATTATTTGTAACTTTCTGCAAGTAGAACAATGAATAGTACAGGTAGACGGGTGAAATCTTTCTATATATTGCTTCTAAATAGTCTAAGAAACATCTATGCAAAGCATCCAAACAGTACAATTCGCCAATTTTTTGTTCTTCAAGTTTAAGTGAACTACGAGCCCCATTGTTAATACTTTAACGGAAATTATTTGTAACTTCCGACAAGTAGAACAATGAATGGAACAAGTAGACGGTTGAAATCAATGTATATATTGCTTCTATATAGTCTAAGAAACATATATGCAAAGCATCCAAACAGTACCATTCGCCAATTTCTTGTTCTTCAAGTTTAAGTGAACAATGAGCCCCATTGTTAATACTTTATCGGAAATTATTTCTAACTTTCGGCAAGTAGAACAATGAATGGAACTGGTAGACGGTTGAAATCTTTTTATATATTGCTTCTATATAGTCTAAGAAACATATATGGAAAGCATCCAAACAGTTCCAGTCGCCAATTTTTTGTTCTTCAAGTTTAAGTGAACAACGAGGCCCATTGATAATCCTTTAACGGAAATTAATTGTAACTTTCTACAAGTAGAACAATGATTGGAACACGCAGACGGTTGAAATCTTTGTATATGTTGCTTCTATATAGTCTAAGAAACATATATGCAAAGCATCCAAACAGTACAATTCGCCAATTTCTTGTTCTTCAAGTTTAAGTAAACTACGATCCCCATTGTTAATCCCTTAACGGAAATTATTTGTAACTTTCGACAAGTAGAACAATGAATGGAACAGGTAGACGGTTGAAATCATTGTATATATTGCTTCTATATAGTCAAAGAAACATATCTGCAAATCATCCAAACAGTACAATTCGCCAATTATTTGATCTTCAAGTTTAAGTGAACTACGAGCCCCATTGTTAATACTTTAACGGAAATTATTTGTAACTTGCGACAAGTAGAACAATGAATGGAGCAGGTAGACGGTTGAAATCAATTTATATATTGCTTCTATATAGTCTAAGAAACATATATGCAAAGCATCCAAACAGTACCATTCGCCAATTTTTTGTTCTTCAAGTTTAAGTGAACAACGAGCCCCATTGTTAATCCTTTAAAGGAAATTATTTGTAATTTTCGACAAGTAGAACAATTAATGGAACAGGTAGACGGTTGAAATCTTTGTATATGTTGCATCTATATAGTCTAAGAAACCTATATGCAAAGCATCTAAACAGTACCATTCGCCAATTTTTTGTTCTTCAAGTTTAAGTGAACAACGAGCCCCATTGTTAATCCTTTAAAGGAAATTATTTGTAACTTGCGACAAGTAGAACAATGAATGGAACAGGTAGACGGTTGAAATCATTGTATATATTGCTTCTATATAGTCAAAGAAACATATCTGCAAATCATCCAAACAGTACAATTCGCCAATTATTTGATCTTCAAGTTTACGTGAACTATGAGCCCCATTGTTAATACTTTAAAGGAAATTATTTGTAACTTGCGACAAGTAGAACAATGAATGGAACAGGTAGACGGTTGAAATCAATTTATATATTGCTTCTATATAGTCTAAGAAACCTATGTGCAAAGCATCTAAACAGTAACAATCGCCAATTTTTTGATCTTCAAGTTTAAGTGAACAACGAGCCCCATTGTTAATCCTTTAAAGGAAATTATTTGTAACTTGCGACAAGTAGAACAATGAATGGAACAGGTAGACGGTTGAAATCATTGTATATATTGCTTCTATATAGTCAAAGAAACATATCTGCAAATCATCCAAACAGTACAATTCGCCAATTATTTGATCTTCAAGTTTACGTGAACTATGAGCCCCATTGTTAATACTTTAACGGAAATTATTTGTAACTTGCGACAAGTAGAACAATGAATGGAACAGGTAGACGGTTGAAATCAATTTATATATTGCTTCTATATAGTCTAAGAAACCTATGTGCAAAGCATCTAAACAGTAACAATCGCCAATTTTTTGATCTTCAAGTTTAAGTGAACAGCGAGCCCCATTGATAATCATGAAATGGAAATTATTTGTAACTTTCTGCAAGTAGAACAATGAATAGTACAGGTAGACGGGTGAAATCTTTCTATATATTGCTTCTAAATAGTCTAAGAAACATCTATGCAAAGCATCCAAACAGTACAATTCGCCAATTTTTTGTTCTTCAAGTTTAAGTGAACTACGAGCCCCATTGTTAATACTTTAACGGAAATTATTTGTAACTTCCGACAAGTAGAACAATGAATGGAACAAGTAGACGGTTGAAATCAATGTATATATTGCTTCTATATAGTCTAAGAAACATATATGCAAAGCATCCAAACAGTACCATTCGCCAATTTCTTGTTCTTCAAGTTTAAGTGAACAATGAGCCCCATTGTTAATACTTTATCGGAAATTATTTCTAACTTTCGGCAAGTAGAACAATGAATGGAACTGGTAGACGGTTGAAATCTTTTTATATATTGCTTCTATATAGTCTAAGAAACATATATGGAAAGCATCCAAACAGTTCCAGTCGCCAATTTTTTGTTCTTCAAGTTTAAGTGAACAACGAGGCCCATTGATAATCCTTTAACGGAAATTAATTGTAACTTTCTACAAGTAGAACAATGATTGGAACACGCAGACGGTTGAAATCTTTGTATATGTTGCTTCTATATAGTCTAAGAAACATATATGCAAAGCATCCAAACAGTACAATTCGCCAATTTCTTGTTCTTCAAGTTTAAGTAAACTACGATCCCCATTGTTAATCCCTTAACGGAAATTATTTGTAACTTTCGACAAGTAGAACAATGAATGGAACAGGTAGACGGTTGAAATCATTGTATATATTGCTTCTATATAGTCAAAGAAACATATCTGCAAATCATCCAAACAGTACAATTCGCCAATTATTTGATCTTCAAGTTTAAGTGAACTACGAGCCCCATTGTTAATACTTTAACGGAAATTATTTGTAACTTGCGACAAGTAGAACAATGAATGGAGCAGGTAGACTGTTGAAATCAATTTATATATTGCTTCTATATAGTCTAAGAAACATATATGCAAAGCATCCAAACAGTACCATTCGCCAATTTTTTGTTCTTCAAGTTTAAGTGAACAACGAGCCCCATTGTTAATCCTTTAAAGGAAATTATTTCTAACTTTCGGCAAGTAGAACAATGAATGGAACTGGTAGACGGTTGAAATCTTTTTATATATTGCTTCTATATAGTCTAAGAAACATATATGGAAAGCATCCAAATAGTTCCAGTCGCCAATTTTTTGTTCTTCAAGTTTAAGTGAACAACGAGGCCCATTGATAATCCTTTAACGGAAATTAATTGTAACTTTCTACAAGTAGAACAATGATTGGAACACGCAGACGGTTGAAATCTTTGTATATGTTGCTTCTATATAGTCTAAGAAACATATATGCAAAGCATCCAAACAGTACAATTCGCCAATTTCTTGTTCTTCAAGTTTAAGTAAACTACGATCCCCATTGTTAATCCCTTAACGGAAATTATTTGTAACTTTCGACAAGTAGAACAATGAATGGAACAGGTAGACGGTTGAAATCATTGTATATATTGCTTCTATATAGTCAAAGAAACATATCTGCAAATCATCCAAACAGTACAATTCGCCAATTATTTGATCTTCAAGTTTAAGTGAACTACGAGCCCCATTGTTAATACTTTAACGGAAATTATTTGTAACTTGCGACAAGTAGAACAATGAATGGAGCAGGTAGACGGTTGAAATCAATTTATATATTGCTTCTATATAGTCTAAGAAACATATATGCAAAGCATCCAAACAGTACCATTCGCCAATTTTTTGTTCTTCAAGTTTAAGTGAACAACGAGCCCCATTGTTAATCCTTTAAAGGAAATTATTTGTAATTTTCGACAATTAGAACAATTAATGGAACAGGTAGACGGTTGAAATCTTTGTATATGTTGCATCTATATAGTCTAAGAAACCTATATGCAAAGCATCTAAACAGTACCATTCGCCAATTTTTTGTTCTTCAAGTTTAAGTGAACAACGAGCCCCATTGTTAATCCTTTAAAGGAAATTATTTGTAACTTGCGACAAGTAGAACAATGAATGGAACAGGTAGACGGTTGAAATCATTGTATATATTGCTTCTATATAGTCAAAGAAACATATCTGCAAATCATCCAAACAGTACAATTCGCCAATTATTTGATCTTCAAGTTTACGTGAACTATGAGCCCCATTGTTAATACTTTAACGGAAATTATTTGTAACTTGCGACAAGTAGAACAATGAATGGGACAGGTAGACGGTTGAAATCAATTTATATATTGCTTCTATATACTCTAAGAAACCTATGTGCAAAGCATCTAAACAGTAACAATCGCCAATTTTTTGATCTTCAAGTTTAAGTGAACAGCGAGCCCCATTGATAATCATGAAATGGAAATTATTTGTAACTTTCTGCAAGTAGAACAATGAATAGTACAGGTAGACGGGTGAAATCTTTCTATATATTGCTTCTAAATAGTCTAAGAAACATCTATGCAAAGCATCCAAACAGTACCATTCGCCAATTTCTTGTTCTTCAAGTTTAAGTGAACAATGAGCCCCATTGTTAATACTTTATCGGAAATTATTTGTAACTTTCGGCAAGTAGAACAATGAATGGAACTGGTAGACGGTTGAAATCTTTTTATATATTGCTTCTATATAGTCTAAGAAACATATATGGAAAGCATCCAAACAGTTCCAGTCGCCAATTTTTTGTTCTTCAAGTTTAAGTGAACAACGAGGCCCATTGATAATCCTTTAACGGAAATTAATTGTAACTTTCTACAAGTAGAACAATGATTGGAACACGCAGACGGTTGAAATCTTTGTATATGTTGCTTCTATATAGTCTAAGAAACATATATGCAAAGCATCCAAACAGTACAATTCGCCAATTTCTTGTTCTTCAAGTTTAAGTAAACTACGATCCCCATTGTTAATTCCTTAACGGAAATTATTTGTAACTTTCGACAAGTAGAACAATGAATGGAACAGGTAGACGGTTGAAATCATTGTATATATTGCTTCTATATAGTCAAAGAAACATATCTGCAAATCATCCAAACAGTACAATTCGCCAATTATTTGATCTTCAAGTTTAAGTGAACTA